>VZTR01012690.1:175143-190464 GCA_013400775.1 Chaetops frenatus
AAAAAAAAAAAAAAAAAACAACCCACCAAAAATAACGGGCAAAAGAAAAAGAAGACAGAGCCCGTGTATTTTGATCAGCACAAGGTACAGCTGCCATTCAGTGGCAGCAGCAGGGAGGGAAACCACCCACAGGAAGAGCAAACTTGTGCTGTCACTTCTTAGCACACAACAAAATTCCAGCATCAGTACCAATTCCCTAAAACCTAGGCTGCAACTGGCAGCCCACCCAGCCTTCTGAGGTAAGACAGCAATATCTGTGCATGTTCCTATNATTTTTAAGACCTTGCAGAAAATGAACTCCTCGGTGATCACATTCCAAAGAACTTGGGAATGTTTTCCAGTATGCCATGTCGTATCCCCTAACACTGGATGGTGATTATTTTAAATCCCTGCTATAAGACACAAGTATTTGATTAAAACAAATTCCAGCCTAAAGCTGGGTGTTCCTTTTTATTAGGGATTCAGGGACAGAAGGGAATGGAGTGACTACAGCCTGCTGATGTCCCAGCAAAATCAACTGTGTGGAAGTTCAGCTGTTCAGGGATTCATTTGGGGTACTCACCACCACTGAAAATAGTAATAAATGATGTTTTGCAATGCTCTTTGCATTTCTTTTCAGCCCTTCTTGTGCTGGAGATGCTCAGATGAGAAGAGAGGTTTATCTCATCTCCTTCATCAGAGCTGTGATTGGAGCCTGCACCAGCCATAGATTTTCCAAGTGCCACCAGGCTCGGAGCTGTATCCAGGTAACAAAATAAACCAGAAAATGAGGGAAAGAACACCAGAGGTCATGGAAATATGGATCTATAAAGATCCACCTTGGATTCCCATGCATACTGAAGTGACAAGGTTGGACTGCAGGGAACAGGTTGATGGCTTCTCTGCAGCACTGAGGACAACCAGCCTTTTCCACTCCAATTCATTTTCTTATTGGGAACCAGGGAAATTTTGACTGGAGCTGGCCAAAGCTTTATCTTTACAGTCTATTAAAAAATTTAAACAGTTTTCTCCCATTTCATTAATGTTGATACTTTTTGTGAAGGGAGAAAATGCCCTATTCAGAATCTTACCTTAAAATGAAATGGGAAAGGCTCCTCCAGCCTGGAAAGCCAGGATGTGCTGCCCACTTCATCCTGATTCCTGTGCCAGGAGTGAGGCAGCACCAGGAGCTCCCTGAGCAGGAATCCTGGGAGCTGGGGTGCCACAACTCAGGGGACATCACTGCCAGGCTCAGTTCAGCCCCTCCTGCCCAAAGTGTCCCAGGGTGATAAAAGGAGATGTGAGTGGTGTGAGAGCTGTGGGTGGGGTCTCCTAAAAAATCAAAATCCCCTGTCATGGTCCCCTGGCAATCCATGAGCCAATCAAGCTGCCAGCTTGGCAGAGATTGCTCTTCTCTCCAGGTGTCAATAAGTGTTTACTGCAAACTCTTTCAGCTACAAGGAATAAAAGAAAAGGCAGAAAATGTATGAAAAAAACCCCAGCCTCTCAGTGGCATCAATAGAGACCACTAAAATCCACACATGCAATGCCAAGAACCAGAGCTGTGGGGTGTTCCCCACATTCCTTTTCACAGGGATCAACCTCATTCAGGGCCAGGATTAGAATGGGCTGAGCCATGCTCCAGCCCCTTCCTTAAAAAGGAATAAATAAAGGAATGATGATAATCCTGGAGTTTTAGAACACATGGGAGGCCCTGATGCTTCACCATGGCCAAAGCCAAAGGGAAATCCCACCCAAATCCCCCTGGTTGCAGAAGTGGCTCCTGTGAAATCCATCTGGGTGTCAAAGTGGGACAGGAGCAGATATTCCACAACCCACCTGACACGAAACAGCCAAACAGGAGACCCAGAACAGGAGTTTTTCTTCTGCCATTTAACATACCCCATAACCCTGAGGACATTGTCTTAAACAAAGGCTTGAACTCGGAGTGAATTGTAATTCTCACAGCTTTGAAACCCAGGAGAGGGAAAGCCTTGCCAGAAAGATCCTGAAGGGGTAAAGAGGAAGAAAAAAAAAAAAACACCAAGAGAATAAACTTAATAATTATGAAAAAAATAATATGCACATCCATAGTTTTGCTAAGTTTGGGATTGACAAGAAGAATCAAAGTGGTAGCCTGAAGAGAAAATCTGTGTTTGAGGCAGGAGGTTAACTGATAAAAATTAAACTCAAGGCTGAAGACACAAAGAAGAGCGAAAATCTACAAGAAACCTCACAAGAAAGAAAGATCAGATTACTTTTTATGACCAAGAGGCAAAACTAAGGAAAATATTTCAGACGTGAGAACTGTTATTTTTGTACCTTTGAAGGAATACATAACTAGCACAAAAGACAACACGAGACAAGACAGGTAACCCAGTCCTTTTAGACTTTGTGGCTGCAATCTCCTCCACGTGAGAGGCTTGGCTGTGCTTCCTTTCTTTCCGTAAGTGAATAAATTCTGGGAATCACAACCGTGATTATTGCAATTCGTGTTTTCTTCCCAGGCTTCAAAAGTCAGAACCAAAGGACCAAAGGCCTTGAGTGCTGCAGGAAAACTTCAGACATGACCCTGAATTTTATTCGTGCATGAAGCAAAATTAATATAAATGGTATTGCTCCACCATTTTTTCTTTAATGAACTCAATTTAGAATATTTTTTATTCCCACAAAAGGAATGGAAAATGTGTCAGTCTAAAGAAAAAAGGACCTGACAATAGAGAGAAAACTGTGTCCTGTGGCTAAGGAAGTTGTTGTTACAGCACCTCTTTTACACCAGGATCTACAGCAATGTCCATGCCCTGAGCAACATCAAGGACATTATTTAGAATAATAGGACAAAACATGGATGCAGAGAAATTGGGATGTGTGGGGTGACCACGTCTAAATCTTAGACTTCAAAATTCCCACTCAGTTTGTGAATCTTGAAGAAATCTTGGGGTCTTCAACTCTTACATTAATAGTCTTGGTCATTTCTGACATAACTCTGCACCCACACTAAGGTCCTACATCCTGTCAAGGTATCCCAGACTAGAAGCCCCCATCCTGTAGCTTTACCTGGCACAGGCAGCTGGAAAACAAGAAAGGGAGGTTTATACTTTCCAAACACAGCCAAAAGATCCATCCATGGTACACAAAGTCTCAGGTTTAAAAGGGTTTGCACCAAGCAGGGAAGAAGAGTTGAATTTCTCTCTAACTTTCTAAGCAAATTCTTCCATCTATTTGGAATAAAAGTGAATTCCTTGTGCTGGCAGTATTCTACTTTTCAGGGGTAAAAGGGACATCCTTATGACTAGATATACTAGGAAAGAGATTTAGGAGATGGAATTTGGAGAATTTGGAGGTAAAGGAGGCCCTGACCAAGCTCAAGGATTTCCTTACTTATTTTAAGCAGCCATTGAAGAAAAAATAGACAAACTATAAGAGCAGAGACAAAAACTTTGTGCTATGATTGTTGTTATCACAGCAGAGAACACACAACCACCAACCCCTGCCTGCCTTCCCAGAATCCCAGAAGCCCAGAACCAATTGGAAAAGACCTCTGAGATCATCGAGTCCAACCCATGACTGATCACCACGTCGTCAACCAGACCAGAGCACTGAGTGCCACATCCAGCAGTTCCTTAAACACCTTCCTCTGTTCAGCCTATTTGGGGAGAAGATTTCATGGGATTGTGGGTCTTAAAGAAAGGTCTGAGCCTGTGAGTCCAGAGGGAGGCCCAGGGAGGTGCAGGATTAGGTGCCTCCAGCATCAGCATTGATTAGTTTGGGCACTCAGGACCTTTGCTGTCACGGACAGCCAGGGCTTTCCAAGATGCTGAACAGTCCCCAGGCACTGCCAGGCAGCCCAGGCATCCAAATTAGCACTGGCTGCTCTCCTGGGATGGTGGGAGAGGCGGCTGGGGAGTCCCTCAGTGCATCCTTGCCATCGGTGGGGGGCAGGTTGGGAGTGCCTTTTGAAGGCCACGTCCCAGGCGTCCCCATTTCCCTGGCAGGGCCAGCCTCACACAGCTGCACCTCTTTGGGGTGAGATGGAGCTGGAATTTGTGTTCCAGGCAGAAATGGGGCCGCAGGCAGCAGGACCAGACCCGCCGTCGTCTGAAGGGAACAACCTGGAGTTGCATTTGTTGTGGGACATCTGGTACTCAGAGTCAACAACTCACTCTGCAGAGCTGCTCCAATGAGTTACTGCCAGTGTGGCTGCAGCCTTTGTGAAGTGAGTTTATGAAATAGAATATTTCATGCTGCCGTGGCCTCGCTCCTCCCGATATCAGACACTCTTTTCCGTGTTTAGAAACGGGAGCAGGGGGCAGAGGTTCGGGGTGTCACCCCATTGCATTCCTCCTCATGCCCAAAGGTTTCAAAGCTCCTCACCTCAGCCTGGAAAATCCATAGGCACTGCCCACGTTTTAAGCAGGAGGAACAACAGGTCTGTATAATAGTTGGTCCAAAGTCTCACGAACAAAATCAGAGCAGAAACCAAATTTCATCGTTGCTGTTTTGCTTTAACCTTACATTTATTATTAATTAAACAAATCCAAAGTTTGATTAACCTGACATAAAATTCTGGGAATGATATGAGCTCTCCTCCATATGTGGGGCTGGAAATATCCCACCAGTTCTAGAATAATTCAGCAGTGGGGATATGAACAGAGCAGGAAGACCAAAAGGCAGTAAAAAAGCAAAAGGAAATTGGCTGCTGCTTTACCAATTTCCTGTTGGGGCTCTTCAGGCTGGATTGCTCAGGACAACCATTACAGGGAGGTTTGGAGCTCTGGAAAGCTTTTATTGACCTCTCTGTAAATACAAAATGGCCCATGAATTAAATGGGAGGGTCACTCTGAGGAAGTTCAACAGACTTGGCAGATTCTTGGGAATAAGCAAAAGCAGGGATCAAGGGGACTGATTGAAAATGTGCAGTTATTGTGCAAGGGATTCTTTTTCTTGGGAGCAAGCTCCCCGGGGCTTTCTAGGCCAGGATTTACAAGGCTAATGAAGGGTGTTGGTTTTTTCCCTTCTGTCACAGAAAATTCAACCAAAGACAAGCCAGAGGGACAAGCAACTATGTTGTCTCTGAAAAGATGTTTTCCAAAGCTTTCCATCACCCTTTTTCCCCCTTCATGTTTGCCCACTCTCTCACTCAATCCTGACAGACCCCTCCTCCTGAGATGGGATTTGGAATTTGGTGCTACCAAGTTCTGTTCCCTCGGACACACAGTTTTCCCCATGCCGCAAGAAGTTTCTCTAATTACAACAAAAGTTGAGCAAAAGTATCCTTGCAAAACCCCTTGGATTCTCTCTCCCTCCTCTTTCTGTTTTATTCTTTTTTTGGTTATCATTAAACAATCAATATTTTATTTCCATTTCCTTTTATATGGAGTTGAAACAACTTCCAGTGATTACATTTACATGAATTCCCGTTATTATAGGAAACTCTTTTATCCATCATTGTGCATCCTTGATTTGAAATTAACTTCTTCAATTAGTTATGAAAGTAGAAGGCATAAAGATTTTTTTGCATATCTAAATATTTAGATTTTTATTTGTTAATAAATTTCCTTCCCTTTGTTTTTATCAATGAGCACAGTAACTCCAAAGACTTATTTGCAGGGGACCTGTGGAATTATGGTTTGGATCTTATTCTCCTTGATAGAAATCCTAAATCAAATGAATGGAGCTCCTGCTACTGAAAGTTCCCAGCAAATTAGGACTGTGGACATTAGAGGAAAGTCTGACCATGATTAAAAAGATATCCAAGCTTTGGTCTTGAGATCTGGATGCTTTTAAGAAAAAAAAAATTAATTGAAGAAGTTATAACTAACTTTGAAATTTCTGATCTAATAATTTCATCTCAAAACTATTTCCCAGCAGCAGAAACTCTGAGCCCTGCTGCTGCTGGGGCTGTGGTTTTTAATCACAAACCCCAGTTTAGGATGTGCTGACAAACCCAGCTTGTCAGGAACGTCCTGCCCAAACCCAGCACGCGGCCTCTGAAGAAAAACACAATTATTGCAGTGTGCAAACACTCATTTATCACATTTTATTCATCCCCATGTAAAAGTCTGGGACAGGGATTGAAATCTGTAAAACCCAGATGTGCAGGAGTCGCTGCTGGAGCCCAGGTGGGACCAAAATGAGGGAGACAAAGGGGAAAAATGACCAGCTCTTCTTTAAGTGACTATTTCCCAGCATTGATGACCTTGAAGAGTGACCAGTGGAGTCAGCAAACGTCTGTTAGAGGAGAGAGAACTTCTTCAAAGGTAGGGAACTCATCCCCAACTCTCCTGGGTTCTCAGGAATGAAACAAAGCTTTAGTCAATTTGTAAAACTGAGAAACTCTGGTTTCACACAACCAGAACCCGAAGACATGTAAACAACCATATTTATTTTAATTTAATATGAACACCTGGAAGTTTGAGAAGATCCTGCTGCTGTTTCTGGAGTAAAAAGATGTGTATTCAAAATTATTAATGCATTAAGCTAATAATAGGTTTAAGAGGGAGTACTCCTGTAATATACATAAGTTTTTGTGCCATACAAAGGAGGGTTTGGAGGGGAAATAAAACTAACATAATGGAAATGCAGAGATGCCCAAAGCCTCGGAAAAAAACAAGGGAATAAGGGAATATGAAAGCTGGATGCAAAAAGTTGCTTTCTCAATGCCTTCAGGCCTGACTTTATTCGTTTTGTTTTGCCAGTCACAAGTAATTTGGCTACTCGATAGTTATGCAGGATCCTTTTTAAGCCCCTATGTTGACATTATGATTGCTTAAATGTCTAAAAATATGCTGATCTCTAGTGGCACACAAGAAGAAAAAGGAAAAAAAAAAAACAAACCACAAAAAAACCCACCCCAAAACAAAACAAAAAGCTAAACCAAAACAGAACAGGAAAATAATTTCAGGGAAATATTCAGAAGCCATCTGTAAATTGCTTCCATTTGTCATGCTTAGGAAGAGAATGCATTCTGCACATCAAATCCTTTAATCCTTGCAAATGTGATCAAATTTGTATCGCAGGAATTTTACATACACAGAAAAGCAGATTTTTAAAGCCTTCTTTTACTGAAATGAAGGACGGAGACGTTGCTGGAAGAACAAAACCTGCCACGGTATCTTCCCTCCTTCCCAAATTTTCCTAAAAATACACAACTATTTATATATCTTCCCTTACCTTTGTTTTTTCCTCCAGAATAAGTTCAGACTGTCCAAAAAATAAACCTGGGAGCGAGCTGAGCTGCTTTGAGCCTCTCCCAGCAGCTCCTGCTGGGTCCATGCAGACCAGAGGTGTCCCTGGCTCTGTGGGACATTTTGGGACCTTTTTGGGCTCTCAGATCCTGCTGATGGAATTCTCTTTTACTGGGGCTCTCCTCCAACTGCTCACCCCCAAATTTTCAGTCTGAAATGCCTCAATTATTACTGCAAAATGCTGAGAGAGCAGAAAGAGGAAAGCAAAGCAATGCCAAGTATTTGGTTTTTAATTCAACTCCCTCCTCCTCTTTCTCTGTCCTGATTTCATAGAAAAATTATTTAGGAACATGGAAAATCTCTTTTCATGTCCCCAGCACTAAAATTTAGTCTTTATTTCCTCTCCCCCACACAAATCCTCCTCACACGCTCAGCTCACCTTAAACAACACTGGAAAGGGTGACAGCAGAAGCCCCAAGATTAACTCGGTTCACCTAAACCTTTATCAGTGATAAAGATATTTTTCATTCATCTCTGCGCCAGACACCCAGTCAATAATTTAGAGGAAGACTCCTCATTTACTCCCTCCACTTAAAAGATATCAATATCAGAGTTGGGGGGGGAAAATCCTGTAAAATTCAGCACAGTCAAGTGCTGACTTTAATGTTGCCTCTTCAGAAGCCGCAGAGCTGAGTCTGGCACACAATTCCCCCGCCTGCAAAGCACAGAGGAAAAGAACAGACAGCACTGGGAGATCCCCTGGTCCTCCAGGAAAAGAGACAGGAATGAAAAGACCAGACTTTTACTTATGTGTTTATCAAAAGTAAGAACAAATCCCTTCTAGTTAAAGGAATTGCATTGGAACGTGTGGTTGCCGACGGTCCGGTGGATTTTTAGCAGTGTGGTCCACGCTGGATATTTCTGAGGAGAAGGCGAAGAATTTACAAAAAAACCCCCCAATTTTCTGACATGTAAATGTGGAAAAATGTAAATTTTAATTCCGATTTATATGGGAATAAAAACGGAGTGTCTTTGAAATAAGGGCAAGTTATTAACAACTCCCAAAGTCAGTCTGGTACGAAAAGGCTGAAAGGTCTTCTAAGTAAAATTCCTGAGATAAACATGATTTTTAAGAGCAGGGATCAAAATTAGGATTTCACTGAGTGAAATTGTCACTGATGCTGATTTTCAGCCAAGATTATGTATATGTCAGATACATGCACATATGTGTTTTCACTTGGTCAGCAGAGAGTTTGAATTTCTTATGGAGACCACCAACTTTGCTGGACAAGTTTCAGTTCTGAAAAAAAAAAAAAAGAGAGAGAAGTGATTTAACTCATTCTTGCCACAGTAACATGAAAGACACTGACAAAGCCCAGGGTCCATCCCCTGACACACATCCAACAGCAGGACAGCAGCAGAGTTAACAGGTGTAGCTGCAGGGAGAGCTTAGAACAGGTTTTAATTAATCTAACTACTCTTTTAAAGACAAAGTTTTGATAAAGAGACCTGCACCTCTCTGCATAAAGTCCTCTGTAATCCTAAAGCCACCATCAGCAAATGGGCAGCACTGGAAATTCAGCCAAGCTACCACTGAGTGGCTCGTCCTCATCAGTTTGGGCTGTGGATCATCACACACAACATTCCCACGTTTTCTAGAAGGGTTTCCTCAACCCCATCTGCTAATGAAAAGCTTTAAATGAACATCCAGAGGAGGCCATGGAGATATTCCAAGGGCTGGAGCCCCTCTGGAGCCAAGCTGGGAGAATTTGGGGGCTCACTTAGAGAGGAGAAGGCTCCAGGAAAAACTCAGGGCCTCTTGCAGTGGCTAAAGGGGCTCCAGGAGAGCTGGAGAGGGCCTGGGAACAGGGATGGAGGGACAGGACACAGGGAATGGCTTCACACTGCCTGAGGGCAGGGATGGATGGGATCTTGGGAAGGAATTGTTCCCTGTGCGGGTGGGGAGGGGCTGGGATGGAATTGCCAGATTTGCTGTGGCTGCCCCTGGATCCCTGGCAGTGCGCAAGGCCAGGCTGGAGCAGCCTGGGACAGTGGGAGCTGTCCCTGACCATGGCAGGGGGTGGCACTGGGTGGGTTTTAAGGTCCCTCCCAACCCAAACCACTCCAAGATCTGAAAACAATGGATTAAATCCCTACCACCAGCTTCTGGATTACACAACTTCAAGACAAAGGACCAAAAGATTGGTCTGTGCTGGAGGTTTTGCAACATAAATGTGTCAGATTCAGCATTTTGGTTCCAACAAATGAAAAACCTGGGGCTGACAGACCCACCTTCAGTAGGAGCACGATTTTCATTTGGACTTCCCAGGAACTCCAGTGCAATTCATTAACGGGTGTGCCATTAAAATGGAGTTGCAGGAGAGTGAAATAAAAGAAGGGCTGATAGATAGTGTTGCATTGATGGGTTCCGCTTGGTTGGTAACATCAAGTGGCAGAATGAGAACAGTTTTTAAGATATGATTAAATATAAATTTTATCAAAGGAGCAGTAAAACATTATGGCTTTAGGCTTTTTAAATTCCGTGCGCATTCTAGGATTCCAAAAATAAAGCTCCGGCTTCTTAAAATTGAATGTCTGCCTTGTATCATTTTTAAAAAGTCCCCATCTGAGCCATGCAGAGTTTTTATCTGCAGGACCAGCCCGGGAGGATTTAGAGAGGCGACAGATTGGCCGGAGGCTGAGCTCACTTGACACAAACTGTTGGCTCCACCTTTGCACCTGGAGCCCTTTGGGTTTATCTGATGCCTCAGAAATGTGACCCACCCTCAATGCGGACTCTGCCGTCACGTGGATTGAAATCCAAGTCCAACCCTCACGTTATTCTGAAGAGAAAGAGAAATAAGAAGAGCCTGCTGAGCCTGGAATAGGGACAAAGCCCCTCCCACGCTCAGGTGTCATCACCCACACTGAGTGAAAAAGAAGGGTTTTCTTTAGCCCAGGTCTTCAGCTTCTGCCAAGAAAGTGACACCCTCCCATCGCATTTTCCCTCCTGGAGCTGCACAGAGCTCATCTGATGCTTTTCAGGTTGGTTATGTTTAAAACAGCAAAGGGCCATCCTTGATGGATCCCCACACATGGAGATCCTCCCCTCCTCATGCCTCGCACCCTGGGAGTGCTCCCACATTGATCCAAAAGGATCCAACCCTAGGTCAAAGGTTGGGTTCAACCACCTTGGAGCTCTTTTCCAACCTTAGTAATTCTATAATTTAGACTCATTTAAAAATATAATCTCACCTCAGACCAGTTTCCTCTCCAAGCCTGGCTGCTCCCAGAGCATTTCCCACTGCCTCTCCCCTCTCTCCTCCTCTCTAAATCAAACCCTCCCCTCATTTTTGGGATCTGATTACACTCACCACCATGAGGAGTCATAATTACACTGGGGTTTAAGGAGAATATTTTGTTCTCATCCCACCCTTACTTCTCACCAAATGCACATCAGCAATCACACAGAGTAATAAAATAAACTAGATATTTAATAATTTCCTCTGATTTTTTTGGGAAATGGTTGTGCAGCAGGGCTTCCTTACCATAACAATAGACCTGTGAGAGCAAGATCATCCTAATTTACATCAGTGTGTGTTCTTTAGCTATTAAAATATCCCCCACATTAATTAGTTCCCGCTCTAATTGTTACAAAAAATTAGTCTGAAAAAGAAAAAAGAAAATAAGGTGCAAAGAACCATACTATTTACAAGTACAAAAACTTGAAATAAATATTCACCATTGTCTTTTCAAGTCAAATGCCTGGCCAGTTTTGAATAATAAAGCAGGACAAAGTCATTTACACAGAAAAAGCTAATGATTTCTGTATTTTGCTGCTGGTAAAGAATTGAAGGATAGCTGATTTGAATCTTCCTTCAATCTCCCATCAATAAAACAGAGACAAGGCAGATTCGAAAGCTGATCTGGGAGAGTCATGTTTTTATAATTGCTTTTTACCCTCAGGCGTTTGAAATCCAGAGGGTCACGAGTGCCTGCATTAGTGCTGGAGCAGGCCAAGAGGCCCAGTCAAAACCCTGAGACACAAATTAATTTGTTTGTGGTTCTCATGTCTAATTTGGGGAAAGAGAAAACTCTTTGCCACTTTACAATGTTATGATCTAATTAAAGGGAGATACATGTGAAATATTTATGCAACCTTTAGGAAAAAAAAAAAAAGAGAGAGAGGGAGAAAAAAATATTTTGGCTCAGTCTCATTTGGGAAATTTTCTGAAATATGCGAATGGAAAAAGTTATAAAGCAAATACAGAAAAACTGAGGGCAAAGCTTTTGTTTTGGTAAATGATGTTTGCAAAATTTCAGAATAGGTTTTGTTAAAATTTGTTGTTTTGGACTCGAATCACAAAATGGCAAAGAAGCAAACCAGGACTTTTTGCCAGCGCATCCACATTGCAGCCAATATAATACTGGAAAAGGAGCATTATAACTCTGCCTAGACAACATTAAAATGATGCTGTATTAAGGAGATATAAGAAAGGAAAGTGCTATCAAGGGATAAGCTTCATGGAAAAACAACTCAAGTTGCTCAATATTTTGTGTTCTCCAAGTGACATGCCTTTCCCGAGCAGTGCTCCAGTGCTGTGATTTACGGAGCCAAAACCTGGAGCCCCTTCCCTGAGTGTAACAGGCCAGTGGAGCACTGAGATGTTTGTTACACCAGGTTTTTGTGTAGTGTTAGACATTGGGAAGGAATTGTTCCCTGGGAGGGTGGGGAGGGGCTGGGATGGAATTGCCAGATTTGCTGTGGCTGCCCCTGGATCCCTGGCAGTGCCCAAGGCCAGGCTGGAGCAGCCTGGGACAGTGGGAGCTGTCCCTGCCCATGGAATGGGGTGGCCCTGGATGGTCTTTAAGGTCCCTTCCAACCCAGACCATTCTGAGAGGGTGCTGCAGTCCCACCATTCCTTAGGAAAATGCATGGCACAGATATATTAAAAGTCTCCCTGCTTTTACTTTGCTGTTATTTTCCGGCTGAGGCCAGACCTCACCACACAAAGGTGTCCTGCTACCTGAGAACACTCTCCCATCATGCTGGAATCCTTAAACAAATTGAAATTCTACTATTAACACAGGCTGAGCTTTATAATGAAGCTACAAACTCCCTCGTCCTGAGAATTTTTTTTTTTTTTTTTTTTTTACCTGACAGCACGGGGAAAATTCTGGTCTAAAGAGGAGAAAACTCAGAGTAATGTAAACACATGAATATTAAAACTCCACGCACTTTCCAAAGGAGAATTCTGGGCAAGGTGAAGGGATGCTGCTCTGTTTCCAGGCACTTTTCCCACACGAGGCAGCTTTCCTTTCACGCTCGGTGTCGTTAAAGTCCATTTGGGTGAAAACCATCACACCATGTCTTGCTTCAGCACGGCCCCTGACCCTTTCCACAGGTCCCTAGTGCTGCATAAAGTGTTTGCTTCCTTGGGAAGAACTTAATGAAAATGGACAGTAAATCACTTGATTTCAAGTTTGCATTTGTTTATTTGGCATCTGATTATAACCTGCTCGTTGACCTTGTTTGATAGGTGATGGGACAAGCTCTTAGAGCACTGGCTGATAGAGACGAGCCCTGGCAACAGCAAAGGCTGCTTTTAAAACTTTGCAAAAATAAGTAACAGCCAAGGAAATATATCATCATCCCATCCTGCAACTCCTGTCCTGGAAACATGTGTGTGGCCCTTAATCACACTAATAAAAGTGCTGGAGCCAAAGGGAATACCTGAAGGAGAATGAGTTTGCAGGGCCAGGGCTTATTCCTCCAGCTTTGTCAGAGGAAGCTTGTCAAATAAACTGAAGACTGATAGCTGCTATATTTCCCCTTATTATAATCCAGAAACAACATACTTGTCTGAACAAAATAGAAATAAGTCCTCTTTGAGGCTACTCTGTTTGCCTTGACAGCAAGCTTGGGTTTTAAGCCAAGATTCCAGATTGTTTTTGTGAAAACATTTCCACTTGTCTGAAAGAGTATATGTAATGGATATGTGATAGCAGTAATGCAATGCTGAAGTAATCTCAGGAGGACACAAGCATCTCCGGGGACCCCGCGCTGCACCGGGTACTACACACCAGGAAAATAAAATTGGTATTCTAACAATATGGAGAATGCCTGCGATTTGTACCTCGCAAAAATACCAGCCCTCATTTATAATTCAGCTGTAATGTCTGCTTTCCTTGTAGGAAGCGTTTTCCTTGCGGGAGGAAATGGAAGTGACATTTTTGAAGGCTCTTTTCTGGCTTCGGGTGGGATCAGAGAGCGCCAGGCCGCGGCACTGCCAGACAAAAGCAGCTGGTGGGATGGGCAAGATACCACAAAAAAAACACCCCTTTATTCTGGAAAATTGTTTCCTAAGTGTCCTCCCACTCACTTTGTGTTAATTTTGAAGTTCAGTGTCATAAATCCTGCTCAAACAGGAGGAATTAAAACAAGCTGAGGGAAGGGGTGGAAGTGCTCATTTTCAGGACGGTGAAGCTTGGTGGCCCTTGGCAGCACTGAGGGTGCCAAGGAAAGGCTGTAATAACTCACCCCAGTGCTCTGTGTGAAAAACATCATCCCTCCAGACTCCAAATTATCCCACAGGATTTAGATTTCTCGATGATTTCTGGGAGTGCCAACCTCCTGGTGGAATCCTCCTGCCTCTGGTGCCTACACAGAGAAGAACTTGTGTGAGGCCAAGAAAACTGATAAAAGAGGGCCCTTCCACCTCACAGCTGAAACACAGAGACAGAAGCACTGCATGGAAACTGAAATAAATTTTATTTTATTAATAAATGAGCACTGGAGCAACTCATGTCTTGAATTTTCCACTCCTGGAGAACATTTTGCTCAATGTAGTTTTGACAAAAGCTGCTGGAGTCCTGGGGCTCCAAGGAGGGGGTGAGTGGGGCAGGGACCCACAACTGTCTCTTCCCATGTGCACCCAGTTCTGACCAAAACCATTTGAGCTGCAGAAATTCTTTTGCAAACCTGATTAAAAAAAAAAAAAAANATTTTTAAATTTCACGGGCACTACCATTTTTATTCTACTCGTCGTATTTAATCTTAACAGCACAACCAGAGACATTGAGAGGACAGGTACAAATATCCGGCAGGCCAGTTGGTACTGACAGAATAAAAGGGCTACACCAGCCAGCAAAATAAAAATTGCAGCAAAGACTGAGTTTTACAGGGGAATGACAGAAGGTAACACTGTAATGTATCTCATTCCAGTGCATCCAAACAGTATAACATTATTTTCCAGGGAAGTTAATGGGGTTCCCAAATATGCACAGCTGAGGGCAGAATCTGGCCCTGAAGTTAACTATTTGAGTGATGCAAATTTTAAATTTAAGACATGTATCAAAGGTAAGCCTGAGTGTTCAGTCATTTTACCCAATCCTGGCACAAGAAAAAGAATTCAATTTTAGAATCTGTCTGTAATTCCAAAAGGGGGAGAAAACAGTCTAAAACATATTCCTTGAAGAGAGATGCAAGTTTCTCATTTATATTCGATCTCGGATGAGATTTGGTAAATGCAGACCCTTCCACAAAGTGAATATTATAGTGAGGCCATAACATTTTACTAACACGAATTCATAAGGTGACCCTGGAGATCAACAATAAAACAAAATTCTGTAATAGACTTAAATAGCAAAAAGGGTTCGGTGTTTCTGTTGTCTCCCCAAATACGTTTCACTCTGCACTGTTTTTCTAGGGGAACATTTTGGCCTGCAAAGAATAAAATGCATTTTCAATCAGCTGAAATCACGAGGCATTCTTGATAGCTGTACATTAGCTTTTTACAGCTGTCTTCGTTTTTATACTGTCTCTTACAGAGCGGATTTCCCCCTCCCCATACCTATAAATGGTAGGTAAATTAAACAAATTATGAACTATGCAGTGGTTGAATACTTTGTAAAATTGTAGAACCAGCTTTTCGAAACCTTTAATGCTCCATCTCCCAGAGGTGAAATGCCAGCCTCCATTCAGGTCTCTTTCAGTTGCCCTTGCCACTTCAAAATGTGTCTGGAAACAGCTCTGCAGATGGCCTCGTATGTTTTACAGGAAATATTACTTCAACATTGGAAAGGATCGAATTTCTCCTGTTAGGAATTACAAATCTGGATTTCATTTTCTCTCTTTCCACCCCCCCCCTCCCCC
>VZTR01012690.1:190481-212942 GCA_013400775.1 Chaetops frenatus
CCCCCCGCCTCTCACCCCCCAAACCATGGGAAAAAAATGTGATTGTTACATATGACACTAAGGAAGTACTTGGGATTTTTGTTTTTTATTTAATATGCCACTTGTATTGGAAAATAAGGAATAAATCTTGGAAATGTAACTGGGTAAAATAAGTCCTTTTCTTCCTATAAAATAGTAGCTAATCGAAAAGATTTCCCAGAAGCATCAAAGCTTTTTTATATACGACGATCTGGAAAACATATTGTGTAGGATTTCTATTTTTGCTCTTATTCTTATGAAAGTAAAAGAATAATAAACTTTTCTTTCAGCTTCACAGGGAGAGTTTCTTAACATTTGAGGCATTTCTTACATATTGACCTTGGTTTATGTATTCTGCAAAGATTCATTAAGCTTAGGGGGGTTCTATTGTCAGGAAAATGGTTAGCATTAGTAAAACACACAATTAAAATAGTAGCAGGTGATGTCAGTTTTAGTAGAGTTGACATTAATGACCTGTTCATAAGGGGCAATTTCCACACTAATGTCATGTTCTTTAAATGGAAATAGCCAGGAATACACATTTTCCATGTAAAATAACCCTTTTTGTAATTCATTAAATTCCCTTTCCCCCTATATTTAAGTAGACACCTTTCCAAGAGGGAGTAGAATTCCAAATAAAGACATAGGAAATTAAAATCAGGGTTCCCACAACTAGTCTATTTAATATTCATATTCAGGAAAAGATCCATAAACTCTTTTTCTTCTCTTTTATTAACAAAGGAAGTAAACTCCCCTTGACAGTCTACTTTTCCCAGCCGTGTTCCAGAGACAGTGAGCGACAACTGCCTTTGTTTCTGGATGGAATTAAATATCCTTGTACAGGAGCAGGGCAGGGATTCACATGGGAGGAGATTTCTGCTGTGCCCCACCTGGGGTAACCCATCCCTTTACCTGAGTAGAGATGGGATTTCATTGAATCCTGCAACAGTTTGTGTTGGAAGGGACCTTAAAATCATCCAGTTCCACCCTGTTGTGGGCAGGGACCCCTCCCACTATCCCAGGTTGTTCCAAACCCCATCCAGCCTGGCCTTGGGCACTGCCAGGGCTCCAGGGGCAGCCACAGCAAATCTGGGCACCCTGTGCCAGGGCCTCCCCACCCTCACATGGAAGGATTCTTTCCTAATATCCAATCTCTCCATGGATGGTTGGATGCAAGGAAAGACAGGCAGAAAGCACAGTGTTCAGCACCCCGAAATGCTACTCTTGCTCCACCATCTCCTTCCAACATCTCTGTCCCCTGCTTGGCCATTTCATAGAATCACAGAACCATTTAGGTTGGAAAAGGCTTCTAAGACCATCAGGTCCAAAAACCAATCACTAGACCGTGTCCCCAGGTGCTACATACACACTCGTTTTTAACACTTCTAGGGACTCCACCACTGCCTTGGCAGCCTGTTCTAATGCCTGACCACCCTTTCAGTGAGGAAATTTGGGTCCTTCCACACCAGAGGCTCACCCAGGACCCTCCCTGGTATGTCTACACCAGGAGCTCTCCACCAACACATTTTCTGGTGCTGCTTTTCTGTGTTCACTCTTTAGAGAGGAAGAAAAGGACGGGGCTGAGGGGCTGTGACTGTGCACTTGTGTCCTGTGACACCAGACACTGCCCAGTCCCTGAGCTCGTGTGACACCGCCAGGCTCGGCAGATGCAAAGGCAGTGGCAGATGCCATTCCATCCACCAAGCTGGCGTCACGGGCCAAATCAAACATCCCGCCAGCAAAACGGGATCAGTTGTCTCCAGCTCCCCATCCCCTTCTTCTCACGCCTCTCTCCTCCGCCGGAAAAATGTTTTCTTTATTCAAGTTCTCGTTATTGTCATGGTAATTACTTCAAGGAAACCAGCGCGAGCCTAGGACTGGCTGTCTGTCCGTGGCACGGATCTGCCAAATAATTTGGCACTGCTCGCTGCAATTGGCAGCCTCTGCTGAGGAGACACCCAAGCCTGAAATGGGGTTGCTGCAGGTCATCCTCCGAGTGCACTGGAATTTGGCAGCCCCGGTGGAAGCGGCAGCGAGCGGTGGCTCGTTGCCCTGGATCTGGCTCCGGCCTCCAGCCCATGCTCAGGCTTTCGTGTCACAGCGCTTTTTTCTTCTCCTTTCACCCTAAAAAGAAAGGAAAAACACCCTACCGAGTGAATTAAGGGTAGAGTTTCACCCTTAACTTTGAATCTCTTTGCTTTTGTGCGTGTCGCAACCTTAACACCGTTTTTTGCACTTAATTGTAAATCTCAGGGCTGCTGATGAAGCAAGAATAAAAATTATAGCGCAATCAGGAGGGGTGGGAAAGGAAAATGGATTTTACAAGTGCACACTTTTAAGAATAGAAGCCGACCTGAAACATAAATAAAAGTAAGCCCCAGGGACCACACCTCTGGCATTAACTGTCTCGCCACCAAGGGCGATTATGGTACAAATTTAGGGTCAGCTACAGAGCATTTCTATGGCAGCTGAATATTCAGAGCTGTAAAGCAGCCGTCCACATCAGAGCAGTTCAAACACTGCTGCAAGCCAGCACCAAGTGGAGGAGGGCCAAGCCATGCCTTATTAGCTCCCCCTGCACTCTTTTAAGTGTTTGACAAGGGAAGAGGAGGTGAGGAGAGGTCACCCTAATCAACGAGTTCCTCATCTCCCCCTTGTCCCCACCTGGCTGTCCCCACTGGGGTGGGAGAGAACAGCATGGGCGGGAGCGTGAGGACCAAGCTGGTCAGGATGGGATCACAGTGGGCAGAATCCATGAATACCAAACCATTTACCTGTGTTGGCTTATCCTATCCCATTTCTCACTGCCTTTCTCTCCTGAGGACCTCTTCTCCCTGAAACTGAGATCCCTGGGCATGTGCTGGCTGCCGTTTCATTCCAGGACAGGGAGATATAAAAGCCAATCCTGCCAGAGAGATGAATTTTGGGATTTAAAGCGCATGATGTAATGAGATCTTTCAGAAGGTGATGATTTCATCCGTTTTGTCTAGACTTTTTACTATGGTCACAGTAATCGGAGGCAGAGGGGGATGAAANTAATATCCAATCTCTCCATGGATGGTTGGATGCAAGGAAAGACAGGCAGAAAGCACAGTGTTCAGCACCCCGAAATGCTACTCTTGCTCCACCATCTCCTTCCAACATCTCTGTCCCCTGCTTGGCCATTTCATAGAATCACAGAACCATTTAGGTTGGAAAAGGCTTCTAAGACCATCAGGTCCAAAAACCAATCACTAGACCGTGTCCCCAGGTGCTACATTCACACTCGTTTTTAACACTTCTAGGGACTCCACCACTGCCTTGGCAGCCTGTTCTAATGCCTGACCACCCTTTCAGTGAGGAAATTTGGGTCCTTCCACACCAGAGGCTCACCCAGGACCCTCCCTGGTATGTCTACACCAGGAGCTCTCCACCAACACATTTTCTGGTGCTGCTTTTCTGTGTTCACTCTTTAGAGAGGAAGAAAAGGACGGGGCTGAGGGGCTGTGACTGTGCACTTGTGTCCTGTGACACCAGACACTGCCCAGTCCCTGAGCTCGTGTGACACCGCCAGGCTCGGCAGATGCAAAGGCAGTGGCAGATGCCATTCCATCCACCAAGCTGGCGTCACGGGCCAAATCAAACATCCCGCCAGCAAAACGGGATCAGTTGTCTCCAGCTCCCCATCCCCTTCTTCTCACGCCTCTCTCCTCCGCCGGAAAAATGTTTTCTTTATTCAAGTTCTCGTTATTGTCATGGTAATTACTTCAAGGAAACCAGCGCGAGCCTAGGACTGGCTGTCTGTCCGTGGCACGGATCTGCCAAATAATTTGGCACTGCTCGCTGCAATTGGCAGCCTCTGCTGAGGAGACACCCAAGCCTGAAATGGGGTTGCTGCAGGTCATCCTCCGAGTGCACTGGAATTTGGCAGCCCCGGTGGAAGCGGCAGCGAGCGGTGGCTCGTTGCCCTGGATCTGGCTCCGGCCTCCAGCCCATGCTCAGGCTTTCGTGTCACAGCGCTTTTTTCTTCTCCTTTCACCCTAAAAAGAAAGGAAAAACACCCTACCGAGTGAATTAAGGGTAGAGTTTCACCCTTAACTTTGAATCTCTTTGCTTTTGTGCGTGTCGCAACCTTAACACCGTTTTTTGCACTTAATTGTAAATCTCAGGGCTGCTGATGAAGCAAGAATAAAAATTATAGCGCAATCAGGAGGGGTGGGAAAGGAAAATGGATTTTACAAGTGCACACTTTTAAGAATAGAAGCCGACCTGAAACATAAATAAAAGTAAGCCCCAGGGACCACACCTCTGGCATTAACTGTCTCGCCACCAAGGGCGATTATGGTACAAATTTAGGGTCAGCTACAGAGCATTTCTATGGCAGCTGAATATTCAGAGCTGTAAAGCAGCCGTCCACATCAGAGCAGTTCAAACACTGCTGCAAGCCAGCACCAAGTGGAGGAGGGCCAAGCCATGCCTTATTAGCTCCCCCTGCACTCTTTTAAGTGTTTGACAAGGGAAGAGGAGGTGAGGAGAGGTCACCCTAATCAACGAGTTCCTCATCTCCCCCTTGTCCCCACCTGGCTGTCCCCACTGGGGTGGGAGAGAACAGCATGGGCGGGAGCGTGAGGACCAAGCTGGTCAGGATGGGATCACAGTGGGCAGAATCCATGAATACCAAACCATTTACCTGTGTTGGCTTATCCTATCCCATTTCTCACTGCCTTTCTCTCCTGAGGACCTCTTCTCCCTGAAACTGAGATCCCTGGGCATGTGCTGGCTGCCGTTTCATTCCAGGACAGGGAGATATAAAAGCCGATCCTGCCAGAGAGATGAATTTTGGGATTTAAAGCGCATGATGTAATGAGATCTTTCAGAAGGTGATGATTTCATCCGTTTTGTCTAGACTTTTTACTATGGTCACAGTAATCGGAGGCAGAGGGGGATGAAAAAAAATCACCAACACAGTCGGCGTTACGGAGCCAGCTGCCAGAGAGGAGCCACGGTGGGGACGGCTCGGGCAGCCTGGCAAGGGGAATGCTGCTCTGCCTGGCACTGCTGACAATGGGAAATGTTTTTTCCCTATTTTTCCTCAAAGAAAAAAGGATGGAAAACCATCCTGAGCACAGCAAACGTTGAGATGCCTTGTTAGAAAAAAAAGATTTATAGGCAGACGCTTTGGTTCGCAATTCCAGTTTTAAAAATCGTGGTGTAGATTTTCTCTATTTCTCAGTCGGATCAGCATGAAAGGCAATTGCCTCATTTAACAAACCAGTTCATCTTTTCCCCATAAGCTGTATTATTTAAAACAAAACAGGCCCCAAAAAAAGCCAAGAAGAACAAGATTCCCAGTACAGAACATGATTATGAATAGGCTGTGTGAGAAAATGCAAATCTCATGTAAATATTTATGTGCAAAATTCAACAGAAATAAAATGATTTCTCAGCAAAACAGAAAAAATAGAAAATAAACATTAAACCCTTATCCATTTTGGAATGTTTTGTCATTAAATAATAAAAAAAAAATCTCCGCTTTGTAATTGTTGCATCTTTCCCAAGCTCTTTACGTTCTCTTGAATAAGAAAAAATGCTAATCTGCCTCATTAATAATAATAGAATGCAATTTTGGAATAGGCTCTAATAATGATTATTAGTTCCTCTGTGGTTTTTGTTATTCTGGTATTAACATGGGGTCAGGATTAGCAAGCCTTTAAATTTTTAAAATATGTTTACAATTTCCCAACACGCTCCCGCGCAGAGCCGGGGGCCGAGGCCGAACGCCACCCATCCCCTGCCGCTGTCTCCATCCTTGGGAAAGGCTTGGGGAAGCCTGGGAGAGCAGAGCCTCTGCAGAGCCAGGGCCACCTTGGCGTGTCCCTCCTGCTCCCAGCCATCGCCTGGCACAGCCCCACGCCGGCTCAGCTGGGAATGCGCTAAGGATCTCGCTTTCATGGGCAAACACAGCTTCACCTGCCCTCCAAATCCCTCTCTGCTCCTTCCTTCCCAGCCCTCCCAGCTGAGCTATGTTAATCAGGTGGGGGACACAAGGTAACATTGAAGTAATTCAGCCAATTAGGCCCTGAATTGTTTGCATCCAACAGCATTTTGTATTTCTGCAAATGTGTGAAATGCAAAATGTGCCCTGCAGCAAAAACGACAGCAGCCATGTACTGGCGGCATGTCAACAGATCCTCGGAACGGCTGACGGCTGATCCTGATGCATACATATGTTTGGGAGAGTGTGGACTTTTTTATGTCTGTGCTTCTCCGGCGAGAGGAGCCGGAGCTGGGGGTCTTGGTGGCAGATGGGCAGGGGTAACAGGGATTGGCTAATCCCAAATCTGCATTCGCTTCTTCACGTAGCAACTGGGGAAAGATGGAGCCAGCTGTCAAATGGAAGACTTTCATGGTCCCCTGCACACAACAGCTGCACAGGCCCTGCCTGCTTGGTTCTAAATTATTAAACATCTTTTTAGTTTGTTCCAGCTGCAGGCATCAGTGTGTTTATGCAGCCTTTGTGCATTTTACATATGATTCCTTCTCCCCTCCTCTCATCAAAATGCTGTTTGTAAAAGTCATTATCCCATCTGTGCCCCAGTTTGGCCAAACAGCCTAAGACAAATCCGATGCTATTCTCCTTCCAGGACAATTTGGGAGTTGAAGATGATTGCAGTGACTTGAGACTTCAGGGGTTTGGTGCTTTTGCTTGCTTTCACTCCACCACCTGTAAGTGGTGGTGTCATCTCAGCAGCTTAAGGGTACGCACATGTAATAAGGATCTTTGCAAGTAAGATTTTATCCTTGGAAACACGGCTTTAGGAAAAAAAAAAAAAAAAACCAAAAAAAAAACCCCTCTGCCTATCTGTCTATAAGGATTTTTCTGAGCATTTTCATTGGGGAGGGGTGATGGGAGAACCTGCTTTAAATAATCTCTCACTGGCAGCTCGCTTCCCTGAAGATTTCAGCAACAATAATACTGTTATTATTTTCAGGAGACATGAATATTCACAGACTAGGTATAAACCTACCCTGCTTAAATGGGATAGCTCTGTGAGAAAGCCAGTGACTCCTAACTCCTGGACTACAGCAAAAAATGTCTGTGAAGTAATAATGTAATAAACACGCCACTGGCAGTACAAAACATGACCTGATGTATTAATTATATTCCAGAACAAAAAATGGCTTGTTTAAAACGACTGCTTCCTGCAGGATATTCTGGTTACAGCCAGATTCCTGCACAAAGCAGGTCCCGCTCCCTCCCGTGATGATCGAAGCCCCCACCAGCGCCAGACGCCTTGCTGCAGACGTTTATTAACCCTTTGGTCCCGGTGCTTTTGAAGCCCTGAACTTGGCACGTGGGTTGGTTCAATTTATAGATCTAGATATTTATTTGGGGGGGGGGGAGGGGATTAAAATCCCCTATCTGCTTTGGCTGTCCCCCAGAGCCCTCCTTGGCTGGGAGGAGGAGCGAGGGGCTGAGCGGTGCTGCCGGGGCTTGGCTGGAAATGCGGTGAGGGGATGGATCAGCACAGGGAGCAGGGGGTGGAAGTTGTCCCCTGCCAACACCACACCTCGGGACCTGCCTGAAACTGGGGCAGGATCCCACCCCCTCTGCCTTCTTCCCTCTCCCAGGCTTGGGCTAGGCTCCAGCGCTGGAGAGACCTTGCCTTGGAAAGGCCATTGCCTCAATCAGCATTTGAATGACATTCCTAACCTTTTCCTTAAGTTCATTAATCCCTTTGTGTTTTCCAGCTCTAAGACCCTAAGTCAGGATATCATGTAAGCATAAATTTGAAGTTTATGATAGGATTTATGTTTAAATAAGAGCATCTGTTTAAATACCTTGTGAATCAAGGCTCTGGACTGAATTTACAGTCATCTGTGTGGGGAGAGATTGGGGAGGCTTTAAAAAACAGCGGTCAAAATCGATTCCAACCCACAAATCTTGGATCTTCGGAGGAACGCACTTTTGTTAGGAGAACCCTCTCTAGAAATGTTTGCTGATTGACCCCATGCTCTGAGGTCAGCAAGGCCCATAGCTGCGGGAAGGGATTGAAACCCTGCAGGAGATATTCCCATAAATATCTTCACAGCTTTGGACCTGCAGCGTTGTGGCTAAACCAGCACCAAGCCATCACCTGAATCTGCATGGGGAGAGCTGGGAGTCCTCCAGGGGCAACTGGTCTTTGTGGCTGCCTCTGTAGAGTTCAACAGGGTGTAAAAACCCTCCCAGAAAAACTCCTGCCCTCAAAATATCTCCAGTTAGCTTCAGCTTGGACGAGCCTCAGGATCAGCACAACACAAGCTTTTAGTAAAGATACTGCATAAAACTGTCCATACCCTCTTGGGATTCCTTGGAAGGACACCCTCTCAAAGCACCAGAAGAGTTTATTTCTGTGACAAAACAGCTTTTGAACCTGACAGGAGAGAAGGTGCCTTCTAGCAAAGTGTCCCTTTGGAAGAACAGGAACATCTCAGCAGTTCCAAGAGGCTGGTCTCTCTTCAAGCCGGGTTGGGATGTTCTGAGCCCGTCTCCCACACCAGAACCAGTGAACTTCACAGGCAGCTTGTCCCAAATTCTCATCAGCCGTAAAATCTCACCTGCACAAAGCTCAGTTCTGAAACGCCTTCACGAAGCACTAACCGTTTATTGAACTTCACTTCCTTTAACTGCAGCTGCTAAAAGGTTTCCTTTATCGTCCAGCCCCGGAGGACAGTGGCGAAACCAAAAATTTCCATGAATGTAAATTCCGGCTTCAGCTAATTTTGATGACAATGACTTCTCTTCTTTATGAGGTGCATAATGAGCCGGACCACAGGCTCGCCAAAAGCCATGACAAGCTCCAAGCATGCCCCAGTGGCTCCCAGAGCTTTCTGTACCCAAGGTTTAAACGGAGAGTGCCTCCAGCCAGCGCACATGAAGAACCGAGCTCGGCGATAGACAAATGACTCTTTTGTTTTACATTCTTTTTTAATTAGCCTCTTTTTAATGACCTGAGTTAATAAGTGTCGAAAGGTGCGAAACACAGCATGACTTCATTTTTAAAAGAGAGCATTTGCCTTTAATCTCATAAGTAAAGCAAGTGCCCTCTTTAAATATCAGCTTCAAATCCAGATATTATATTGTAGGGGATAACAGTTTGCTGTGTATGGTGAATTCCCTCTCCTGCTCAGGCAGCTCAGTTGCCTCAAACCCGACTTAGAAACCCACCTGGCAATGATCATCCTCTCTATTTCACCAGCATCTCTCTGAATTTAAATTTTATTTCAACTCTAGCTTGCCAAAGCATTGATTAAAAAAATATTTGAAAGCTTATCTTTTTCCTAAAGTTCCCACATCAAGATTGAGACCTGGAGACAAAATTATTTTAAGAACAGAAAAACCATCAACTGCAACTAAAAAGGAATAAAGGACCCTGCTGAGAGCAGTAGGATTCCTTTTTTAATTTGCCATGAATTTAGAAATAAGGTTATTTTACTTTTTATGCCTCTATGTTTTCCCATGGGCAGCTCATCCCGAAGAACTGGACAAAACCCCTCCAGGTGCCACGTTCCCCCTGTTTTCCCAGAAACCTCCCTTGTGCCTTTCCTCCTAGGATTTTTGTCTCCTCCAACTTGTTATTTTAAAAAGACTTTGGAACACAAAGCTGAATTAGCAGTTTCCCAGTGCAACTTAGCACAAGCTGCACATGATTTGTAATTTGTTTTGTCTCCAACGATTATTGAACGTAGACGGGTGAGGATTTGCTGTGCAGGAAGCTGCTCATCCCTGGCGAGGGGGTGTGCCACTGTTTGATGTCATGGCATGAGAAAATCTTCCCTTGCACCCCAAAAAACCCTTCTGTGAAATCCAGGGTGCCAGGGCAGGGTGAGCATGGCAGTGGCACCTCCATGGGCACTGCCCCATCCCAGTGCTCTCCCAGGTTTTTCTCCAAAGGAGGCTGCCAATCATCCTGCCAAATTATATGCTGATTCTGCAATACAGACAAATTTCCACCAGAAATTACTGAGAAATCAGAAAAACCATGTTTCACTTTAGCCATGGATAGGCAGCAATCCCAAAACTGGAAACCTCCAAATTTAGGGGTGGCTCCAAAGCGGTCTTGGAACTGGGTTTGTGGTTCAGCCTCTGAACCAGGGACAAAATTCAAATCTCCACTTCCCAGGGTGAAAACGCAGGAGAGTAATTCACAGAGTCACTCAACTTCTTTATAATATTGATCTTTTCCTGCAGCTAACAAAGAGAAAATTGTCTAAATGCTACAGTACATCTACACAGGAACACAGAGATCATAAAATAACACGAGCACTTTACAACCATCCCAGGCTCTCTGCAGAGCTGCCTCAGCTTCTCCTCTCTACCAAGAAATCAGAATTTTGGTAATTTTTATTGCATATCCGTCATGTCCATGTCATGTCCATTCCAAACATTTGAAAATAATCAGAAACACACCATGAGAGATGGAGCTTGTGTCTTTCTATTTTTAAGACAATCACTTCTATTTTTGCAGTGGAGCTGAATATTCCTGACTTTACTGGGCCGGGGTCATTAAGTGAGAAGGTAAACTACAATAATAAAATTATCAACAGAGCTTTTGACAAGCAGTCATGTGCTTGTAAATGAAATTTATTTAGGTGCCACTCAAAACATTGTAATTAAGAGGTACAGAATGTATTACCAGATGGTTCCTGTTTAGTGTCTATTTCCTTTAGAGAACAAGGTGATTAGAGAGAGCACTAACTTGTAACTGAGCACCAAGCACCCCACAGGCCTGATCCAGAGCCTGTTGCAGTCAATTAAAAGCTCCACTTGACTTTCAAGCCATGAAAATCTGGTCCATCCACTATTTATTTCTACAAACACAGTATTTTTGGGGGTTTTTTTGGACCCTAGAAAACTTTCTTTCATTCTAACAAATAGATGTCATGTACCAGTGGGTGACATTGGCTGTTCAGGACAGTGACATATTTGCCAACCCTAAATACATCTAATTAAGAGCTTTAATCAGATTCGCCTACATTTAAATAATTAAAAGGTGGCAACAAAAAGGACCTTTGAGTTTCAAGCAGGACATAGAAGTGTTGATATCCCCTTGAACATCAGTGATTCAGGGGAAAGAGACCTTTCATATACATGAAATAAACTCCATCAGCCAAAGAGAGACTTTGTTGCTCTGTTCTTTTCTACCCTTTTGCACATAATCTCCATTAATCATTATTTAGCTCTGTAATGTCACAAGTGTCTTGATTTTTGGTCCACAGGACTGGGATTTCCAAAATGAAAAAAATGGTTAAACGTACACTGGGAAAACATAAATTATTTTTAAACAGAAAATATTTTCCAATGGAAAAATCTTTTCAGCAAAACAATTTATTTTAATGCAGTTACCTGGAGGGGGTCATTCAGCCCTTGCAACTCTGAGCAATCCCACTGAAACCTCTTGCACTTTTCATGAGGAAAAAAATGGAAAATTCGGTTCAAAAACAATCTCAGCCTTGCAAGGTGCTTATGAAACCTATCAGCTGCACTCTCTTCATAGAATCATGGAATCACTGGATGTTTGTGTTGGAAGGGACCTCGAAGATCATCCAGTTCCAATCCCCTGCCATGGGGTTAGATTTGGAAGCAGTTTTGAATTACTTAAATCAATATCTTATTTTCAAAAACCACAGAAAGAAAGAGCTCAGCCTTTAGTACCAGTGTAAAAAGCTGGGACACTGAAGACTAATCTGTGCCCCTCTTAAAAACTCAGATTCAAAAATACAACAAACTGTGTTTTATGATGATCCAACACCAACTGTGTCCTTTTCCTGCTGGGTTTTCCCACCTGACATGGCCTATCAATAAGGCTGATCTCCGGCTCAGCTTCTAGTTTCTGCAGGAGGATCAGGAGACCAGCAGCAGGGCTATTTCCAATAAAACCAATACAGCTGCTGAACCTTCAGTTTAGAGGAAAACATTGTATTTGTTAGAAACATGCATAAGTAATGAAAAAAATACGTAAGTGCATTTGTATCTGTAAGGATAGAGAGCTAAACGGGGTTCTTAATTATGTCAACTCATTAACTAGGTTGTGCAACCACATTTTTTAATTCTATACCTTCACTTAAACTTAGATAAAACGAAACAGTTTTGGGAAGAATTTGTCCTGTGCAGTGTTTTGAGTCCCAGCAAGTTTCAATTAGTTGTCCTCATTCCATCAAACTAAATTTAGTCCAGGCATATCAGTTTGTGAGTTGTAAACTTTCTTCTTTTTCATCAAATGAACCACACCACGTAATAACTTCTTTTTTTTCTTTTAGAGAAATAGAACTGTCCTAGGAATTTAGATTTTCCAAAGGCAGTTTTGATCCAGAGTACGTTCCCTATTTATTTGTCAGGATAATACCAGGAGCCCTGGTCTGTACCAGACATGGAAATGGCAGAATTTTACAAGCACAGGACGAGGCAGAAACCACCCAGAACCAAATATTTAATGTATTCAGGGGAAATTTTTAAGTTTTACCAGTCCACTATCACACCACCACGCATTTCTAATTAACTCAAGGACTGCTTTTCTCCCCATCAAGCACCCAGAGAATTTAAACCAGTTTTTCCTGACGCTGCGCAAACGCGAATTCCAACCCCGACGTTCCTCTCCGCATTCCGAGCACCTTTTTCCCCACCTCTGCCACAATTTCATGACGATTCTTTTGCAAATTGCCAATCCAGAGTGGTATCAGCTCGTGCCTGCTTTTCAATCGGCACCTTTCAATCCAGCTGGCATTAATTAAACAGCCTGGCCGGCACCGCCTCGGCTTCGTAAACAAACAGAGTGAGATTTCCAGGAGCCGCCGAGCAAACTCTTTTCTGGAGCCCCCTTATTAAGCTGCAGGTTTCTGTTTCATTTGCCTGCCTTTCACTTTAAAGCAGGCAGCAGCCACTGAGAACACAATAATGAAAGAGGTCATGGAGCACCAGTTGTGCATGAAAGATGCGAAAATTTACTGCAAATGAGACAAGAGCAGTAAATTCATTTTTATTCAAATTACTGTCATCATACATTACCACTTCTCCTGTAAACATTGTGCTTCAGACAGTGTGACAGCATATTATTATTTGCGAGATTATACTATTATTAAGCTATTAACATGTCACCTCCTGCTTGAAACAATGACTCAGCTTGGTACTGCATAATAGGACAAGTTAGGGAGACAAGGCGAGGTGACAGAGAGGTTAGTTGTAAGAAGGGAGGCCATGCATAGAGTGACAGCTGGCACTTAAAGGCTAACATTTATTCAAAAGAGCCCCCATAATGAGGATGCCAGTGGCTTTTATTTACATACTGGACCCATCCGCTTCCCATAAACTGATGCCTTTTCTTTCCGTGACACCCCTCAGCTCCTGGAATGAGGAGCCACCTTTCCCCCAGGCTGGCAAAAGTTGGGCAGTGAAGTTGTGGGGATGATGGTCACGCTCACGTGGGGAGATCAGCGATGCTGCTGCCCTCTCCCTTCCTTCCACTGGGAAGTTGTCCCGGAGGTTTTGTCCCCGGGACCCTGAGAGGTTGCTAACAATTAAAGTTTCGTCATTTCTAGGCTTCAAAATCTTCCAGTGGACGGTGGCAGGGTGCTCACATGTGGGTGATTTGCTGCCTCGTGCTGCCCTTGCTGCCCCTGCCAGCTCCTCCCCACAGCTCTTCCCCTGTATTTCCAGGAGTTTTAGGGGTCTCAGGTAACTGCGTGACTCCCTCACGGGTCTGCACCAGCCCTGCAAACATTCAAAGAGCTTCGTTTGCTGCCCTAAATGAGAGCCCAACTACTCTGCCTCCTGCTCTGCTTTATTTCCCTTCCACTTGGATTTGCCCTCCTTTCCCGACCTGTTCTTGATGAAGTTGAAACCTGTTTATGTAAATAGTCCTTGCCAAGACTTTGCAGCAATCTTGGGGGGAAAAGAGTGTCATTTTGTGAAGCCAAGTAAACACCAAGCTTTGTTCTAAATTAGTTGGGGAAGTGTCTCGTGAAGTAGAACAAACAGAGAGAGACATCAGCGAGTTACTAATGATCCCTTGTCAGGCTGGCAGAGGAGCTGCACTCACACAGAAACACACACAGAAACACACACAGGGTTTCCAGGACTCCAAGGCTGGCATTCCCACATGTGGGAGGCAGGCAGAGCCACGATGCAAATGACACTCCCCAGGCACAGCTCATGCCAGCAGCCTTCCAGTGCCACCCCAGGCTGGAGGGAGGCAACTCTGATGCCTTGAAAGCTCAGGCAAGAGTTACTGGTTTGGGTTGGAAGGGAACTTAAAGCTCACCCCACTCCACCCCCTGCCATGGGCAGCGACACCTTCCACTATCCCAGGTTGCTCCAAGCCCCATCCAGCCTGGCCTTGGCCACTTGCAGGGATCCAGAGACACCCAAAACTCCTCAGCCAGGACCACAGGGAAGAATTGCTGCCTTATATCTTAATATTTCCCTTTCTCTACCTTCTTTTCTCTCTTGTTTTGCTTCTTTTCTGGTTTTAATTTGTCTCTTGTTCCTATAGAGTAAGACACAGAGAGGTGGCATCACCTCAAGGCAGTGGCCCTGTGTATCTGATCTCCCTGAGCAGAGCTTATCCTCTGCTTGCCCCACCTTGTGCTCCTCATTCTCTGAACTCTTCTGTAGCACACCAGCACTCCTGAAACCACGCCAAAACCCCTAATTTTTTGTTAAAATAGAAGCTCAAAGCCTGCCCCTATTACTGCAGCACATCTTGCAAGGTGCCCTCCCACACTGCAGAGTGGCTGAGCCCAAGCGTTCCCCATCCCTGGAAGCTGCACAGATTAAAGCCATGGTAATGCAAACAACAACAAAAAGTGGAGGTTTAGCCAGTCTGAGCTAGGTGTGCCTCAGTGTTTCCAATTTTCAGGCTGTTTCCATTAAACTGGACTGGAGGAGGCTCTCTGGGTCTTCCCACCCAGGCCCTTTCCAGTGCAGACATCTCCTCTAATCCTCTGTCATCAGGCTCTGCTTTAGGAGTCGTTAGTGGTTTTTCACGTTGTTACCCACATGTGGAGTCTGCTCCACAGCCTCTCTGCTTTGATATCAGAAACCTTCTCCTAAATTTCTAACCTCCATGGAGGTGCAGGTAGCTGGTGCTCAGATGTTGCAGGGCCAACTTTTCTCCCAGAGCCCTTTTTTCCCCTCTCACTTGAGCACTATAATCATGCAATTTACCATCAGTAGTCTCAATTTCACCTCTCACTTCTCATAAACAAGAGGTTTTCTTTCAGTAAATATGCAATTTTTTTTTTTTTTTTTTTTTTTTTTTTTTTTTTTTTTTTTTTTTTTTTTTTTTTTTTTGTACCCCCCCCCCCCCCCCTTTTTTTTTTTTTTTATTTTTTTTTTTTTTTTTTTTTTTTTTTTGCCAACGGTTTTCCCTTTGGTAACGTCACCCTCATCCATCAGTTGATTTTTTCACTCTGCCTGGACATGTCTTGTCTTTCCCTGCCATGGAACTGTCCTGAACTGTCAGGATCTCCTGACCCTGCTGGTGAAAACGTCCTCACTCTCCCAGATCAGCTCTCCCAGCTCCTTTGTGGACATGTCCTGGTCAGCAATTACTGCGTTTTATCACACAAGCAGGACTGGTATTGACCTGCTCGTTATTTTAGGAGAATGAAGTACTCAGCAAGGTCATTCACGGAATTCAAAATAGTGCAGTGAAGTTGCAAATGTAGCTCTGTGCTGTTGCCTCATTGTCCTAAGTTATCACCCATTTTTTGGAGCCCTTTGCCCTTTTGGGGTACCCTCCTTGTCCATTTATTCTCTCACAGTTATTAAACAAAAAAAATCAGACCTGAGAACTATAATGAGACCCATAGAAGGAAACTATTCCCTGTTTGATGTTTCCTTGCCCCACTAAATCAGCTAAATAAAAGCTCAGGGGACCAACTTGTGGTGTCAGTTTTTAAAATCCCAACCCTAAGAGATATACAGAGCCCTGCTTCACATCAGCAGGAATAAAGTTGGACAAAACTCGGAATTAGAAAGAGTTTGTGGTTTTTAATCTGGCCAGTAATCACTGCTCTCGGGCACCACAGCCCAGGGCTCTAACAAAAGATCAGCACAGGAACCATTAAACACTGAATTTTCCCAGTGCACTGCGAATGCACATATAAACACTGAGTAACCTTAGGCTTAATCAGGGTTCAAAACACAGTTAAGCACCTATTAAAACACTTTTTTGTTTACACTGCTGCAGCTTAGACTTGCATTTCCTTGCATGGCACCAGCCACATTTGCAGGCTTAATTTTTAACCAGGAACGAACGAGAGGGCAAAAATAGCTCTTCAATAGAAATCAGGATATTCTAAGAGCACGTGAATACCACAAGGGAAAATGTGAGAGGGAAAAAAAACCCCTTACAATTAGAAAATCAGTGCAAAAACTAAAACTGCTCTGCATTTCCCCAAGCCTAGCCATGGATTATTTAGGCTGCAGGAGCAGGAGGGTGGCGTGTCCTTCACACTTCCATCAGAATGGCCAACAGCAATGGCTGTCCCCACGCTTGATGATGCCCTGCTGCAAGTGTGTGTCCAAACACAAAGTCTGTTTAAATCCAGCAGCAACAAGGAATGAAAATACCAGTGCAGGTAGCAGCTCTGGTGCAGGTAGCAGCTGTGTGCTGGCCAACAAAGGAATGATCGTTTGGGCCGTGGTGACAAATATCCTATCTGATTTATCAAAGAAGTCCATGGTTTCATGAGGCCAAATTAAAACAATTTGTGACCCCCCCTTCCCCACTCAGACATAGGTGTGTTTTATACACACAGAAACCAGCACAGCTTTTCTTTAGGTGTTCACAGCCACGACTACGAGGGGATTTTTAACCTTTAATTTTTATACGAACATCCTCAAACCCCTCATGTCTGTGAACAGCAGCAGAGAGGTGATGGTGGGGATGTGTGAGGAGGCTTTTCCAGCTGCCTCTCCCTCCATCCCACAGATCCAGCTCCTGAGGACTGGGAGGGCTGTTAAAAGCTGCAGAAGGGGAGTCACCCAGCCCACCAGTGCCTGCCCTGGCAGGGGGATCTCGTGTGCTCGCTGCTGATTAGACTGCATTATTTCCATTATCCTGTTGGGCTTCCCACTCGGAATAGAGGCACTTGCCCTTATTTGAAACCAGCAGCCACCAGGAGAATTTGCTGATTGCTAATGAGAAAGCGAAGGTTTTGTTGATATCATCTGGGACGTTCTTGCTGTGGTCTGCTATTAAGATCTGGAGCTCTACATAACACACCATATTAAGCAGGCAGTGACTTTATTATGGGATCAGTATAACTTTTCATGTCTGGTGTACTCCTAAAGCCTAGGCTAAAACACCTTTTTCCAGAATATGAAACATAATATCTTGGTGCTAGCTGCATTATTTAAAAAGGGGCAATGTGGTTCATAACTTTACATTTATTGCATACTTTTAAGCCACTTGACCCATATAAATATTACTATAGAGTTGCCCTCAGTTATTAAATTCTTATTGCTTATAAAAAGGGGAGCAGGAAGTATATAATCTATAGACTAAGGTGTGTTTTTTTAAGGGAGAGAGGGAAGAATAATAAAAAAAAAAAACAGAGGAAGGCTGGAAACAAATGTGTTTTGATCCTGTCCATAGCCTTGAAGTTAAAACGTTTTTCCCCCAGCTTAAAGCAAAAGTCAGTTTATTTAAAATCCCAGAATCAGGTACCCATATAGCAAGTAGGTCTTGAAGTCAAAGTGGAAACCCCACGTCTTAAAAGAAATAATTTGCAGGAACTTTCCAGTCTTTATTCCATCCAAGGCCAGGTAGGGACGGGGCAGGAGGATTTTCCATGGTCCCACACAGCCCCTGGTTGCACACTCGCCCCTCGGGCTGTGGTTTGCACACGTGTGGCTGCATGACAGCGAGGACAACACATTAACATAGGTAATTTTACTTCAGAGTTGCTTGGGGCAGAACCTCTAGACCTAGAGGTTACTGCTGTCAAAGTAGGACCTTTTTCTTCCTGTCACTTCTTTCAGAGATGAAGGGAAAGATTTCCCTTAGCCTACAGCATTTAGCGTGCAAACGCTCCACCACAACATTTTGAAACTATAGAAATCATGAAACCAGCCTGTGACCTTCCATTTCAGTGACAGTACAGGAATCCCTTGAGCAGCGGAGGCATCCTCTGATATTTGGAAAAGTGTCATGTTTTCTTTACAGAGAAAACTGTCATATTGTTGTTGGCATAAAATACAACACTTCCTGGAGTTGTGATTTCCTTGTTTGCTACAAAATGTCACCTGGGCAACTGACATGTTTTTGTTTTGCTTAGAGCAACTTCCCACTTATGATATTCAAATCGAGTTGATATTGATACCTTAAGCTGTGCTGAAAGGAGCAGCAATTACAGACATCTGAAATTCCTGCAGAAAAAGGAAGTTTAGCTAAAAGACACGGACCCTCCCGACAATGGCAATCTGGCTGCAAGTTAAACACAGCCCTTATATAATTTGCAGCCTATTGATGTGCCAGGCAGTAATTCTCCAGCAGGAAAAAGTCTCGGCAAGAAGCAGGCACAGATGAATGAGATGCTTCCCCTAAATAAGCAATGGAGTGTTCACTGGAAAAGAAAAAAATAATAAAAGAAAGGAGGAAAAAAAAAAAAAGGAAAAACAAAATGCTCAGCCTGAAGCAATAAGTGGAGCTGACTAGAAAAGTACGGGGCTTTTAAATCATCCCTGCGCTCACATTTTGCAGCACTAAAGGATTTTAATCTCAGGCAGCATAGCTTTATTCCAGCATTGCTTTTTTGGGGACAACTTTAACCTTTGGGCCAGTAGGATTGCTGGGCTTGAAATATCAGAGGGGAGGTTTTGATATTAAATAAATTGAGAGCAGTTATATTTCTATTTTTGAATCTCTAATTTTTTCATTTCTAATTTTGAACACTGCAAGAGGCAACTTTGCCTGAAATTAAGGGTGCTGAGAGGTGTCACTTCTTTGCACATTTAAAATGAAGAAAATAATATTTATGTTTAAAAAACTCCAAATGCTTTCAAATCCAGGAAAATTAAACTTTTTAATTACGCGACCCTGCCATAGTTAGGAAACTTAAATCACCAGCTGAAATCATGCAATCTGGAGAGGCAGATGATCTTCAAATTGTATTTGGTAGATGAGTGCTGGAATATTTGAGAATATTTAATATTTTCTCTGAGGTTTCTTTGCTAAAGATGTTTTAATGGAAAATGAAGGAACCAGTGTTCACCTTTGATCTGGGCAGAGGAAAGAGAGCTGTGTTTATTGCTTTCCAGTAAGTACTTAATGATACCAGTTTTGACGTGTGGGTGTAAAATATAAACAAACTTAAGTACACACATGGAGATCTGTATGTCTAGATATGTTTATCTCTAAGTATTACAGAGATATTCTCTGTATGAGCTCGGAGTGAAGCTACACAGATGCACAAACAATAATTACTTCTCCTCAGAAACAACAATAAAAAAATCCTTTTTAAGGCAAAAAGAGCCTATTGTGTTTGAAGTTGCAACAGAAAAAAAAAAAGCAAACCAACAAAAAAAACAACAAACCCACATCCTAAAATTATATCTATTTAGCAAATACTCTGCTTCATTTAGGAACTCTGCCTTTTAAATGAACAAGCAAATTTCTAAACAGATTCGCACGTTTTGTAAAATATGTCAAACAAACTAAAGAGAAGGTCTCCTAATTACTCATCAAACAGCCTGCAGTCAGCAGGGAATGCAGCCGCAGTGATATGTTGCACTAATGTTAGGGCAGACCCGAAATATTTCCTCTTGGAAAATAACAACAGCAGCAGCGGCAGCGGCGGCAGCGGCAGCACCCGCTCGGCAGCGCCTGCGGCTCGGTCCTGCCAGGACTGTGCCTGTGCTGCCCATTCCAGGGGGGGCAGCTGGGGGCTCCAATTAAGCCTCACCCAGCAGCCAACTCGTGCATCTTTTTGGGGTCAAACCCGCCGTGTTTTGTGTGCAAGCGCTGAACAAAGTTTCGTGTTCGCACAGCTTTTTTTTTTTTTTTTTCCCTGTCCTTCTTTTTATTAAATATCTACCAGAGCTAATTAGAAAATATGCAGAACTGCTTCCTGGTTGAAATGTGGAATTGTGTTAGTGCCCGTTTGGTAGGCAGGGGAGAAAAGTCCCCATTAGGCATATTAATGCCTGTCCCTTTTAACAAAGCTGCTCCCTGCTCTCAGCGTTGGAATTCATTTGAAAATAAGAATACTGTGGAATTAGTGGCCTTCCTTTCACAGGCAGGATAATGTTATCTGATATTGGATATATAGAGATTTTGCTGGCAGGGTAATCAGAGTGAAATTCCTTATTCCTGCGTAATTGCTATAATGCAGGCCCCTCTTATCCTGCTCTCCCTCCTCAGCCAAAACTCTGAGTCACTTCAGGTTTTATTCTAGGCAGCAGCTCTGGCACAGGGCTCATGGTTTGTAACTCTTCATGTCTCCCCCAAAGGGAGCAAGAGATGTTTGGCATGTCCCCAGCACGAGACGTTTTTAAAGGTGTATTTAAGACGTGTGTGTGTCTTGCAGACTTAAGGGTAGTGAGTAAAGGTTTGTGAAAATCCACAGCCTAAACTGCTCTGACCCTCATTGACTCCCAGCCTCGCTCCTCCAGCTGTTGGTGAATTTAGAGAGCTCAGATTGTCAATCTGGAGTAATTTACATTGAATAATTAATCTGATGTGCACCCCAATAGCAGCAAGCAGAATCAGCCTGATAATTTCACCGCGGCCAAGAGCAGAATCCGACTCATAATTTCCACTCTGCTCTGATTTATTCTGTAATTCATATTTTCAACAATATGCAATCCATTAGCAGTACAGAAAAACGCGCAGTAACTACTTGGGTGGACTCAGGGTTCTTGGGTTGCTCACAGACAGATGGCTTGGTTTGTGATGTTTCTGGTTTATTTTTCCCCCCGCACTCTGCTCTCGGTTCTATCCGAACTGGTTTACTACTTCCATAGGATTTTAAAGATAAGTAGAAGGATTATTGGTCACACTCCTTGAAATTCATCATGAAGTGGGGCTGGCTTTGACTGCAGCTCGTTATTTGTTGCATCTCTCTAAAGTGGAATATGTTCAGGACATGCTCCCTTCAAATCTTTGCAGAGAGGAAAACACTCTCAGCAGAATCTGCCTCCGCATCAGCTCCTGGAGGGTCCTTAAATAACTTCTCTCCAACGTGGCAATATTTCAATATCTGCTAAGAGATCCTTGTTAACAGGAGGGACCCCGGATCTCATAACTGGGTTTTTATTACAAATCCCAGGGATGTTTGCTCTATAGATACAAAAGAAAACTTCTGCTCTCTTGACTTTTTTTAAGGTAAATGTTTCAAGGGTTGTGTTTTTTAAACTATGTATATTTGGTAAATGCAATTCCCTGCCTTCTCCTAGCGGAACTTTATTTTCTTCCTTTATAGTAATATATAGATCTGAAATTCCAAGGGTTTCTGGTGCTTTTCAGCTGTCACTTCAAGTCAAAATCATGGAGTTCAGCTATAAAAAAAATTGTATATAATAAATTTAACTTGACCTAACTGAAGGCTTTTAAAGTGAGCAGGTATTTTTGACATTTAAAAAAGAACATTACTACGACTGTATTATCCATGTTGTCTCCTTGCTGCTATTTATACCACAAAAAAGCCACACTGCTGTCCAAAATATGTCCTGAAGTTCAGTCCCTGCTCATTTCAGCGATAGATGGAGTGTTGGACACTTTGTTAAAATAGAAAAGACACTTTGCAACGTTTCAGGTCATAAACTGAGCCCACCGAATGTCATCTCCAATCCCACCTCTGTATGTCCATGGATATTGTTGGACAGTGGAGGGATCCCCCATTTTTGCAGCATCCCACAAGATCCTGATCAACCCCTCAGCCCAGGGTCTGGATCGACCCCAGTTTAGCCCTTACCAGGCGATTTCCCCCACCCAGCTAAACTTTCCTACTCTAGTTCAAATTTAATCAATTTTTTGTTTTGCAGCCTTTTGTAGATTGAGTCTTTTGTTAAGAAAGGACGTCTTGTTTCCCAAACACGGCAGGAGGAATCGCTGGCATCAGAGTGCCACCAAAAGGCAGAAGAGGAAATCGGCAGGCAGGCGCTGACCTTTGCAGAGACAGCTAAGGTTATGCACATAACATTTGCTTGTTTACTTTGCAAAATAAGCAATGAGTTGGAAACTCCGAGCTTAGCAAGCGTCTCGCTACACCTGAAAAGCAACACTGACAACAACGGCAAAACCCCTCGGTTGTTGCTGGGTTTGCTGTTGGTGTGGGTGGAAGCTGTTTCCCGCTCCCCTCTATATCTATCATGATGCAACTTTAATAACGTTAGCCAAGACTGCTCAGAAAATCACAGCTGTAGCTGGAGGCGAAAGGGAGAGGAAAAAAATAAAAAAAAATTAAAAATAAAAAAAA
>VZTR01012690.1:216290-247733 GCA_013400775.1 Chaetops frenatus
TTTTTTTTAGGGAAGACAATATTTAAACACAGGTTCATATTCATATTTCAGAAGTTTGACTTTGGTGGGAAAACAAATATTGAGGAATTAAACACAATTATGGTTTGATTAACTGGAGCTGGTTCCTGAAACCACAAGGTAGAGCAGCAAGATTGCATCTGTGTCTTCCCTCAATGCCATCCACATGAGTCACAGCGAGGCAGGAAAGCTGTTGACAAATTAATACTTTAAGAAAATAAACTATGGTCATGTTGAACATAGAGCAACTTTATCCTGATTAATTTGTGTTGGAGTGGCTCCAGCCCCCTTTACAAAGCCGCGCAGTTTGTACAAATGTAATTTCCTAATATTTACACGAGGAAAGCCTCAGCCGTTAAGCTTTGCCTCCAGTGTGAGTTTTGTGGTTAGTAAAAAGACAATAAAAATACAGAGAGGTAATTGTAAGCACATTTGGAAGGGGAAAAAAAAAAAAAAAAAGGGAGAGAAAGAGGGGGGAAAAAAAAAAAAAAAAAAAAAAAAATTCCCTGCTTCTCTCCACTCCTCCTTGCAGAGCCCTATAAAAGTGGCAGCGCTGCGGCTGGCGGGGACGCGGTGCCAGGCGGCCCCAGCTCAGGGCTCAGTGGCACCCAACGCTCCCAACGCCCTGAACGGCACCCCCGGGCCCCCACCAGCCCCACATTCCCGGGGCTGAGCTCCCCCCCAGCTCCCGCTGTTCCAAACCCCGTCCCCAGCCTTGTCCCAAGCCCTCTGTCGTTTTATGTCTTTATTTAAATACAACATCAGGCATTCGTGCGATTGTCTAATTTAATAAATATGAGGAGGGGAGATGCGGTTAGAAAGTGTTGCTTTGTTTGAAGAATATTAAAAATAACCTTTAGTTTTAATGAGGTTTCTCTCTTCCCCCCCCCATCAGTTTACACAATTTTCCAGATGCAAAATGAGCTTTTGGCTGTAAAATATTTTATCACATTGTCTTACACAATAAAGATTAGATGTTTTCGCTCTCTCTCAACTCCACCGCAATTATTTTTTAGTGTTTGCAAATCATAATATCATTTAAAAACCATATTTTATACCTCATCTAAAATACTTTTATAGCAGTGTGATGAAAAAAACCCCAACACAACATCTATTTAACTACTCTTTTTAAGTGGCTGTAATATGCTTTGGTATAATTTCCCAGAAAAAGGCACAGCTAAAAAAGCTTAGCTGTTCTTGAAAACAAATCTCCCAAGAAGCATCTTTGCAAAAAATCCCCAGAATTGAATTCCCCTGGCTGAAGAGCCCAGAGAGCCTGAATATAAAAATAGTAGCCCTGTCATTTCACATTCATTAAGTGTGAAACTCAGAAATTAATAATGTAAAAATATGCTTTTTAATTAGTCTTACATTCTGCCCAATGTACTTAAATGGGATCAGCAGCTCCCTAATGATTTTTTTCTTAATAAAGTATTAGCCTGTGATGCACTGGGGTTGACAGGTATGATAAACTGGAAAGTACTTTTGGAGGCGTATGAATGATACCAAAATAGTACTCTCCCATTTAAATGTAATTAACATCAGGGAGCAATATTACATGAGGAGAAGCCTGCAAGATTTTTATTTCAGGGTATTTTTTTTTTTCATTTCTTGTTTTATGAGTAGTTTGATGATTGCAGCAGTGATTTTATAATTTAATTACCTTTGTTGAAAGCTAAGCTTTTGCTAATAGCAGGTCAACAGGATCATAAAGCAGCCTTCAAAAATATTAAAAAGGAGGTAAATCCCCTTAGCTAAACCTACACAATAAGAACGCGGTTGCGCATGTGTGGATGCAAAGGATTTTATGGATGTATGGATATACGGGCTCCACGCCTGTTCCCCCATTATTTGTTTACTGTGCTGTTGCAAATCAGTATTTACTCTCCAAAGGGCTCTGTTAGACATGAATCATATTTTTAAAAAGAAAGAGAAGAAGGAGGGAAAAAAAGAGAGCAAAAAAAGAAAAAAAGAGACGAAAAGAGGAAAAAAAAGATTTTAAAAAAAAGAGAGAGAGAAATTTAAAAAAGGAGAGAGAAAATTTTAAAAACAGTGAAAGAGTAATTAAAAAGATAAAGTTGTGGAGAAATCCATCTGCCACACCCTGGCTTTTCCCGGAACCAATAGGGCTGAGGGGTGAGGCCGCTCACTCTGGACCAGGACCAGGATTCTGGGTTCCACCACCCCTTCCACAAACACTTTGCACTTTTTTCCCCTTTCCAAAGCAGCCGACGCTACGCCAGGAGATAAAAGATCTCTGTTGGCCTGGGCTGCTTGTGCAGGAGTATTCCCTAACTTATTTATATGCCAAATGTCACTTGTGTTTACTGAAGAATTTCTTCTCATATCTCAGAGTCACAGCGCTCCCCAAAGATGCACTTGCCATAGGGTAAACAAGCAGGCAGGAGGGCAGCATTCCCAGCCCCCTCCTTCCCAAACCAGAGGCCCCTCCATGGGCACCACCCTGACATTTCCCTGTTTGCAGGCTGGTGGATGGATGGGTTGAGGTGGCAGGTGACAGGAATGGCTCGGGACATGGGTTCACAGTGGCCCTGGGGACCTGGCTCCATGTGGCCTCCTGCCCCACGTCCAGTGTCTCTTCTCCACCATGGTTCCAAGTTGGAATAAAGGGAAACTTCCCAACCAGGAAATAGGATGGTCAGACCACACATAAGGAAAGGGACTTCTTATTTTCATACTGGTTTTCATTTGGCTTTGGGAAAATAGTCAATCCAACAAACAAATAAACAAACAAACAAACCATACATTTTTTTGCTGTTTCTTTAACTCACTTTTCCATTACAAACACATCCTTCAAGGCTGAGCCTGGTTCTGAACATCCCAACTAAACTAGAAGGTCTTAGGCAGAGTGAAACACTCATCCCATGGCCAAGGAAGGGTCAAACATCAAGGTACAGTCATTCAGAGGGGATTGAAATTGAATATCAGGCAGAGTTCTTCATGGAAAGGGTTGCCAGGCATTGGAATGGGCTGCTCAGGGAGACGGTGGAGCCCAAGGAACAACTGGATGTGGCACTCAGTGCTCTGGAGTGGGTGACAAGGTGAGGATCAGGCACAGGTTGGACTCAATGAGCCTGGAGATCTTTTCCCACCTTAACAATTCTGTGATTCCCCATGAATGCAGTGTGATCCTCATGTGCACTGTGATCCCAAAGATGTGGGGTGAGGGCTGAGGGGCCCCAGGGGCAGCACTGCCACACAGGAATGCAGCTGCATCACTGCAGCACATCCATTTCTCCTGCTTTGGTAACTTCCAATGTCCTTTAAAAATGCGATCATGAAATGTCATTTCTTTCCTATTTATCTTGGCGCTGCGAAACTGCCCAACTATTGGCTATACGTGAGCTCTTTTATAATATTTTTCCAATCACAAACACCATTCCATTGCTCCCCAGGGATCCCCGTGATGGATCTAGCTATCTATCTATTTACACGTCCATGAATCAAATCATCGGAGTGGAGAAAGTTTGGATAATCTACAGCTTTCATAAGATTTCACCCAACTTGCACTTCACGGGGGATTTCCAGGAGTGTGACGTTACTTGCACCCCTCTCCTCTTTTCCCAAGTGATTTACTGCACTCACCCCAAGATCCCCAAGCTCAAAAGAATTCATGTCCAGTTCCCAGCCTGCAAAGAGGGAGTTTTCCAGGAACGGGGATGTTTTAATGGGCAGCTGAATCAGAAACTAATCATCCGAACTGCCCTCATGTAAACACGGGCTGGAAATTTTATTACGGAGATATTTGGGGTTTTCCTGATAGAGAATAAAAGACAAATAATCGAACTTATTGGAAAATATTTACATAGGGCCACAGAGTGCAAACCACGGGAAAGCTGAGCAGTATTTGCTCAGAGGAATAGCCCTGGTGCAGGCAGAGGAGCAGATACTGCTCGGCTGTCCGGGGAATTGGAGGGAGTTTGTCTGAGTCAGACATGCCGGCGATGGCCCCACACTGGGGCATCATAATGCTTTAATTAATTAATGTCTGTAAACTGTTTGGTGATCTTGGGATGAAAGGAGTTCTGGAAATGCCAGGTATTACTGAAAATTAATTACTCCAGCCTTCCCCCCCAAATCTTGCTAAACATATTTCATTTTTTAATCTATCCTGCTGCTTTAATAAAGCTCATTGCGGAATTATTTGCTGCTAAATATTAAAGGAAAAAAAAAAAGGAAAAAAGAGGGAACCATTTAAGCAGAGGATTGAGCTGCAGCAGAAGAGACTGTGCAAAAGCCACATTTTGGGGGTACAATGTCTCCATGTGTGAGGCAGGTTCATGCAGAGGACACCGTGGTGGGGATGGGCTCAATCTGTGTGTCCTCATTGTCCCTTTAAAGCCAAGCCAAGACCAAGCACTGACACAGGGCTGGAGAACCCCACTCTCATGGGAACAAAGCTGTGGGAGAGGTAGGACCAGTCTGAGGGATCCAAGGACAGTACAGACTGTTCCAGCCACCGCCACGTGTCAGCAGATCAATCACTCTCAATGTTATTCATCATTCCATCACAGGAGACAGAACATGTGTATTATTTATACAAGTCTGAAATCATTTGGTGTTACTTACTGAAGAGTCACCTTCCACATCATCACGGAGCAAAAGTCCTGGAAGAGACTCCGTGTCCAAGTCCCACCAGGCTCATTCCAGGCATGGTCTAAACAATAAACCAAAACAGATAAAATAGATATTGTTATTGTTTGGGTTTGTTTTGGGTTTTTTTCAATGCTGCAGTTTTCTACACATGAATTTTAATTTATGTAACACAGCAGTTAATGATTTTATTTATTTATAGGGTCCAGGTCTATGGTCTGGCTTGAGTGTTACAAGACTGCAGTCGAATTGGAGCACCTTTCAAATCTCCTTGGGCCAAATCAACCCTTCTGCCTCTGCAAGCAGACAAAGCCCATGTGTAACACACATCTCCTAGGAAATTCAGGGGGGAAATGGAAAAAAAACATCCCAGTGAACTTTCATATATCTAAAAGGACCCTACTCTGTACCCTGCAGAAACGTGGGCCCTGCAATGACCTGTCTGCTCCTGGATCATCCCCACCCCATTTCTCTTGGAGCCATTTGACCTTGCTGGGATAAGGAAACAGCTGCTTTAGTAGGGCCTCCCTGGTTACTCCAGCAGGAGCAACCACCAACACTGACCTCCACTCCTTCTCCTCCTTCTCCTCCTTCTCCTTCTCCTGTCCTCAGTAATGGATGAATGAACGTGGGAACTTCCATTCCACTCCTTCAGCTTCTTCCCACAAATTCTGAAAGAGATGAATCCCTTCCTTACAACCCCCAGCCAAATCCACAGATCAAGTGTCACGTATCACCAATTTTCCACAGATAAACACACATTTCACCAATTCTTCCTCTGGCTACTTCTGAAACTGAACAGCAGATGGGGCTACAGAAATCATCGTATTTAAAAAAAATATATACATGAAAACCAGCCTTTCACATTCAGAAAAGCAATTTATTCTACACCATTTCAAAAAATAAATAGGATTCTCCTTTTCTGTTTTAAGACATCAATGAATCTGTCGCATAATGGGCTTTTGTAAACTGATTATCCTTGATAATCTCATTAGCTGAAATTATTTTACTTTTCTAACATGGTAGATTTTTAAATACCTTTTATTTCAGATCCCTCTGGGCACGTTGCAGCAAAATTTACTATTAAGCAAAATAATTATCTATCTCAAACCTTAATGCTAAAAAGTAGAAAAATAAAATAATTACAATCGAAGGGCAGATATTAGAATGGAGAAAGAAGGAAAGTGGGAAAGGAGAGTAGGAAAAGGGAAATTTCCACAAGCAAGCAAATATCTTCTCATTATTAATAAATAAATCGTATTTATTTTCCTAGGAATATGAGGATGCAAATGTCGGGGTTTGTGTGCTGAGGTGGGGTTTGCTCCTCCCTTGGTGACACTGAGTGACACCAGAGTGGTGACTTCATGCTTGGGAAGGACAATGTTCCTCCAGCTCCCACTGCCCAGGAGCTGCATCACCCTCTCCCCACCCAGACCTGAGCAATTAACAAATGCGAGTTGCTTCAAAATCAGCTTAAACCTGCATTTTGGGTTTGGTTTTTTTTTCCCCCGTGTGGAAGTTTGCAGCTGTAATGGGATTACGGTGTGGGAAGAGGGAGGGAAGTTTGCAGCTGCACTGGTTCGGGGGGTAGGAAGCAGCTGTTAAAATAGAGGACTAATGGTGATTAATTCTTATTATGTGTTTGAAGATCTCACAATGAGTTCAGGACCCAAACCCTCCCTCAGGGAATAAACTGAAGGAGGAGGATTTTAAAAAGAGGGAAAATAGAGGGGGAATTTTAATGTATGTTTGGCCTAAACGGCCTGGCCTTAAATCACTTTATTAATATTTAAATAAAATTTAAATCAACATTATTAAGACAAAAAATATCTGGCCCGGCAAACCTGTAATTCCTGCACATTGATGCAGGATGAGAGATCACCTGTGTTCCCTCAGAAATGCACACACCAGGGCCAGCAGGGGAACATCCTTTCAGCTCGTAGGGGACAGGTGCTGTCACACGCTGATGCCTCTGGCATGGCAGAACCTCCTGATTCCCACAGCCCTTCCCCAGCAGCTCCGTGCCCAAACCACAACGGGAAGAGGTGGGAAGAGACCCCATCCCACTTCTGCCTCCAGCACCAGAGCGAGGGATGCTGGCAGCAACAGCAACAGGGAGGAAGCAGCACAAGGAGCCCAGCCTGGGCTTGGCTCAATTTGCAGCCTCTGGGGAACCTGCAGCATCTCCCAGTTCCAGGACAATCCACACCAGAGCCAGGTTATTTGTTGCAATATTGTGGCCGGGTCCTACAGTCGGTTTGCAGAGGTCTGTGATGTGCTGGGTGTGCTGGGGCTCCCCCAGAGCACAGCAGGTCGAAGATATGAGATTTCTATTTATATACCACAGCCTGGCCAGGAGAGTGACAATTTAACAGCAAAGGGGTGGGGAGAGAGGAGCAGCCTGGAAAGGCAGCAGGGCAGGAAAGGTCCCTGGAATCTTTGGAAGTGGTGACCCAGCACAGGCTGCAGCAGAGTCCTGGGAGCACCCGGCCCCTCTTCCCTGGGGAACTACTCCCAATTCATCCATTCTGCACTTTGACAACCTGAGGTGGCTCTCAGGGCCCTCCTGAGGATGAATAAATGAAGGAAGGAAGGAAAAATAAAGGAGGTGAAAGCAGCAACAGGGCAAACTCCAAGACCTAGGGTTTGTTTTTCAGCCAAGGCTTTAATGAGGATTAATCAAATATCACACATGCAGAGAGATTTCCATGAATTATTAGAGGGGAGAAATGGGTGGGAAAACAAACAAAAAGCTGAACTTCTTTTTTATGTGAACTTTTCCTTTTTAAGCTTAAACTTTGAGCTCATACTAATCTTTTCAAAGCTCAAAGAGCTCACAGAAAGATTTATTTCAGGACCAAATAGAACTTCCTTTACCAAAATGCCCCTGCCTGTGCTTTTCCTGTTTCCACATTTTTAAGATGTTTTGTTTTTCAAATATGAAAGAGCTGACAACAATAACTCAGGACTGTGCACCAAGTGCACCACAAAATCCTGCCTTTCACCTGGCTGCAGCAGATATCCATTCCCAGCAGAGCTGGTTAGTAAATTAAACCATTCCTTCTAGCAACAACTGATAACTTGGAGCTGATGATGTAGGTCAGAGACATCTGCAGTAAATTTTACCCCTCCCCATAGGAGGAAGGGGAACACTTGGGACATGGAGATCATGTGGATTCCATACTGGAGACCAAAATACACATTTTTCCTCAGAGCTGCTGCATAACCAGATACCTCACTTTGGCTATTTTGCACCCAAGTCTTCATGGGTCAGTGATAAAGTTTAGGATGGATTTATGGACTGAGAGTCAGAGACAGAGGAGTGGGATAGAATGGTTTTTAGGTGCTGAGCGTTCAACCACAGGGCCCTACATGCAGCCCAGATGCCCAGAAAAATACAGGATGGCCTTAAAATTCCTGTGAGTTGGTTTGCTGGCTTTGTGGGAGGCTTGGGTTTCAGCAGTGTGTCCATGTTATAATTAATAAGCAATTTCTGTTTGAATGGCGTGTTTTGTCTTCATTTGAGCACGTTCTCTGCAAAGACAAAGATCAAGACAAACCTACTCAGAACACAACGAAGATAAAAGGGAATCATAAAAAGAGACAGACAGAGGAAAAGGAAGAACAAGGAAAAAGAGAAGACAAAGAACAGGGAGACACCAAAGAGGACACAGAACAAAGATAGGCAAAATGAAAAGACAAAGAAAAGTAAAGACAAAGAACAGAGATGATACAGAGCACCACAAAATATGCAAGAGAGGCACAAAAGGGAAAAGGGGCGAAAACAGTGACTGAGAACAAAGGGCAGAGAACAGAGCAAGAGCAGAAATGCACAGGAAGGGAGAAAAAATGGGAGAGATTTCAGCCAAGATGAGGCACGAAAAACAGCCCAAAGAACAAGCAAAAATAAACACAATGAACAGAGAAAACAGCTAATCATCTTCTGATTTGCATTAAAAAATAAGTCATGGGAACACAGGCTTAGCGACAGAAATGTTGACAAGTTGAATGTCAAGATATTTTGTGTCCTCTAAATTCAGTCAGCCTGTCAGTACTTATGAAAGTGTCTGTGGGAGAAGGGGAGCTGAAGGATCAGTGCCTGGAGTGGAAGGAATAGCAGGAACCTGTGCTGGTTACAGAAGCCATTCAGAGGGAAGTACTTGCAAGGAAGAGGTGCCCAAAAAGCAGCTAAAATCCCTTTTCAAAGGCAGGAGATCCATTTCCATGATGAACCAAGAAAATGCTCATCCTATTCCTTCTGCAGCTTTGCAATAAAGGAGTGACAGAAATTCTCATGTACAAGTGTGATTGTACACATCTAATTTTAATATTTCTCTAGGGAGGTTTGGGTTGGATATCAGGGAAAGGTTCTTTCCCCCACAGGGTGCTGGGCACTGCCCAGGCTCCCCAGGGAATGGGCACAGCCCCGAGGCTGCCAGAGCTCCAGCAGAGTTTGGACATCTCTCCCAGTGATGCCCAGGATGGGATTTCTGGGGTATCTGTGTAGGGCCAGGAGCTGGATTCAACAATCCTAATGGGTTCCTTCCAACCCAGGGAATTCTATGAATCTATGAAAAATTATATTTTAAAAATATCAGCTTTACTGAAGCAGTTCATGAAAACCCAGCCGTGGTAGAAACGCCAAGAGCTGTGGGGTTTGAGCTGGCCAAGGCAGCCTGTATGGAATTTAACTAGAGAGGCTTCAGTCCTGCTGCAAAACCTGCACCTATAAATCATTTCCAAATCTTGACAATGGGCAGAACAAATAATTTATAAGCGGTACAGAAGTTCATGGTGAACAGGAGCACTCAGGAGGTTTGTGCATGCTACAGAAAGGCATAAAGGGCTGGAGGATTCTGGGGTTTCCCTGTTGGCAAGAACAGCAGGAGGACACCAGAATGATGGAGCCAAGCCAAGAGGGGAAAAGTTGTGGCTGTCCCATCCCTGGAAGTGCCCAAGGCCAGGTTGGGTGGGGCTTGGAGCAATCTGGGACAGTGGAAGGTGTCCCTGCCCATGGCAGGGGGGGGAGTGGATGGGCTTTAAGGATCTTCACTTTTACAGGAACTCCTCTCCTCCTTGATGGGCTGTTGTGTTTCAAGGCAGAAATCCTCTGGGTCTGGTCTTACAGATGTTCCAGAGCATAAATTAATGGATCTGTAATAATAAAATAAAGTTCTCTTTCAGGTTTCTTGTAGGCCAAGGGAGATTCTGGAATTTCATTGCCCATACAAATGTGGAATTGTACAACAGAAGTCTCTTGAGCTGCCACAGCTTTCCAAAACTGAGCCTTTCAAGAGTTTGTGTTATTTTTCTTACTGGAACACTACTCCCATCCTTATACAGGATCAGCAGCCATGAAGGCCTCACCCACCACTGATTTTATGTCTTTGACTCTACTCCAATACATTGTCTGTTATTTTATTGTTAATAATTAACATTTCTATGGAATTTGATGTCACTAATACCCAGACCCATCCTCCCTGACATTCCTCATCCCTCATTCCATGCTGGCAACACAGAAAAACTGGTGTGCAGTGGGTTAAATGCTTCCCATGCTGCTCCTTGGTTATATTTTATTTACCAGGATTTCTATAATGTGCGATTTTTTTTTCTTTTTTCCTTTTGAGATTTCCTCATTTCTTTCCCAACACTTTCACCTTATTTCCGGGCTGCTTCTCCCCAGGGGGCAAAGTGGAGGTTCAGAAACTTCATGTGGACTTCCTGAAAAAGAAACAGATCACCTATTAAAAAACCCGAATGGAATGTGCTGTGAGTGTGGTTTAATATGTCCCAAAGAAAGAGCTGGCTCTAATCGCAACAGAAGCTCTAAAATTCATTGTTGCACTCCGTTTATTGATTTAATAATCTATTTATTATTTATGATTTCAATGGCAGATGGAATTCTATTTCCATTATTTGATTCAGGTTAATCAGGGGATAACGTGCTTCTTTTATACTTTCACCTAAAGGCTCTTCAGGTGCTCAAGACTCATGTCCAGAACTGCAAATCAAATCCCTTTCTGTCTGACGACTAAGGCTATTCCCTTCCAAAATTATAATCTGTTTAAAATCTAAGGTTAATATTTGAACTAAAATAATTACACAGATACAAGTTATGTCTAAGGTAGAAAGGTCTTCATGGGGCTCTGGCCTTTCAGGTTCTTCCACTGCTTTTAAAATACTTGTAAGTGGTTTTGGGGATGTGCCACTGCTCCTTTGCCCTAAAACTTCGCTGGAGACGTTGCTGGTGGCCACTGGATGTGCTGATCCCACCACTCCAGACCTTGGGAAGAACAAACCTGCCAGACAGCACCTGTGCAGATGTAAAAAAAAAAACTTCCCATGTCCTTAGGAACTTTTTGATTTGTTTGCTTTCAGAAGAGTTTTGATATTATTTAACTAATGTGTTGAGTACTTCCCATATCTTCATTATTCCTCTATCCCAACATCAAACTTATGCAGCTGAATCACTGATTTCCTTGGAGAATGGCAAATACTACTTGCTAGAGGTGATTAAAATCAATTTAGAATATACAAGGTGAAGCAAAAAATCAGAAAATCATAGAATTTTTAAGCAAAAGACCTCTAAGATCATCAAGTTCAGCCATTAACCCACCATAAAACCATGTCCTCAGGCACCATATCTGTATGTTTTTTAAAAGAGAAATCAGATAAATGAGATTTTCATTCCAAATGACTTTATTCTACCCTAGAATATTCCCCGTATCGCTGGTATTTGATACAAGGCCTTGTGAGGTCTGGTTGGAAGTTCCTTTTAGCACTTTTTATTAAAAGGACATTTTACTGTCTAAGTAAATGGGGACTGTCTGAGTCCCCATTGCTACTGTGCAAGCTTGGGGTGCCTGAAATAAATAAAGTTAAAAAACCCAACCCCAACAGGCTTGGAACTGGATGGAGTAAACAAAACAAATCACATGCCACAGCCTGGGGGTATTTCCAGAGACAGACAGAAGAACAGAGGCAGCCCTTGGACACCCCAGGAAAACAGGGAAAGCAAATTGTCTCCTCAGGATGTTTAAAGTCCATTTTCACTCTCTATTTTCTAGGATTTCCTGCGGTCAGAATGAGGATGCTCCTCCAAAACCTCTTCAGGCCCCATTCCCTTTAGGATATGTGAGGATCCACAATCCTGCAACCAAAACCTCTCCATCTCACCTGAAGATGACATTGGTTCTATAGCAGCTACAATGCAATGAAACCAGGGGATAATCCCACCACACCTCCAATATGAAAAAGAACCAACCCCAAATCTGTAACTCTCTGTGCTTTTTTCCCTTTTGCTTCATTTTTCCATGCTAAAAATGAGCGTTGTGGGGAAAGCTGCCCCTCTGCCTTTGCAGACTTAGGAAAAAGCAGGGGGGACGGGCTGAGATGCAGGGGTGTAATTTCAATGCTAGTGTGCCTGAGCTAAATCTCTTCTCAAAAATTTGGCCCTGCACAGTGCTGAGCTCGGGCACAGCCCCAAACCACAGCTGCAGAAGCCTCTCTCGTTTGACAGGTCCAGTTGTGCTGCGGGACAAACACAGGGCTCTCCCCAGCCCGGCCGCTCCCCTCCTGCTCGACACTCTCTGAATTTGATAGCTGGGAAATGAGGGGCATCTGACCCAATTAGGTCCTGCACAGCCTTAATCAGCTCCTTTCCCGACCAGCAGAGTATGATGTGCCCCAGCCCAGCTGTTCCCTGGTGGTGGTGCTGGTGTTGTCAGTCAGATTCTGCTGGAGAGAGAAGCGATGGCGAGCGGGGGACATTCCTGCACATCTGTTAGCTGGAAACGGGGCTGCTAAAGGATGCTGCAGCAATTGCCAGGAACAATAAGGATTAGTTGCTCATCTGATGCTAGCAGTGTGCACCTTTCCCTCTTCTTTAGCGTGTCTGTCAAATAATGTAATTATTAAGGACCAACAATGTGGCTTTTTATGTGAACCAGCGCTGACTGCGCTGGAGCATTGCATTTTTAATTATTATGATGTTAAATGGCTTTAATTGCTGACACTCTCCTGATTCGCAGAGCATTTTTATAACATTTATTAAAAAAAGGCCAAAGTTTATTTTACAGTCTGCAATAAAGCAGAGCACAAAACCCAGCAATTGGCTCAATGAGCCCAACACATTAGTTCTATACACAGACTGCATATTATTCTTGCTCTATAAGTGATGTGAAAAGCAAAATTGAGGTCCTGCACAAAATTTGATCATCTTACTTAATAACAACAGATGCTCAGAGCAGTGGCATTTTGAAAAGAGCTCTGTATGTTACTGGTTATTAAATGGCAGGACATTTGGCATCCTCCAGCATTATACCATTTGAAAACCATGGAGTCACATAAATAGCCGATGAGAGCTGGGAGAGAAAAAAAAAAAAAAAAAGCCAGCTCCTGTCTGCATAGCAAAACTCACTTCATTTAAAATATTTAAAATGAGCAGGCTGCCTTTCAAAAGAAAAGTCCGGAAAACTTAGTGGAGGGGGAGCTTCCCTTTTATCTGGGAAACACAGGAAAGCAAATATGTTGGGAGGAAGAGAAGAAATGGTTCAACAGCACGACTGATCAGCCTTAACTGAGAATGCTAATGGCTTCTGCTGCTTTGTGTCAGGAGCTCAGCACAGTTTGGGAAAGGCTCTGGCACCAAATTTCCTCCTTGATTTAAAAAGGAAAATATTGGCAATACTTCGGCAAATTACCATAAATGCAGGACGGATCAGCAACGCGTGGGGATCATTTTAATGGAGCAATTCCTGTTCAATAAAGGGGAAGCACTAAGGGCAGTGGCTCACTTTCTTTGCAGGATAAATTCTCCTCACAAACATGTGCTGCCTGTACAGTTACACCACTGTTAGGCTCCTATCTACTCTAAAAAGTTCTAATCGAGTTGATGAGCACAAAGAGTGGAGGTTTCTCATTTTTATTTGAGCTGAAGAATGATTCTGTTCCACCTTTATCAAGGCACAATCCACCAGAATGCATTTGCCCAACATGTTTTACTTAGAACAGCTCGTTCTACACACTGTTCTAAGGAATTCCAGCAAAGCTGTGAATAAAAAAATTAAATATCTTTAAAACCCCCCCCCCAAATACACAACGGGTTTGCCTGCAAGCTGAAGGAAGGATTCATTGGGCTGTAAAGGGGAGGGGGGGGGGAAGTCTGTGTGCACATTGCTTTTATTTCTACTTAATAAAATCTTGAAGATTGGGTTATAATGGCCGTGCTTCCCCATCCTCAAGTATGGCGTGGCAAATGGTGCCACTGTCATTAAGGGTGCATTGTTGTTTGTTTTATGCTAATCTTCCTCCAGTGTGACAGACTGTCACCTGCATGGGGGGTAACTTTCAGCACTATATTAGCCCATATGGCACAAGCTAAATTGTATCTAAGCTATGGGCTAATTATGGATGAGTTAATAAAACCAAGCAATGTCAGTCTGGCCACTTCTTCTGGTCCTCTGCCGACCCCCCAAGTGAGTTATTGCCTGCACTGTTCTCTTAAACTATTTTCATTTTTGCTCTCCACAATTGCTGCCAAGCTTTGTGGTTAAGACACTTTAATCCTCCTCCTTTCTCAATCCAGTGCAAGATGAGATCAAAACAATCTCTCCACACTTTTTCCATGTGACAACTTTCCCTGCTAATCGAGGGGTGGTGCAACCTCCCGAATACTAAACACAAACACACCGTGTTCATTTTCCTGGAAATCTGCTGGCACAGCTGTGACATAACAAACAGATTCGTGTGTTTTCAGGGAGTGAAAAACACGGTTCATCTTCCTTAAGTACAGGATCAAAAAGATGAACATTTATTCCATTAAATGCACGTCCAAGTAGCAGAAAGCCATAGGATGAAGATAGAAAGAATCTTTTCACACGTTTTAAGGTCAAGCAAATGCTTAAGTGCTTTTTTGGACAAAGACCCAGCTTCTTTCCCTTCTTCAGAGAGAGGGGAGGGAGGAAGAGAGCCCCTCCCAAGTGTTAATGTTCCCACATCGCTCCGTCTGCTCTGCTTTGTCCCCACTTGTGCCTTTCAGTTGTCAGCCCTGGCAGCTGTTTCAGGCTCCCTCTACAGCAAACTTTGCTTTCCCAAATGCTCTGTGCTCTGCAGCCAGCACAAGGAAAGCACAACGAGGCACAGACACCAAACTTGGGACCAACTGGACAGAAAATGTAGAAAAAATTTGTCAGTGATTAAGAAAGAAGAAAAAAAAAGAAGAAGGAGGAAAAATAAAAAAAAAGCAACAAGGTTAAGTGAGCTGGATTTCAGTAACAGGAAAAGAAAAAGGGAGAACAAATGAAGTGAAAATGTCCATCAATTCTTTGCCTCCACTTCTGCAATGATCTTGCCCTGATCTACTGCCTGAAAGAGCATCTCGGGAGCAGGTGGAGACCAAGCCCAGCTGAGAAGGAAGAATTATTCACAGGCTGCTCAAGGTTTAACTAAATGAACCCCACAAAAGTAATTTCTAGAAAAACATCATTTTAGGGGATATATTCTTTTAACTTGTCAATGAGGAGTTTCCTCACATCCAACAGCAGAATTCAGGACTCAGGGTATGAGATATTGAGGATATGAGATATTGAGGATATGAGACACTGGGGACACTGCTCAGTTTGTGGCATTGGTCACCCTCAACCCAAAAGCCCAAAGTTTAGGGCAGCCTCTCTTTGTCTGTTTGCTCAGCCAAGTCCAAGGCTCCTCCACTAGTCCACAGATCTTGTAGGATTTTCAGGAGCTGGACTCTGATGATCCTTCTGGGTCCCTTCCAACTCAGAATAATCTGGGATTCTGTTTTCTGCATCCAGTCCAGCTGAGTTAGCAATGGACTATGACAATGAGAAGGCTCAAGCATAAAACTTCTGGAGAAAAGGAGAGAAAGTGAGAACTGTGAATTTGGATGTGGTAGCAGATACTCAGCACATTCAGGTTTTGGCCCAAGCCCTCCCAAGAGGGGAGTTAAAACCTCCCTGTGAGCAAAGGTTTGAATTATCTCAGTACACTGAAGATATTTAATAAAAATTTGGCAATTAAAAAAATAAATAAATAAACCCAGACTCAATTTGTGGGAGTCAGAACACCCTTCCAGCCCAAGCAGCCTCATTTTTAGATAAAGCTGTGCAGCCCCAAAAGGAAATACCTCAAAGTTGCTGAGCTCTGGAGTGATTACTTCCCCATCACAACTTCATACCACTTTCAACACGAGTGTGGAAGAAATAAGGAGATTTCTTGTTCTCTATTTCCTGTAAGGAACAATGCCATGTTTCACACAATGCCTCATTAAATCCAAAGTCATCGGGCAAACTGCCTTTAAACCCATCATATATAATGAAATGTTTCATCTGGAACAGGAGTTGTTTTTTCAGTTCCAAGTTTTACTCTCTCCTTGGCTTTTTCCTCTTTCCCTTCTTATTTTCTTCCCTCAGTTTACAGACAGTCTGTTAATCTACTCAGACCTACAGTACTGAAAGCTCTTCTCACTCAGGGAGTCACCCCTGGAAGTGTATTTTTGCCTTAAAAGTCAAGTTCAGACCTAATCACCACTTAAACAGCACGAGGAGACCAAGGCAATATCACTGCTATTCAAGTTACTTAGTCCTTTGCTGAAGAAAAATTCTTCCCTGGACAATTCCCTCACAGAATTGAACCCACTGGTTTGAAACTGAGATTAAGTTTCTCCCCTAAAAGATTAACTTAATTAAATTAAATTCAAATTCCATTCAAACAATTTCAGCAATTCTGGAAAATCTTATGGTTCACGTTACACCCTAAGTGATTCCAACAGCCCTCTCTGGCCTGGTGGAGCTCCATGAGTCTATGATTCTGTGAAATTACTTAATAGATTAATTAAGGATGCTAAAGCCTGGTTCCACCTTCTGAGCTGAACTGATGTCTCTCCCCTTGTTTTCTCTGTAAAGAGGAACTTCATTTCTTTGTCCTGTTGTAAAAACACTGACACAGGAATTACTGGGTTGTGCTTTTCTCTTAAATAGTGGAACCTTGAAAAGTGTTTCCTCTTGGCTGACTGAGGTCATTTTTTGCAGAACATTCTTCCCCCAGAGGGTGGTCAGGCCCTGGAACAGGTTCCCCAAGGAATTGTTTGTGGCACCAAGCCTGCCAGAGTCCAAGAAGAGCTTGGGAAACGCACCCAGGCACAGGGTGGGATTGTGGGGTGTCCTGAGCAGGACCAGGAGCTGGACTCGATGATCTCTGAGGGTCCCCTCCACCTCAGGATAGTCTGATTCTATGAATATCCCCCAATAAGTTTTTTTCAGCACTTCAGGGACTTCAGCATGATGCCTTAAGTTTTAAGTTTTTTCTCTGTCCTGCTTTAGTGTGCAGCTCTCAGCTCCATATTCAGTGTCACTGAGCTCTCCTCACAGGGCACTCAGACACAACAATTCTCTCCAGCCCAAGATCCAAGGCCAATCCTTCCCAACCTCAGCCCCAAAAGCACCAACAACGTCAAAAAGAGGAGGCCGAGCAAGGAGGGTGGAACTTCATCATTGCAAGGGATTCATTGGGCAGCTCCCCTCAATCTGCAAATGGAGCAGAACTGATCAAAGTGTGGAACCCCGTGGGCAAAGCCCCTTTTCTGTGTCCATGCTGAGGCCCATCCTGGCAGGGGCTGCAGCCGGGCTCTGCCATTGCCAGGGTGGGGCCTTGGGAGGCCTTGCAAGAAATCAATCCCTGCTTTATTCCTCTCCTCCTGCCTGCCCTCTGCTCCAGCTCACTCTGAGCAGGCATCAAGCAAGCTGGGAAAGGCAATCAGCATCTCCAATAGCTGGAAACCTCCATTTCTGATCTGCAACCCAACACCTGACTGCGGGAGGATGCACAGGAGCAAACACCCCACAGAAGGTGTCCATGGCTCCGTGGCTGGATCAATTCCATCCCTACACAAGCTTTTCTCGTAACAAACTCTCTACAAATGACCAGCCGGGCTCCGTGACCTATCAGGTTTTCTAATGCAAATTAAAGCAGTTCAACCCCGCTTTCAGCCTTTGTTCTCTTGAATTGCACCTCAGGTTGCTTCCTCCTTGGAAGGCATCGCTCTCCTGTCTCACCTGATGTTTGAAGAGATCTAAAGATCAGACCTCTTAACGGCACACTGTGTTCACTACACAACTTATTGATCGCCCGGTTTTAGACCATTTTTCTCACCGTCTCCTGGAGTGAATTGAGAACAAAATACAGCTGATAATATGTGCCCTTTCCTCAAGTTCAACCACCAGAACGCGTGGGTTACAATCTCACAGGATGTTTCTATCATTATCTGGCTCCCCCTAACCAGTAACGCTCAGGTTTTGAGAAGTAGAACGGCCCTCACTGATAGCCTGAGACATTAAGTATCTCTCTGTAATAGCTGCATACCTGAATTCTATAGAAGAATCTGGATTATACATTTTCTATATTTGTTTTCACGTTTCTTTTAGTGGAAAATAAACTCTGACCCAAGCTGCAAACTTGGCTGTTGTTCTGACTTCTGTTTCCAGAAGATCTATCAATACACTAAAATCAAGCCTAAATTTTACAGTGCACAGCAAAATCCTTCTTTTTCAGGTGTCTTCTAAGGAAAAAGCCCATTACTCTACGAAGATTTGCATGGCAGGATTTACCACAGGGCATTTGGAGTGGAAAACTCCTACAGTGAAAGCAAAATGTATTTGGGAAGAACCGGTGTTATCCCAAAAAGGAGTTAATGAACGCCCATCGAGTGCTTGATTTATTGGTCCTTCCCTGCATAATCCTTCCCTGTTCAAGGAGCTAAAAGAGCTTTTTCAGGCAGTTGTTTTCCTCCACCACTCTGCTGTATCCCCCACAAGCTCAAGAAAAACAGATCCTCGCCCAAGATCATCATTGCACTGCCATGTGCTGCCCTTGTGTGTTCAAACCATCTAAATTAAAATGAACCTCGAGGCTTTTTCCTTAGGAATGTACAAAACCCTCCTTGACAGAAGCTGCTTTGGGCCACCAGGGCCAGGAGCAGCAGGGAAAAGAGGCTGAGCTGTGCTGGGCTCTGTGCACACCTTTACAATGGTTTGGATAAAAGGAGTTGGTGATCTTAAAGGTCTCTTCCAACCTTGATGATTGTGTGAAAGGAATTTACTGGATCTGCTGAAGGTGCCACATCTCCAAGTCCTGTGGAGCATAAAAGGGTTGGAGCATCCCTGTGCCCAGGAAAGGCTGAGGGAGATTGGGATGCTCAGCCTGGAGAGGAGCCCCAGCTGAGAGGGGCCCTCAGCCCTGGATGCCACTGGGTGTCCTTGTCCATCTCTGGGTGTCCCTGTCCATCCCTGGCTGTCCCTGGCTGTCCCTCGGTGCAGGGCGGGCTCAGGGCAGGGCCCAGGCTCTGCTCCAGGGCCCAGCAATGGCACCAGAGCCACAGGCAGGGACTGAGCCCAGCAATTCCCCCTGCACAGGAGGCACAACTTCTGCCCTGGGCAGTGCCCAGCCCTGAACAGAGCCCAGAGGGGCTGGAGTCTCCTCACTGGGGATATTCCAGAACATCTGGACACAATCCAGAGGTGCTACACCTGCTACCTCTCCCTTCACTGACATAAAGATGCCTTTGGTGAGTAAAGGGATACAGAGGACAGAGGAGTCAGAGAGGGAACAGCATAAACTCCAGCTTGACTGTGCACATTTTCCCAGCAGTAGGAAGAATCTGTAAGAGAAAAGTCTTCTTTTAGAGGCCAAAGTCCATCATTTGATACTCAGCAGCTGGATACTGTAAAAATCAGTCCTGGTGTAAAATATGAACTCCTGGAAAGCTGATACACCTCGAGCTTTTCACAGCCCTCGGCGCTGAGTGTCTGAAGATTGCTCAGCTCAGAAAGGTCACCCGTGCTGTACACAGGAACCTGACCACAGTAATCTGTAAAGAGCAGATATTGTTCTCCTTGTTTGTAAAGCCTTTAGGAATGTAAACAGGAGCACTCAGGCCCTTTCTTTGGGATGTATCAGATTCAGGGGCGCTGTGTGCCGAGTTCACAAATGTGAGACTTCGCAGTTGGTTTTGGCAAGCCTGGTCATAATCTCCAGCAAAATCAAAACACTGCAAAGATCACACTCCACATTTCTTAGACCTAATTTAATTAAAATCTTTCACTGGGAAGGGATGGTTTCAAGCTCCCCCCTCTTCTTCCTTTGCATACAGACGTAAACACTCACCAGAACCAAACTCAGCATTGATTTTCCTTTATCCCTTGCACTAATCTGAAGTCCCCAGAGATGAACAGATGAGGTTAAGGTTAAGAAAGTTATGCACAACAGCTCTTAACCTGATGGCAAGGAGATAAGAAACATGCTAGTATCATTTAGGTGAAGCCATCTATCAAATTACCTATCCCTGTTGGATTTGGTAAGGAGTGTTCCCACTTTTAAGTGAATAATTCGCTCGTGCATCTTCAAAAGGTTCCTCTGCAAGATTTAAGTCAAACATCCATTTGAAAAAAAAAAGGACAGTTCCTTGAAGTTCTGGCCACCTGTTTGGAAGAGGTCTCCTGACATCAGGTTGGAGGCAGAGCAAAAGGAAAGCACAACAAAGTGTGTTCAATGTTGCATGACATCTTCCCCATATTCCTTCTAACGTGGGAATTCAGATGCCAACACTGATTATTCTGTTTTACAATGAGGTCATTGATGTCACAGGCTCAGCAGAGGGTTCTTCCACAGGTCAGGTCTTCTCCTGGTAGGAATGGTCTCCACATCAGGGACACCAGTGAAAGCACCACGATTTCTTTTAGGGGGGAATTAATGTAGTTGGGTGGTCTCATGTCAATCACAGCCAAATTCCTGCAGTATTGACGTCTGTTCCCAGCAGAAGTTTGGGATGAACCCCAGTCTAATTGCAAATTTTTGGTGATGTTCAAAATCAAACATCTATTTTAGACAACCCTTGGCAGCCAATGTAGCTTTTACTGTAGGTCTGTACAGCTAATTGCGCTGATTTGGGTGGCATTATTTCCATCTTGAAACCACTTATTAAGAAAAGACAATAAATACCATGTTTCTTCAATATAAACCTAGGAAAAGTTTGAATGGAAAACACTGAGCAAGCCCAGAGCCTTTCTCAGACATTTGTTTTCCATTTTTTTTTTTAAATAAAAACTAATGCTTTGCTTAGTAATTTCTCTGTTTTATTTAATTATTTGCACCAAGTCCAGATCATTTCCTCCCTTAGGTAAAGATTTCTGTTTCTTAAAGGCAAAAATGCATGAAGAATTTTATTTTCCATTCAGCAATTTGGTCCAATTTTCTTAAGCTGAGAACACTCACTCAAGGTTTTATTTGTGTAAAACCAAGTTGAACCATAAATTCAGTATACGCACTCCATGTAATCACTTTGCTCCATGGAAAACTCTGGAAGCCAAAGGTAGTTTTAACTGATTTTGTCCTTGGGAAATCACATATCCCAAGACAAAAAATACTGAAGGGGGATAATATATTTATCATTAATATTGCAAGTTTATTAGTCAGTTGTAAGGGCTTTGTGTTGTTTTGGGGTTTTTTTCTCTTTCTGTCTGGTTTGTTTTATTATTTGATTTTTCTCTACAGATATTTTCCTGGCCAGAAAATTACTTATTAATAAAAATGAACTTCAGATACTGAATTTTAACCTCATCGAAAACCAGCACAGAGATTTCTGGCCCCTTCAGTCCTACTCCACTCTCCAAATAAATCAAAATAAAATATTTGCAATGCAAAGTGTTGCATGAGGCATCAGGGTCCGTTTAACTGCTGGAGGAGCCAAATTCTGGTTTTAAGGCACAAGTTGTGTTTTTCCCTTTTTTTTTTTTCCATAGCTTCACTCTGCCCACTGAGTGCAACAACCAATTCCAGAGGCAGGTCCTGGGCTTATTTTGCTCCTACTGGAGAAATATCCCTTGCTGGATGGAACAGCTACTCAGGTTTCTCTCAAAGCTCTAATTCCCAAAGCAAGGAATTTGGGGTAGCCATCCAAAAATAACCGAGTGTTTCCTGATGAGCACCATGGCCAGACAAAGAGAATCAGCCACATTTTTATCCAAGTGGAAGGTAATGGCTCATTTATCTAATTTTATATTCAAGCAATAAATTGAATAATAGTTATTTTAGACTGTTCTTCTCTTTGCAGATTTATAGATGGGACAGCTAAACCTCAGAAATTACCTGAGGAAATGTTAGTCAGCCATTGATTGCAGAGTTTTTAAGTCTGCAATATCTTCAGTGGTAGAAGGGGAGAAGAGAAAATAAAGTTTGTCAACAGAAAAGGAAAAGATTTTAAACAAATGTGTGATAATCAGACACAGAAATAGTCTGGGGAGTGCAATGAGGGGTTTACAATACAGTTTTTTCAGGGAAAACACTGGATACAGAACTGTGTATAAACATTAAACATCCTGGACAACAAAATCACAGCTTCACAAAATCATCCAAGTTGGAAGAGACCTTCAAGGCCATCAAATCCAGCCATCAACCCAGCACCATTAAATGGGATGATTTATCCATCTGATTTATCTGGGCGGGGCTTGGAGCAGCCTGGTCTCATGGAAGGTGTCCCTGCCCACGGCAGGGGTGGAATGAGATGAGTTTTAAAGTCCCTTCCAACCCAAACCAGTCTGGAATTCTGGGATTCTCAGTCATTTGCACTTTCCTTGTCTTTGTCCCAGAGCCTGGAATGGGTGGTGGCTGCTGGAGGCTCAGGGACAAAGCTGGAGGCACAAACACCTTTTCCTGCCATCCATTGTGTCAAAGTTAAGCCATGAAAATTCTCTCTTGGTTTTAGCCCTCATATTGGGGTGTAGAACTGCTCCCTCCCAGTTCTTGATTATTTTAATATTTCTAGTGCCACAGGAACTCTCAAGCATCCTCTTATCTTCACAGACACCATCCCTCCACTCCAACCTCAGCAAGAAACAGAGGGAAAGCCCAATCTCCTGCCCAATAACTGCACACACTTCTTCTAATGTGACATAAAAAGAATTTCAAACAGGGAAGAGAAATTTTGAGAAATATCTACTTAGGGGGAAGGAAAATCAACCAAACCCTGTGTGCTTTCTGTAGCCAACAGCTCACACATGGTTAAAACAAAACAGCAGGGAAAGAGAGTAAAGAATACTGCGCAACAAACTCACTTTTTAACCTGACCCAGCTCCTGCGAGAAGTAATTTTTTACCATTCTTAGTAATCCCTGATATTTTTCTTAATAAAAGTGGCTGCAGTGCAGAGACTCGAGGACATAGAATAATTAAGTTATGCCTCTAAAGTACATTAAACCATATTCAAAGCAAATGGTAACATTAATTCACAATAAACCTGCTGGAACGCCACTTGATAAATTATAGCCAATGCCTGTTTGTCCTGTGGAAAAACTTCTCTTGGAGCCTGAGGAATCTGCTTGCCTTTGCACAAAGGGTGCTCTGCACCAGGTGATTGTAGACAAAAATGCCTTCAAAGATGCCAGCACAGCCTCTGGAAGAGAAAACCTCAGGAAAAAGGGGTTTTTAGGAGGTGTAATTAACCTTGGGTGGAGCAGGGAGTGAGGTGAGGGGACTGCAAAAGCTCCAAGCTCCTTCGTGCTCCAAGGTGGCTCCGTTAGAGACTTGCAAGATGCAAATTGGGGAGAATTTGGGCTACTTTCCATTACAATGAGGATCTGCCGAAGACTGGGGTAGCCCGAGGTCAGTTTAGGATATGGAAAAAGGCACCTTTGACCCAGGTTTTCTCTTTCTCCAGGTGTGTCCCGCACAAGTTTTAAATTAATAAGGGCTGGAGGATTCAGCCCTTCAAAAATTAAATGATCATTGGATGGAGTGGTTGCTGCCCGGGCGCGTTCGTAAGAAATAATAATTTCCTCCAAAAACAATCAAGCAGAAGGGCATCAAAATTAGTTACAGAAACAACCCTATTTGTGTTGCTCTTTTACAAATCAGCATAACCTGGACGACTTCAGAGGAAGCGGTGCCAATCCACAGCGCTGGGAATCTAAACCTAAACTCTGCCCAGCGTCTTGACATCCTGGGCTAGCTCAGTGTTTATTCTCTCGCTCTAAAAGGACAGAAACACACACACACACACACACACACACACCTTTCATCTGCTCTCAGCAAATTGCTTGTGATTTCTCCTTGGCTACAGCGCTCAGCTGAGGCCGGCCACAGAAAGGTTGTCCAGCTGCTCAGGAGCACATTTAAATATGAATTGGAACACGAGCGTTTCATGGAAATTTGGCCGCTCCCAGCTCTCCCCGGCTTTGTCCGCCTGGAGATTGTTTGTCCCTCCTTTCAGCTCAATAGCTTCTTTCAAATTGCAACAAACAAGGATGCTGGGGAATACCAGGAGACAGCTCCAAAGATGTAGTGCTCTTTTATTTTCCTGGACATGTCACTTGCTAAACAGCCCCGGCGCCGGCTCTTCCAAACTGGAACAAGGGCGAGGATCCACCGAAATTCCCCACTCCTGAGAAAACAAACAAACCAACCCACCCACCCCCTGGAAACAAAGAGCAAAAGATATTTCCTCAATTAGGCAGCTGAGAAAAAAAAAAAAAAAAAAAAAAAGGCCCAGAACCTGGCAAGGCTGAGCCATGTGTGGGTGCCTCGCTTTTCTCACTCCTCTGGCTCGTTTCAAATGGATCCCGTCAAGAATAATGGCCAAAAATTGGTTCTTGATCTTCCATCAAGAAAAAAATGAGGTACAAAGTAAATGAGATAAACTGTGCTGCAGGAATATAAATTAATGATGACTTCATAGCAGACCTTCTTGCCTTGCATAACATTAATTAGAATAAATGCCTAAATTGGGCGCTAGGATTCCTTTTAAAGATTGGCTTTTCATGGGTACATCTATTTCTTATAAATTTTACAAACTGAAAATATAAATCTAAATTCAGATACATTAATTATCGTTAGATTTGGTCGGGTTCCAATCGCTGGAAAACAGCAGCAGTGCAGAGAAATTACAACTATTACTAATACTATTAACATTGTTATTTTCCAATCTGTCCGCTATGACTCTGCTTCATTTTTTAGGGGGGAAAAGAAAACTGAAACTAAAACATGCTCTTAGGTAAGTTTTAAAATATCATGAAAGTGCAAATCCTCATACTTTTTTTTTTTTTACCCCAAATTCCTCTGCTTGCTGCTGACAGGCAGGGCAGGTTATTCCAGACCTGACCTTTGTGATCCAGAATTTCTCCCCCTCCTCATCTACCTGCACAGAAAGCAGTTTTCTCTAATGAAATCACAAAATGGCAATGGCAATCACTTCATGTCCAGAGTGTGTTTCCATCTTTTTTCCTTTCCCTCATGGTCCCAGACTCGTGGTATGAGGAAGCTGATTTTTTAAATGTCATCGCTTTTGCCACTGTAAGTTCTATTAAGATTGGTTATTGACTTTATGTATAATTAATGGCTTCCAAAGTCCTACATTTTTACACGTGGTAAAACCCTGGTGCTGAGAAACCAACAAATTCCTGTTGTTTATTGCCCTTCCCTCTTCCCCACCCAGGAGGAACAGGAGTCACTTGAACTAAAGCCCTGTGGCTTCTCCCATGAACGTGTCTGGATGTTTCTCACTTAGGCTGACGTGACAATTATTAGACCTGGCACATATAAACACAAAAAGCAAGAGGCATTAACAGGTCTATTCACCAAGGGTTCTGCACCCTTTCCACAAAAAAAACCCCCTTAAATAAAAGTAACATGCCTAAATTGTGTAAATGTCAAGGTTTTCTCATTCATTAATTCCCCTCTCTTTGACGTGCAATGCTCCCAACTCTGTCTCTGCTCAGTGGAGAAGTGCTGGGCTGATAAAAACCCACTCATCCTGGCACATTCCTGGGCTCACAAGGGTGCAGACCTGGACCATGATCCAAAAATGCACTTATGTGAATTGCACCTACAGAGAAGGATTTGTTTGGAGCTCATTTCCCCCACCCCCAGGGGCCTGACAGCCACAGCGTTTGTGACACGGGGCTGGGAGCAGCTCCACGATGTCCTCCTGGTGCCCCACTGCATCTGAAGGGAAGACAAAGGAAAGACTGGAGAGAAAAGTTCTGTTTTCCCACCTTTGGACTGTTCTGGAGAGCTGCTGCCCCTGAGACAGAGGGTCACTCTGGTCATCCCACCCACAGAGGAGCTGAAGCCTCGCTGGTGTCTCCCCACCATCAGCAATCTCCACCCTCACAGAAGTGACAGCATCCCAGAGGGGAGACCATGGGCCCGTTGTTATTGCAATTCTAAGTGCAGGTGTTGTCCTCTGCCACCATTTCAGGCTGTGCCAAGCCAGGCAGCAGCAGGGAGCTGCCAGGATTCCAGGATGGAGTAAAAACCCTGCCACTGGCTTTGACTGGCACCTTGAAGGGGTTCCTGGAGGTGAAGGGAGGGCCTCTTCCTTTTACAGGGGTTTGCTGAGCCCTTTCTTGCTCACAGCTGAAGGGAATGTTTAACTGTGAATGGTCTCTTTGGGGGAATACACTTTCTCTAGAAAAACAATCTCTTTATGTATCAGAAAAATACCTGATGCTTTCAATCATAGAATGATAGAATGGGATAGATAGGTTTGGGTTGGAAGGGACCTTAAAGATCACCTCATTCCAACCACCCTGGAAGGGGGCCTTTCACTAAACCAGGTTGCTGAGAGCCCAAACAATCCCATATAATCTCTACAGAAAGATCCCCTCAGTGCTCAAAGTCCTTAAATCCACCCAGAACACCTGTAATTAATTGTCTGACCAGCAACAGCTTCAGCAGGAGAGCGGGGAGAGAGAGGCAGACACTCAGCCCAGAGCAGATTTCAGTGCCCAAAGACACAAACCCACCTCTGGGGCGGTGTGAAGTCACTTTCTTGCTCCTGCCCTTCCCCAAAGTCACATCAGAGGCACAGATGGCAGCTGTGGCACGGGCAGAGCGTGCCAGCTCTCTGGGACACAGGGGTGGCTGCTCTCTGCTAACCAGACCTCCAGGAGCCAGCCTCAAAAGGGAGAAAAAGGACATCTTCCACAGCTCCCCTTCTCACTTAGCTGGTGAATAGAAGCTCACAAGCAGAAGTGTCTCTTAAAGGCCCTTCTGTACAATGCTGGAATTGATAAAGGATCAGAGTTTTATCATAGTGAATAGGCAGCACATTGTTACAGCCATTATTATGCACACTTGACACACTGATCCATCCATAAAGCAATTTGAGAAGAAGGCACCAGTTATGCAGGCCCTTGTTGTAATCCAAATATCTACTTTATCCCAAATGACACAGGCAACTGCCCACATGTCCTTTCTGAGGGTGAAATATGGAAATAGGCAGGAGAAAATCCCAGATTCATCACCACTTGGGGTTAACATCGCCTCAATTGCACAGTGATTTTCAAGTTATTGATGTTTATTTTCAAATCCATGGCTGTACAGATTGGAGGGCAGTCACTGAGGGCTGTATTTATCAGTGAGTGACAGGAGGGATGACATCAATAACCAACTCCCATCAATGAGGTAAGAGTTTCCCATTTCCTTTCAGCACTATCGACAGCTCTTCTCCAACACTGAGCTGCCAGGATGTCAAACACTCTCATTGATTAGGAATGGGGAATTATGGAAAAGCCTTTCCACCATCCATCAGGGTTTCTATGAGTAGCTCAGCCTTAGGCTTTTAGGCAGCATGAGAACATTCTGTCTCTGCAGGAATTGGGAAAAAAAGGAGTTGGGAGAAGCCACCCGCTGGAATCCCAGGGAAAGGCACCACACCCCAGCCACGGCTGCTGGGGTGATTTAGGGCTCTGGCTGCTCAGCTCTGCCAAATGGAAGGAGCAGGGGTCAGGGAAGGAACATGAAGGAAAGAAAGGTTTGGTGGAGTGGCAATTTTACAGCAAATCATCACCAAAGAGGAGCAGCCACCAAGAACGGGGCAACATGAGAAAGGTGATGCAGATAAAGCAGCCTGATTCTTCCTATATCTCCCATGAATATCTGAATATCAGCTGAGCTGTGAGGATGCTCTGGGATTTTGCCAGGAGTGTGAGATTTCACTTGGTTTCCCTGGAATTTCTGCCTTTCAATGGCAAATTGGTGTTTGCTCCTGATTTTTACACATTGCTTTCTCATGTAAAGATCTGGCTTTCAGAAGAATGAAACACCCAAAGTTAGACCCAAATACAGAGCAAAAACACCCTAGAAATGGATACAAAGGGAGTCAAAACAAGAGCTCAAAGAATCTTGGAATCACAGAAATGTTTAGGTTGGAAAATCTCTCTAAGATCAGGATTCCCATCACTGCCAAGGCCACCACTAACCCATGTCCCCAAGTACCCCATCTAGAGTCCTTTTAGTTCTTCCAGGGATGGTGATTCCACTATTTCCCTGAGCATGTGGCTTTAGATTCCTCCTTGTTAATTTATTCCAGGCTGCTCTGTTGCCTGGTCAAGGCTGAACAGATAAAGATTAATTTAGAACTTCAGGCAATCCCGTGAAGCAGTCTAGAAAAGACAAANAAAAAAAAAAAAAAAGCTCTGAAATGTTGAAGAAAACACCAAATCTCATTTTACCTGAACAGGGGTGCAGGGACAGGGTGGGTCTGGACCCTTCCTCTCTGGTCTGGTCTTGCAACAACATCATGGTGCTCCTCATGTGAAACCACAGCTCTACAACAAAACCACCAAAGCCAACCTGAGAAGGACTTTACTGAGTAGTTTTTAAATTAATTGGGGGGGGTGGGGTGTTTGTTTGCTTGTTTGTTTTTGTTTTGGGGGGCTTGATTGTTTTTTGTTTTGGTTTTTTGGGTTTGTTTGTTTGGTTTTTTTCTGAGGTAGTTGAGCAGTGAGTCTTCACAGAAGCTGAAGAAAGACAAAGATGCTGAAGAGTCACTGCCTTGTGGCACCCAGTCACCACTGCATGAATATCAGAGAAAGCAGGAGCAGGTCTCCAACTGGGATAGCAAAACCTGGCCTGATGGAGTGGCTCACGTGGTCCCTCTTGGCTGCTCCAGGCAATGCCTCCTTTGTTTGTTGCTAGCACAGCTATTTATATCACACACTCAACTGAAAGGCAAGTGGCCAAAGGTTTGCTTTTTAGGGTTAGTTTGGGCAAACGCCCAAACCTCGGGATGCTAAACTCTCCAAACCACCAGGGTTTGCAGAATTAGGTTAGAAATCACACACAAATGGGCTTTCTCCAAAATCATTTTTGCACTCCATTTGTAACAGAACCACTCTCGTGACATGTTTTTATATTTTCCTATCAAGATCTAACCAGGATATGAAAGCATGGAATACTAATGAAGAAAAAAAGTGACAGGTTAAGGTTGCCCAACTTGATTGGAAACACAGTGCAAGGAATAACATTGCCTCACACTGCAGTGCAGGGAATACGTCCTTCACTCGGGAATACAGTGCTGGATCTGCTGGGGAGGTACCAAAAATAGAGTTCATTTTAATTAAAAATATTATAGAGGTATTAATGGAAGACAAAGATCCTCCTGGAAAGAAGAGAAGTGGCAGCTGAGCCAGAGGAAATGTCATGAACAGTTTGTTCTGGGGGTTTCTGCGAGCCCAGAGGTGCTCCAGGCTCCCCACGGGACAATGCCCTGCCTGTGCAGAGCAGGACTTGGCCAGCGTGGCCTGAGCTCACATTTCCAGCTTATTTTTGGCCCTGAAGAGCTGATGCTCCACTTGGACCAATCCATCTTCATCTCTGGAGCAGCAGGGAGAGTGATTCTGCCAGCAGGGACCGGGCCCTCCAAGGCCCAGCTGGGCAGCGCCGGTGAGCTCGGTGCCACGGCCCTCGTGTGCCAAAGTGACCACCCAGCCAACTTGCCAGGCTTGGGCTGGCAGCCAGCTCCAGGCAGGCTCGTTCCCAGCTGCTCTGGCTCCTGTGGATTAGCCAGAAATCTGAAGGAGACCACGCAGAGCCCCTTGCCCAGAGCTGGAGGATGTGCCCGTGCAGGTCCCGAGCAGAAGCAGCTGATTCAAGGTGGGGTTTGAGTGTTTTACCTTCTATGCAGAAAGGTTTGGGGAAGGTGGAAATGTTTGGGAGGTGGGTTTGGGGGAAAGGATCACAATTCCATTACTATCCTGACCCCAGCACAGCTGTTTGAGGAGTAAAATAAGGCAAGCAGACTTATATACAGAAAAAAAATCCTTATAAAGCTTTCTGAGGTTAACATATAGTTCTGAAATATCTCTAAATATAATTCTGAGATGTCTTTCTGTTTGGAAAAACACCTAAAAACTGCCTACAAGCTACATATGAAGAACAAAGGTTATTTCAAAAAACGTGCTTAATTACTAAAACGTTTTGAAAACCACTCTATGATTTGTTCTAGAATTTTTCAGGTTGGGATATTCATTGAAACAAACCCTGTGAATGGCTCCCTGTTGAATGACTCAGCATTTTCCCCAGGGAAAGGTCTCATTCCACATTTGTCAGCCATCCCTATCCTGAAACACCATGAAGACCCACCATATGGATCCCTCCACCCAGAGATGTCCTTCCAGCCAGGGATTTTGCCCAGCAGGCAGCTGCAAACCAGTTGTTGTTTTTATCTCCCACCAGTATCTTTCACTCTTGGGCTTCATCCCTCAAAAATTCTCCTTTTCCCTCTGTCCCAAAGATCTGCATGCAGGAATTATGAGTTGCAACTCTCAGACAAGATTCAGATGTACACATTAAGCCACTGCATCCATTCTCCTTATTAAAGATGAAGCCTCGTTTTATATATTCAATCCTGATTTAGTTAACATTTCAAGCGAAAGACAAAATGCTTCACATCTCCCTTAATAATAGATGTAACCAAGAATTATCCAGTAATACAGAATTGTGTTGCTTTTTAATCAAACTCTCTATTGCTTTCTTCTTTTAAATTACAGATGATCTGTGCCTTCCCAATTTGTCACTCAGCAACGCAGCCACTCCACAGAAACATGTATTTAAAAAAAACCCTGAGCAACATCTTGTAATATTCATGCAGCAGTGCTGTGCCTTTTTAAACTTTCACTACCTGTGTATTTTAAAGCATTTTTTTCCAATGCCCTTGCTACCTAATTTGAGAAACAAATCCACAAAAACTGAAGCAAAACTGAAGGTGGACATATGTGTCCTTGTCTAGTCACTAATGTCCACTATTCCCACGTAGTACAGTGGTTTTTCAGCTCTCTCCTTTAAAGAATTTGACAGGAGTTTTTTGCCTTTGGCAATCCAGTTGCAGTCTCATTCTACATCTGTTTTGATTGTCAACCTAATTCTGAGAGCAGTCAAAAACCTAGTCAGATCTCCCATGAATATCTTGGCAGGTTATGGCTTATTTAGGCTAGGAGTAGCTCTGTTGGAACAGAATCCAAATATACTACAGATTGACTCACACAAATATAAATCCCTCAGTGTTCACAATTCCTTCCTGCAAACAATTAGGAAAATGCCTCATTGAGCAAAGATGCAAGTGACAGTCTGCAGCACCTCCACCAAGCTGTGCCCTGGCTGGTGCTGAGCTTCCCTGCCTGCCTCAGTTTCCCTACTTCCCTGCCTGCCTCAGTTTCCCTACTTCCCTGCCTGCCTCCTTCCCTGCCTTCCTAGATTCTTCTCTGCCTGCTTCCCTGTTTCCATCCCTGCTTCTCAGCCTTCATTTCTGTTTCCTTACCTTTTTCTCTCCCTGCCTCCATCCCTTTCTCCCTCTCTCTCCTGCTCGTCCCCTTCCCTGTCTCCCTGCCTCAATTCCCGGCTCCATGTCTGCCTCGAATCCTGCCTGCATCCCTGCCTGTCTCGCTCCTTCCCTGTCTCCCCACCTCCTTTTCTCCCTGCTTTGCCTCCCTGCCTCCTTCCCTGCCACCCTGCCTCAAATCCTGCC
>VZTR01012690.1:250100-270100 GCA_013400775.1 Chaetops frenatus
CCTGCCTCAAATTCTGCCTCCATTCCTGCATCCCTGCCACCATTCTTGCCTCTCTGCCTTCTTCCCTGCTACCCTGCCTCAAATTCTGCCTCCATTCCTACATCCGTGCCTCAAATCCTGCCTCCACATCTACCTCTCTGCCTGCACCCCTGCATCCCTGCCTCAAATCCTGCCACCACTCCTGCATCTCTGCCTCCATCCCTGCATCCCTGCCACCACTCCTGCCTCCATCCCTGCATCTCTGCCACCACTCCTATATCTCTGCCACCATCCCTGCCTCCATCCCTGCCTCTCTGCCTCCTTCCCTGCCTCCCTCCCTGCCTCCCTGCCTCCATCCCTGCCTCTCTGCCTCCTTCCCTGCCTCCCTCCTGCGCCACGGCCTCAGCTGCACGCGGGCTGAGCTCTCCTCCAGCTGCAGCAGCAGCAGCAGCAGCAGCAGCAAGGTGAAGAGCGGGAGCTCTTCAGGGAGGGGAGAGCAAATTAAAGCTCACTGCAGGAAAGTTGTGCCCCTGGCACTCTGCTCATGCAACAGCTGCAGATACAACAACGATCATCTGACATTCTGACACGTGCGTTGAGCAAAGCAGCGAGCGAGCCAATGCCGACACAACCCCGCGCAGGGCTCCGAGTCCCAGCCTTGAGCAAAACAGGTGTATGACATCCTGTTGCCAGTCTTCTGAGGTTATGGCTACGAGGAGAGACATCTGAGAGAGGAGCAGATGAAAATAACAAAGAAGGTTAAGGCTCGGGTTGACAAGCTCATTGATAATATTTTAGATGGAACAGACCCGCACGTTGACTACAAATTGCTCCTAATGTCTCCCGTAGACTGCGGGCCCCAGTCGAAGTGAAAATGGGCTCATTCATTACTTCCTGAGAGCAAATTTCTGCAAAAAGGAGCTGCTGCGACCTAGAAACTCCAGATGTCCTTCGGGGCCGAGGCTGCAGAGCTGTCTTGGTGCCAGAGCAGCAGCATTTTGTCGTGCGGCCTTCGGGCTTCCGTGTAAATAAACGGGAGCAGTGAAATCCTTTAGTAAATATTTTTGAATTTGGTGGAAAATCCTGTTGCAGCATTTTGCTTTTTAATGTTCTGAGACTAATTGATTATCTAATAGGAGGCAAGGACACTGCCAGGAAAGGCTTCGCTCTCGTGTTAGCATCCAGGACGTGGCTCTTTGTGCAATTTAACTGGGAAAAAATCGCGTTCCGAGAAGAATTTTAAATCCGGTCTTCTAAATTTTCACACTGTAGACATTACGGCCCAGAAGCAGCACGTGGGCTGCCATTCCTGGAAGTTCATTGCTTCAAGTCACATAGCTCCCTAGGCTAATCAGCCTTTACTAAGTTGCCTTATTTTGGGGAAAGAAAACACGTATTAAAGTGAGGCCATGCCTCCATAAAAGATGCTCGGAAGAGCACTGTTGGATATTAAAGTTAGCATCTGCTATTGTCTGGTTAACAATTGGCAATTACCATTAGTTTCCACTGTGGCTGATGGAGTCACAGATGGCTGATTGAGTCAAGTAAGTGCACTTATTCCTATGGAGGGGTGTTCTGTAGCAGGAAAATACTTACACTCACATCACATGCAATCTAGGCAGAAAGTCGTGAGGCAGCTTCCAAAAAGTCACTTCCAGCTTGTCTGGCCTGTTTGAGATAAATCCCAAAAGATGCTGTAAAGAAGGGCTGTAAAAACAGAAAAATTAGGATCCAAACTGCAGTCAGGGGTTAATACACACAGCAAAAATCAATTTATTGTGACCTGCAGAGGTACCACTGTCATTACAGGTAAAGCTGCTGGGAGAAATTTGGGTGGCTTCTGCTCTTTTTTAATAAAATTGGCTTGCTCTGCAGCACATTAAAAACATTCTGCTAATCACAATTCATCATGTTTAGTGGAAAATCTTTGCCACTTGGTTTGCATGTCCTTAATTAGAGATTTAATAAGTAGACAACTGTTTAAACACAGTCACTTTGCCCATTAACATCATGTACCTAGGTTTGATTTAACACCTATAACTGCCAATACATTGTGCCACTCCATAATGGGACTTTTACGCTTCTCATAATTCTGAGGGATTAAATTGAAATGTGCCTTTCACATCTGCATGTTGGATTTCTGAATTCCTGATAGGTTTTACCTGGTGTCTGTTGCACTTTTCACCTGACCAGATCTTGAGATCTGTCACTGTTGTCACAGCTCAAGGGACGTCCTCCTCCACGGGAGGACTGAGACAGGAGTTCTGCTGTGTGTTGTCCTTTCCCAGCAGGGCCATCCCTGCCTTGCCTAACCCAGAACCAGTTCAACACCCACCCAAAACCTAAAGATATGTAAAGATACCCAATCCATGGCAATGCCAATGGGAGGCAATCCCTGGGAATGCCAATGGGAGCCAGGCACCTTCAACCCCCTGGCTTAAACCAGTGTTTGGTGTTCCCACCCCAGGCGGCATCACTGCTCCTGGTGCTGTGAGATCCAAGCTTTGCCAGCCTCTCCCACGCCAACCACAGCCACTCACAATTCCTGCAGTATCAAATCCTGCTCTTACCCTTCTTGGAACACTTTGGGGATTATGATCACTTTACTTGAGCCAGCATGAGAAGATCAGCTGAGCTTGGAACTGCAGACAGCACAGGAGAGTCAAATGAGGCTGAGGCCACCAACTGGCTCTTGACCATGTCAGGGGAGCTTGGATCAGGTCCTGAGTAAATCCCAGGTGTGTTTCAGTCTGAAAAAAATGTTCCTATATTAGTTTTCCAGTCCTATTACACCTTCAGAGGCTCCAGACTTTATTGGGTGTGAAGATGTTCACAGCAGGGTTTTGGAACCAGATGATCTCTAAGGTCCCTTNTGAGGGAGGGGGAAAAAAACCAGCTAAATGTATTTATAGTGCTGGGAATACATTTTTTCCAGCATGGATACTTTTATTCCTACAGATTTAACCATCGGTTTGCTCGGTTTCACTCAGCGAGCAGCAGCCAAAATCCTACCGCTCTTTACAAGAGGATATTCCCAAGGAATATCTTCTCCAGGGAGAGGAAAAAAAAAAANGAGACCTAGAAATAAAAAATTAAAAAATCAAACCAGTGAAACTCCTTTGTCTCTATCTTATTTCTGACAAGCATTTTCAAAACACCTTTGCCAATCAGTTCCTAAAAAGCAGCATTACCGTTTTCTGCAGAACTCTCCCTGGGGTGTGTTTACAGCACGCCTTGCACTTGCACAGGGAGAGGACGGGGTGAGGACGTATCACACCCATGGCAGGGGCTCTGGGAAGTGATTTTGGTGCTCTCAGCTCTGCTGAAAACTGCCCCGATTTGGCAGCGAGCTGAGTGTTTGCTCGGGAGGCGCTCGCAGAGCTCGGCTGAGCGGATCCTCAGCCGCGGCACCCAGCCCTCCCTGGCTGCTGCCTGCCTTCCCTCCACACTTCATTCATCACCAAAAAAAAAAAAAAAAAAAAAAAAAAAAAAAAAAAAAAAAAGAGAAAACCCCCAAATCAGGCTCACTGTCGAGCTAGCCTTCCCGTTTCTGAGGACGACTGCCAAGACACAGATGATTTTTCTTGGCATCTTTATTTTTCGATGATGTTTTTTCAACGCTTAGCATTAAGCTGAAATATTGTTTGCCAGGGATCACTGCCCATCAGGTGCTTTATTACAGATGAAATTAGATTTCTTTACAGTTGCACTGGAAGAGGAGAGAGGGATAATGTGAGAAGCTTTTGTAAACTGATAATCATTTCAGCAAAGCAGGAAAAAACACACTGCCCCTCCTTGATCAAAACTGTTTCCCTTATCCCTCCCAAATTAAAATTTTATTTAAATAAATAAATAAGTAAATATATGAGGGAGGGGGAAAAAAACCAGCTAAATGTATTTATAGTGCTGGGAATACATTTTTTCCAGCATGGATACTTTTATTCCTACAGATTTAACCATCGGTTTGCTCGGTTTCACTCAGCGAGCAGCAGCCAAAATCCTACCGCTCTTTACAAGAGGATATTCCCAAGGAATATCTTCTCCAGGGAGAGGAAAAAAAAAAAAAAAAANAAACCAAACAAAAAAAAATAACACAAGCCTAAAGGTAAGTTTTAGGAACATTTGGTGCCAGTAAGACAAAGCTCGTTGCCGCGGTGCCCGGCGCTGGCAGAATTCCAGGCGATCCCGCCCGGTGCTCCGCTGTGCATCCTTCTCCTGCACAGGGAAGGCACAAAGAACCAGCCAACGCTGGCTCCCACACAAAACACGTTAACTTCGGGACATGCCAGGCAGCTTCCCAACCCGTGTAGGCTTTCAAAAGGGCAGATTTATTTTCAAAGGAAACTCCTTCCGCACGTTTCTCTCTGAAGCCGCTTTGAAAGGGTTTGGCGGGGTCTGGGTGGGGTTTTTCTGAGGAAGGGGGGGATGGTCAGAGATATTTTTTTTTTGCCTCCTATCCGGCGAAGAAGCCTGAATCTTGCACCTGCATAATGCTAAAGGCAGAGGCTGGATAAAGCTGTAAATTGTTTAACAGCCAATCTGGAGAAGGAGCAGCGCTCAAAAACATAATACCTCTGGAAGGCTGGAGGCAAGATTCATTTAAACAGTTTTCACTGTCATCGATGTCACCAATTTGAAGCTTGTCTTGTTTACCGGATGAAGGTTTCACACTGTGTCAATGTTCTGCCAGGATTCAGCATTAAAATGAGCAGTTAGTACAAGTCAGCCATAAACATGGCAGATCTGTTAGACTGGCAGAAGCCACCGCGAGCTCCCTGGTGCAGCTTTTAAGCACTTGGCATGCTGCTAGCTCAAACTGGAGAGGGGGCTGTGAGCATCATTTGGGCCTGAGTGCAATGCACTTGAAATAATTACTTTAATCAGCAAAAGTTAATTACTTTAAATCATAAATTAATGGCGGAGCATTTGGCAGAGCCTGATGTGTGTGGCGAAGCTGTCAAGCAAAAATCACAGGTGAACCTGCGACCCCGTCTCAATATCACTGGATGAAAGAAAGGAGCTCACCTACTGTGCCTGCCACTTCTGCCACATTAAAAAGAACTCTTTGTAACAGGAGAACAGCCACCTTAAACTGTCACCTATAAAAAAGGGACTATAAACAAGCAGATTGCTGCTAAGCAGGTGCTGCTGGAGGAGTTGGCCCTTGATAATAATAAGATCTTAAAATGGCATCTGCCTTTATTTTATGGCACAATTGGAAAGATGGTTAAAAGTAATAAACCCAGCTGATATGTTTTATGAGTTAGTAGTTAGCAGTGTTTGTGGGGGGAGGGATCCAAGATTTGGGGGGGAGATGCTGAAGACTGGGAGCAGCTTGAAGGAGCGTTGAGGGGAAGGGAGAGGTGGGGAGCGGGGCTGGGCTGCAGCTCCACGGCCCCAGCCCCACTCTCTTTAGGTTGCATTTCTTATTTCACCTGACAGCCACTGCCAATTTGAGGCAGTGCCATGGAAAGCAATGAAAACCCTTCTGAAAATCCGTCCTTTGCACTTGGCTCCTTAAGGAAGAGCCCACGCTTGGCTTGGATGTATTTTGTGTCATTGTTTAGGAAGACAGTATGTGTTTCATTTGGAAACATTTGGACTGTTTACCCATTTAAAAAAAAAAAGTTTATGATAAACAATTTAATAAACAACAAGTTTATAATAAACAACTTCAAAGAATTTGCTAATGGGAACAGGAAGATAAGGCAAGGCTATGTAATCACCACACTGAGCTCTGAGATCATTGAATCAATTCCTGAAATTCAAAAGAGGAGAGCAGAGAATGTTTGGAGAATATTGAAGCTGGTAAAAACACCCACAGTATTTAGGAAAATACTATAAGGTTAAATAAAACAAAAAAAAATGTGGTTTCTTTTTGGGTAAAGGGAGAATGTTTGGACTTAAAGTCATGAACATATTCATGGCTAAGACCAGCTATGTATTTAATACACACATTAAATATTTACATCAAAGCTAACAGATGCATCAAATATAATTCATTCTCTACTAATAACAGAATCAGACTTTTCAGAGGAAAAAAGCTCTGGGTACCTCAGTACTTTGAATTTTTTCAGGGTGATCCAGCAATAATTACAGAATCAGACTTTTCAAAGGAGGAAAAAAGCCTTGGGTACCTCAGTACTCAGAATTTTTTCAGGGTGATCCAGCAATCCCAGTTCCACTATGTCAGTGCATTAAGGGCACCTTGCAGTCTGCTCAGAGTTGTCTATGACACCTAAGGAGAAAACAAAGGTGAAAAAGTATTATGGACTACACTAAATTCCATGAAGTATTTCCACAAAATACAACAGGACAGAATTTTCTTTTTTTACTGATACCTAAGAAAACCCCTTTATCTCCCACCCAATCTCCTGTCTCATAAAAAGCCACAAAAAGGGAAGCAGGAGTTTGCAGAGCATCACTCAGATGTCCCCAACCTCTGCCATGTGCTGAGTGCAGTCCTGGTGGCCTTGGATTAGAGAATTCCCCCAGGGAAGGTGTCTCAGACCCTCCAGTCCCTCCCACCACTGACCCTCACCCACCACTCCTTGGAGGATTCCCAGGGCTTTGGTTTTGGGGCACAGGTGTGGAGCAGCCACCTGAAGCCATCGGGGGGTACTGCAAATTCACTGGGTGGATTTCACTCTTCTTTAAAATACTGAGTTCTTTAACTCCAGCAGAGAGTGACAAATTCCTAAATTTATATAGGGCTGCCGTTCTACCTCTTTCTGGTAAAGTTCAAAAATACAGAGTCAGATATCCCAAAGCCTGCAACTGCTTTTTTCCCCCCCAAACAACCTCCTATTGCAATTTTGAGCCTCTCCAGCGTGGAAGAGGAACCATCAGGAGCTTCTGTTGCCAGCAGCACTGTGGAAAACTGTTGATTTAGGCTGTGCTGAGGTTTGCTCTGCAGCTCAATAATTCACAAGTGTCCAAATGAGCTCTGCATTGACAGCATTATTGGTGCCCCTGCTAATCCTATGAAACACACCAAACTATAGAGCAGCATTTTGATTAAATTCCTCAACTTTCCATGCTCCTAGACGCTGTTTTATGCATGACCTTGAATGCACATAACCAGAAATTTTCAATTCACAGAGACCTTCTCTTTGCAAAATATGGTAAGTGCATCAGGAGCGGGTGTCTAAGTAACAGCATCCAAAATTTAATCAAAGATTGCCTTGGACAACAGCAGAAAGTCAGGCTCTCCCTCAGCGAGATAACTTGCCAGAATACTCATTGCAGAGGTTGCCAGAGAGGTGACTGAATACAGAGGCTGAAATTACTTCCCTGGGCTTTCCTTTGTTCCACAGAGGTGCTAAAGTTTTTAATATTACTTTTTATTATAGATGTCCTTTTAGTTGGCAGTGACTCGGGTCAGCTGTGGTGGATCCTGGGGTTGGGACCTCCAGTGGTGCCGAGGAGAAAATATCCCCTTAAATGCCCTGAAAAAAATGGGTGTCAAAGATTCCCTCAACCCCAGAGCAGGGAGGAAACTGCACAGACAGCACCATGGGGAGCAGCAAGGGAGTGGGGTTTTTTCTCCCAGCAAACACAGGCCCTGGGGGAGCTTTATGAGGGAGGTCACTGCCACCAGTACAAACACCAGCTTTTCCACATGGAATAATGAAGGAAATTGAATTTTTTAAAGCACTATCATGGAGTGATGGCAGCCCAGGTGAACACCCTGGGTGCCACACTGAGCTCTGCCCCACGGCTCCTCCAGCCAGCTCCTCCCTGAAAACAGCAGATCCACTTTTTTCCTTTTCCAGGACAATATGGCCTCAAAACACTGAGCTTAGTCTGGAAGGTGTTAGCAAATCCAAGGGAATTTGGATTTCTTTACGAGCTCCTCAACACATAAAATCCCTCGTGCTCTGCAAGAAGCTTGGTCTGCTCATCTGGCACCGAGCTCCCGCAGGTCCAGCGTGCAAAAGCCCTTTGGAACCATAAGCTGGAACGCAACAGTTTGTATTGCAAAACCTCAGATATCTTAAATATTTACATCTGCTGGCCCCAAATCTCCTCTCTGCAGCCATTCTCCCAGGCTCTGTCCCTGGCAGGAGCTGAGCACACAGTGGCACTGATGTGCAGGGCCAGGCAGCTGCCAAAGCACCGAGAGAGCCGGAGCATCGGAGCACAAAAACCTTTCAGGCAGCAGACACCACCAGGAGCAGCAACCTGGAGGGACAGGCAGTACAGGACTGAGCTCTTTCACAGTTATTCAGGGATGTTTCATCCACTTCTTTATTAGTATTCCACCCTAAACAGGCATTGAAGCAACTGGATGCTAAGAAAGGATGGACTTAACAGAGCATTCTTTTTTTTTTTTTNTCCCTCCTCAGCACCCAGGCTGTTTCAAATTAAACAGAATCCGGCTTCAGGAGTCGGTGCTATTTTAATCATTCCAATGTGTCCAGCACGGGAGATGAACTCAAAAGGTGAATATTAAAAGTAGTTGTGGAATTCAGTCATTTCACGAATGAACACATAATAGCCAAAGGCAAAACCGGAAGGCAACTTCACTTCCAATCAGTGTTTTCATTTTATTGAAACCAGATTGGAATTCCTGGAAAGAAGCCTACATATCACATCTTTAATACTAATTTTCATATACTCCAGTAAAACTGTCAGGGTGAATCAGTTGTTGAAGAAAGCTTCCTGTATAATTTACAGATGTACCTCCCTGTAGCCTGCGACTTTGTCCTGAATCAGAAATGTGGTTTTGATCAGGCTCACAGATTTCCCCTCACCTGTACAGGTTTGCCTCGGCTCTAATTTGATTATTAAAATGGCATGTTTTATGGCAAAGCTGGGGATAAAAGTGAGCCAGCTCCTTGAAGTGCACCAGCCAGGCTTTAGCTCCGTGCTGCCATCCATCCCCACATCCACCTCACAGAGGGGCTGCACGTCTCAACACAGACACACCACCCCAAATCCACCTTTTTAGCACAAAAAAGAACACCAGGAAACCAAACCACTCCGTCCATTTGATGCAAACACCTCCCTAAAAACCATCAAAGAACCAATGAGTGGCATTTCCAACGGGAGATAAGTACAGCCCTCGGATGGGGGCTGTAAGAGCCTTTCCTCCTAAGCCCCACCATAAACCCAGCTCTGTGTGTTTGAAGCAGGGGCCAGCAGGGCTGGGTGGCCACCAGCCACCGAGGCCACTCCGTTTTGCACTGATAGCTGCTCTTTTTGTTTCCCCACGAGCTGCCAGGCTGCCAAATCCTCCTGCCAAATCCCTTCCCTGCAAGCTCGCAGAAGAAAGGAGGGAGAGAGGACTCGGGAGCCCCTCTGGGTGTTAATTCTCTCAAGTGCTGCATTATTCCTACCCTGGGAAGGAGGGATGGGGTCAGCAGTGGGATGTGGGGTGGTTGTAGGGCTACTCCAGCTTTAGGAAGTGTCAGCACTTCCATTAAAGCTCTATTAATCTGGGGTTTATAACTCATCTCTGAAAATTTGCTCAGGCTGCAGGAACTTGGCAAACAAGGAGTGTGTTGTGGATTTTTCGTTGTTATCCTTCCTCAGTTGTTAAAAAATCCATGGTTTGGCTGCTGTTTAAGCATCTTTTGACACGTGTATGAAATGTTTATTAGTTTCAGACATTTTTGGGCTTGTAAAACTCAAAATTATCTTCATTATTAAAAAATGAAATTTAAGGGAGCTGGGGGGCATCTCCAGAGACTTTGACACAAATCCTGACGAGGCCACATGTATAAATAAGAGTTTCCTTGTCTCAGGCCTGTCTCCACCCATGTGCTTCACAAAACCAGGGCTCTGCACTGGCACAGGGAAGATTCTCTCAGGAAAAGTGAGGCAGCACCAGGTGAGCTGGTCAAGCCATGGACAGGAGGTGGTGCTGCATCCCAGCCTGCTCCACGACTGGGAAAAGAGCCCCCTGATCCCCTCCCCATGATTCAACCTCACAGCATCCAGCCACAGGTGACAGAAAAATCTGAGCAGAGTGTTGAAATCTGGTGTTCAATACTGCAGTCTGTGCTTAAACCATCTAATTGTGGGGGAGGGAGGAGAGAAAGTGCAGGAAAATAGCTGAGGATCCAGTGGTTAACCAGCCAAATATCACATACAACATGTTCCTTCAGCCAAAATCTCAGTTTGGCTTTTTGGAGATGAAGATATGTTGTTTTCTTGCACAGTAGTGCCCTGGCATCCAACTCCCAGCACCTCAAAACATCAGCATGCTGAACAGCCCTACCCCAAAATAAACCAAAATATACCCAATCCAACTTCTCTTTGCATTTGAATTTCTGTCAGCACCACCTATTTCAATCCATGATGCTTTGTTTTATTTTCCCCAAATATAGGATGATTTTTTTTTCTTTTTAATATTAAAAAAAGTGCTTTAAAAATGTAGCAGCACAAGTGGGTTAATACATGAGCCTCTCACCTCCAGAGATGTGGTTTCAAAGTTTGGTTGGGCTGTCACATCACGGGCCCAGGGCTCCCTGGCACTTCTCTGGATGCAGCTATTCCATCACTGGGATGAAGGGATGGCTCATCACAGGGCAAGGCTGCAGCACAAAACAAGAAACGAGGTTAGGAATTACATAAACTTGGAATTTCCAAATTAGATTCAGCCCTTTCTCCAGCTAGCACCTACATCCAGCACCATCCATGTATTTAAAGTACATGGAATTTGGGTAGAGGTGTTGTTTGCTTGACAGCCTGATGGGATTGGGATTTTAAAAACACATATTGAGGTCTGTTCAGTCAGCAAAGCAGGTAAACACACCCTGAGCTTCAAGGCTATGCTTAAAAAAATCTGATATCTGATATTTTTTAAATATTTATTGTTCATGTTGCATAATTAACTCAGAAAGGTGATGGTTTAAAGGATGCTGAGGCCCACAGTGGTGCCTACAGCTGGAGTTTGGGGTGCTGTGTAAGAAACTCCCCCAGCACCAAGAGTGCATCACTGCACTCCAAACCAATCACAATATTCCATAGTTCCCTCTGGAGCTCTTCCCTGCAGTGTGGGATAAAAGTCCCAGTAGGTATCCAGCACTCCCTACAGAATGGGGGGGGAAAAAAGGAAGATATTGTTTATTTCTGTTGTGACAGAAGAAAACCAAGACTTTTTAGCATCCCCAGACAATTCCCAGGCTTGTCTCTCATTGCCTGACTCTGCCTTTTCCCAAACCCAGATTTGCAGACTGATCCTAAGGGATTGCTTCCTCTGGGGTCTCCCAGACATTCTTCTAGAGTTATTCCTTGAAAAGTCCAGCCCAAACCCTAATTTTCCTACTCATGCTTCTAATTAAAATATCCCCTGCATCAACCCTCCACATCCTTGTTCTGCATTACTGTCATCTCTCTGAACAGCTTTTCCTCAGGATTTTCAGACCTGGGTAAGTGGAAAATTGCCCTTCCCAGCACCTCTTTTTTCCAGTGTTGCAGCAACATCAACATTGAGCAGCTCTCAGTGGATGGATAGAAATGAAAATTAAGGCATTGAGCAAAAGTGCCATCAAACCCAAATCCTTCAAAAGGCACAGACCTGGGAATTTGCTTTAAACAAGGAAAAGGGTAAAAACTAATTTAACTCTCTGTATAATGTAACTGGAATTATTCTGCTTCCCAAAGTTCCGATTGCAATGAGTGAGATTTCTCTGTATTTTGTCAGTTTTGATACTTTTCCCTCAGGTCCCTTTGCAGATCCCATCCCTTCCCAACAGCCCTGGGTGGGTGGATGGTCCCTCCCACCTCATGGGACAACTCTTTCCTTTTTGGATTTGCTGAACTACGTCACAGACCAAAAAATGTCACAACTGCATTTCAAAAGGTGAAGATTTTTTATCTCTGGCCTTTAAAATTTACACAAAGTGAAACTTTTAAACTTTTTTTTCTGTCTGATACTGAGTTATCAGTGACCAGCCTATGATCCCCTGGGGAAGGCAGGGACATTCCCACCAGAAATCCAAGGGCACATGGTGAGCACAACCCTAAACACCTTCTGAAGTAACCAGAATAAAAGAAAAAATAAGAATATTTCTGTGTAATAACATGGAAAATACAGAAAACCTCAGAAGTTTAACACAAATCTCTAATCCACATCATTCACATCAGGGCTTCCTGCAGCATTTTTGTTTCATCAAATCACAAAAAATGAACCCAAACCCAAGAGGGACCAAGAAGCACCTTGAGGAACGAGAGTCCCAGATTCCATTTGGGCACCAAAGCTCATAATGGTTAAAAGGATGGATCCTGGGAAGCATTTTTTTGTGGTGCTTGGGCATAAAGCAAAGGCTTGGGATGCTGAAGTACAAACTGAGGACTCTCCTTTCCTGGCAGAGCACCAAACCAGCAGATCTGTAACTTCCAGCATCATTTCATTGCTATGGAAACCTGGATTCCACCAGATGAGGCTTCCTGCTGAAATAGTTGTCATTTTCTTGGAGACTCTGGAAGCAGAACCAAAAGCCTCTTCAGTGTGGATGGGAGGACTGGGGAAGGTGGCAAAGGAATAACTCTTGAAAACAGAAAAGCATGGAAAGCAAACAGGAATTTTCAAGAGTTTCTTGTTCCAAGGCCAGAGTCAGGTTTTCTTACCTGAGCTTTAGAGAAGCAGCAACTCCCACTCCTTCCGCTTTCCTGGGAGACAAAGAGGACTCTGGTCAAGGAGTGGGTGTTGGTGCTGCATTTTTGCCAGGGGCAGGACATGGCAGGGAATGTCCCCCTGCCCCTGATTCAGAAGGTGATTCCTCATTCAACAGGAAAGTGGCACTGGAGGACATAGAGTGCCTCCCCCAGGGAGTGATTTGGAAGGCTCTTCCCAGTAGGAAGAGATCCATGGGGATGAGGGATGTGCACGAACCCGACAGCATCTCCCAGCTGGTCACACTTGCAGGATTCATTTTTTTAAGGACTGAGAAGCTTTGGCAGCCAGCAGTGCCCATAAAATCCCCGTTACACAGGACAGGGAGACAGGAAGGACACGTTGCCACCTTCACTGTGCCCTTCAGTGTGAATTACAAACCTCAAGAGCAGCTTCTTCAAATTCCAACTGGTTTTCCTCCCTTCATTTTGGTTTCCAGTGCCTCAAACAAACGAGCCTGGGGCTGCCAGCGAGCGTTGTGCTTTTTGGAGCAGGATGAGGAAAGCCTTTGTCCTGACTCTGGAGAACAGCCAGAGCAGAGGCCTCTGCATGGAAAGACACGTGCCTGGAGAAGGCAATATTTTGTCATATTTTCCCCCCTTTTGGTTACTGCCCAATATCACATCTCAGGTCACCTGGTGCAGACAATTGAAAAGAAAATCCCACAAACACTGGGAATAGTTGCAGAAGGCCAGAAAGAAAAACAGGGAGGGGAAAAAAAAAAAAAAGACAATTTTCTAAAAATAAAACCTTTCTCAATAAACATATCCAAACAGCCAGCACTCAGCACTGTGAATAAAATTATCAGACCCAATAAATATTTTATGCTGCAATTCTAATTGCCAAAAAAAAAAAAAGAAGTTAATTTCTGAAGCAAAGTTTCTTTCATTTTTTTAAATCTTTATTTTTAAACCCTTAACATAATGACTGAATGCCTAATACGGACTCGATAAATTTTTTAAAGCTTTCTTTGAGAAAAATAAATAAATAAATAAATAAATTTCAAAGCCGAACTTGAGCAGGAGACCAGAGGGAAGTGTCTGATCTTTAGTGGGACGCCTGGCACAGCCCCGCTCCGGCCGGTGCCAGCATTGCATTCTGACAGAACAAGTGTTGCATGAGATGTGAAGGATGACTCCGGTCTGCCGAAAAACCCTGGAGCAGGTGTTCCTCATCCTCATTTGCAGTGGAGCATGGCCCCTGGCTCAGTGAGCTGGAGCAAATGCGCTGGCAGGCCCCATCATGTACCTGCGTGCTGAGATGCACTAATGATAATGGATGCAGGCCTATTAACCAGCCCATTTGTAATGGCACACAGCGCTGATTGCTCGGGGAGTGAGTCAGCGCCTTTCCAAGGGGAGCGGGCATGCCGGGAACCCATGATCCTCTGAGCATCCCTTCTGCTCGGCTGGGTCTACAGCTCTGTTAGTCTTTATTTAATGATACAAATGAATACATGATCTGCTACATGATTATACACGCAGATAAGGCGCCGTGGGCAGCGCTCAGGCCGTGGATCGGCGCCGGATCCGCGTGGGTTTCAGCGGTTCCCTGCTTGGGCTGGGCTTAATCTGAGAAGAACCAACTCCACTGAAAAGTCAAGGGTCCAACCAGCATGCCTAAGCTCGGGGATTTACACAAAGCTGCTGCTGATCTTTGAGTGAATTTTTTTTTTTGGCGCATCTAGGGAAAAACGTTCTGCTCAGCTTCTACCCTTCATTGCCTGGCTTTCCTTGGAAGGCTAAAATCCTCCAAAAATAACCTGTAGAAACACACACCAGAGCTTAATCGAGGTTTGTGTTGTTATTAAATAACTCCTCTGCTGCGTTTTATATAAACGACTCTTGCTGGAAGCCCCGTTGCCTGTTTGTGGAATAACGAGGGAGCCCAGAATGGACGCCCCTGTAAAAAGCTCTCGTTAATAAATAGATCACATTACTTGCAGGTACTCAATTCCAGGGCCAGCTTAGTTAAACAGGCCCTGTTGGGCCAGAATATTGCAATCAGCAGAATACACTGTAATTATCATTGTAAACTCAAGGCCTGGATTTGCTGTGGTTTTGGCCAACCCCAATAAGCTGCTTACACTGCCGGTGCTGCAGCAGCTCTTTGGATTCCTCAGCAAAATGTGCAAAAGGGCCCTTTTGTTATGTTTTTTGCAAAATAGGTGGTTTGGCTGCCAATCTGGTCTAGCAGGCAAATCTCTCCAATTATTTTCCTTAATAAAATGGGTTTTTTTGCCCAGCAGACAACATAGGAAAATTTATGAGAAAGATCAGCTCTTACCTGAAGCTGTAACAACCACTTTGGATAAGTGCAGTTCCCTGTGCAACGCTTCACAATTGAAGCTGTGTAAGCAGGGGGAAAAAAAAGACAATTTGTGAACATAAATTCCTGCATCAAAATTACCTGGCACATTCTGGTGGCTTTACACTACTCCAATAATGCAAACAACTAGAAATAAAGCTTAAAAGTTGATTTAATTAATTAGTTGAGTATCTTTATATCTAAAAGCAATTATATCCCGTCAGCCAGATTGGATCCAACATTATTAATTTTTTTCTGCTTTTCCCTGGGATTTGATTTTGAATGACCATTCAGACAAAAAAAAAAAAAAAAAAAAAAAAAAAAAAAAAAGCTAATAGAAAACAAGTGTAACACATCACACATCCACAGTGGTCAGGTAAAGGCCACAAATAAATGTCCACACAGATATAAGCAAGAGAAAATCATATTATGGGAAATTGGGTCTGCTGGCCCAGGAAATATCCTGTCTACAGAGTTCATAAAGAATGTGAGAAGAATGAGGGACTTGGCCATTAAATGCAACATCCCAATATTCCCAATTATCCCTATAAAATTTTGCTGTTCTGATTTTGCCTTTGCTTTAAAAACCAAACTTGCCAACCCAATCCTCCACCCCCAAGTCCTCACAAGCCCCTTTGCTGGCAGCCATCAAAGGGGCTGGAATTTCTCTATAAGTATTGTACAGTATATTTCAAAGGAATTTTTCTGCCATGCACAGTATATCAATACTCAATGTGGGAGTAATTTAACTTCTTAATTTATTGCAGCAGTAACAGCATTTTCAAACTGGTCATAAAATATTCTTGTACTCTTCTAATCTGGGTTTTCAAGGTTCTATAATGGGAATTCTATGAATAATATTGGGAAGTGAGAGATATTTTATACCGTATCTCTAAGGGAACAGTGTTATTGCATAAAAGTTAGGTGACATGGGAGAGACTGATAGAGGTGGTGTTTAAAAAAAATTTACCCTTCAGGATTTGTCACATGAATAATAATGATTTAGTGACATTTTTCCTTCCTAAAAATCAAATCTCCTCCAAGATAGGGTTACAAAAATATGTTCTAATTATGGATGGCTCTGAAGCATAGAGAGCAAACACAGCAAGTATCAGCTATCTAATGGCCATTGCAAACGAGCCAAATACCCTCTCCTGTCCACTTTGGAATATATTCTGATTATTTTTGGTATCTTGCTATTATTAAGGCCCCAGTGAGATCAAGGTCCTGCTGTAGGACATGCCTCAAAAACAACAGGCACCTGCTGGAAGGATCTGCACTCACCACCCACTGCAGAGAGGAGAGAGGAGAGGGGGGAGAAGAGACTGGAGAAAACAGAAGAGAGGGGAAAGAGGAGAGAGCAGAGAAAGAATCACTCTCCTCTCCCAGGCAGGGTGGGAGCTGGATTTCCCCAGACCCTAAAGGAGGGTCTGCAATGATCCAGGCACAAAATCTCTCAAATCTCAACCCATGCTGCCTTTTAGGAAGCAAGATGAAGAAGACGTTTTCTAGCCACAGGATGGAACATTAGAGGTGTCTTCCCAGAAAGGGCTGTGTGGATGCTCAGAGGTCCTGGCACCATGGTGCTGCAGCACTTCCAGCAGTGCTTGCCTTCCCTGGAGGTTGTTTTTTGAATTTCCTTCCAAGGATTTTTGTCCTCTGATACTCCCTAGAGGTCAACAACAGCCTGTCTCACACCTTTTTGATTGGCACACAATTTCGTTTTGGCTGCAGTGAGGATTTTGTCCTTGCCCTAAATCAATGTTCAGCCCTGAGCTTTCCCACGTTGCAGAGGCAGGGTGGGCAGAGCTCCAGAGGGCTGGGGGCTGGCACTGCCTCCTCTCCCCATCCATACCCACTGCCAGCAGCTCCAGCCTCGGGCCAGCACCCTGGGCTCCACCACCCTGCACACCCAGACCCCAGTTTTTCCACAAAATCTTCATTTCCTTGCATTCCTGGAGCAGCAGGTTTCCCGTTATTGTGCTTTCTGTTCTTCAGCACTCCTGGTGAAATTTATTGTTGTAAAGTGCCCTGAGCACACTGGCAGGGAAAGACAATTACCCAGCATTTCCAGTCTCTGGGAAGTGTAATTGTGATATATCTGTGTGCTACCTTCCAACACAGTCCTGTGGGCTGGGTCTCATCTTTCCAATTCTTCACTGTTGTCTTGATGCCCCCTGTCCTCTTATCCCTTCAGGTGGGGGCTCTGCCCAGGCTCCTGTTCTTCAAAATACCCTTTTCATAGCCAGACACACTCAGGGATTTGGGGTTGAGGCACAAAGTGCAATAGAGGAACCACTATCATCAGTATTTCTACTAATTTTAGCATAATTCAACTCACACCATTTCAATAAAAGCTTTTCCTCAACCTTGTCTTTGGTGTAAAACTAGAGGATTCTGGCTGCTTTTTGGTGGAAATGCTTTCCTGGGAAACATCCATCCATTGAACTCAAATCATGAAAAACTCAACAACACAGTGAACCAGTCCCTGCCCAGTTTTCCTGTGCCTTAATTGGGATAGCGACCCAAAATGAGCCAAAGCCAGCGAGGTCAGTCTGTCAGGGCAGGGTCACCATCCCAGGGCACATCACTCTCAAAGCCCCATGAGGGGACACAAGTTTGGAACCAGCCAGCTGGAGCAGATTGTTCTGGCGAGTCCCTCAGCAGCTTTCCTGGTCTGTACCACAAGCTCTAAAATCAAGGATGAACCAGCAGCTTCTTCCCAGCTTACCCTGATGGTGGAGGAAGCAACGTTTGGGATCTTAGTGAGCCATGGATCTCAGGGAATGAGCATTTCCAGGGCAGGCAGTGTGGCTTTCTAAGGCCTCAAAACATCAGTGCATGAAATATTGCCCCGAAATATAAAATTTTCCCCTTTTTTTGTATTTTTATTTACTGCCTTTTGGGCATTAATTGGGAACTGAAGCACACAGGGGCACAGTTTAGGGGTGGAGCTGGCAGAGCTGGGATAACAGTTGGATTCAGTGATCTCAGAGGGCTTCTCCAACCTAAACAATTCAATGGTTCCAGAATTAAACACAGTTGCACAAGGATCCCGTGGGATTGGCCATCCTGGACTGCTCCAAAGGTCCATCTCAGCTCCCAGAGACCACACCCAGGGAGGGCTGGAAGAGTTGGAGCAGGGAGCAAGTTTCCTACAGCTGTGCTCTCAGTTCCTGGAGATTTGAATAACAAACTCAAATCTGATAGCGTTTTTGCCCAGCTTCTAATCCCAACATTTTCTTGTGCCCTGTCCCCATACAGAGCCACCTTTGACCTTCCTTGTATCCTCCTTCTGCACCTGCAGGTGTAAATATCCTATATATTCTTTCTAAATAATTTTCCCTAATATTTCTCCATTTAATTAATCTTTTTCCCCTTTGACACTGCTGCTGAGCCCTGACTGCACATGAGTGCCTGTACACAAAAATGCCCAAGACCAGGCTTGACTATCCCAAAGCTGATCTCTCCATTGCCTATAATCATTAATTATTTTACACAAGAAATGCCAAGCAGCTGGAAGCTTGGGAAGAATCAGTTATGAGCTGACTTGAGAAGGATACAGGATGGATGCAAAGGGCAGGTGGCAGAAATCCCACATATTTTCACCATCACAGAGCTTCACATCAATCCAGTATTTTTTTGCAAGACCCAAAGCACGCCTGCTGCTTGGTCTGAGACATGAAGGATCTCGTGTCTGCTTTTATGTGTGTTAGCCCTGCTGAATTCTCCTGACTGTGAGCACAGCTGGGCTTTAGTTCCCTCTAAAGCTGACCAAAGGCAGCAGGATTTCCAGCAGCATATCCATGGCTTTGCTCATGTGCTCACCCAGACTCGTACACGCACACATATGGAAATTTTTCCACACACACAAAAAAAAAAAGTTTCCAGGTAAAAAAAGGCCTCTGATGTTACCAACAGTGCAGGTTAATTGACATTTTTTCAGTGTCACTGCTTATGCCTTCTGGTATAGATAAGACTGAGAGGAATAATAATTTCTCTGCTTGGCTACCCATTTCCAGAGCTGATGGTCAGTGGCAAAACATCTGGAGCTCAGTGAGAGCTCCCTTGAAAAATTAAGAAAACACCAGAAATTTGAAGAGTTTCAGCAGTATGTTTTGAACAACACTTCAAGTTCAAATAAATTACTTTTCGGACAAAACAAAACAAAAACACTTTTGCAAGACAAAAACATTTTCCTTTGGACTATGTCCAAGCTTTGCATTAGCCAAAATTCGAAGTTTTGCCCCAGGGAGAGCAGAGTACCTTTGGCACATCTGCTGAAATGAGGAGAACTGTGTCTCTGGCTATGGAGAAGGAGGAGGAATGTAGCAACTTAAGCCTGCTTTTTGGGGTCAGGAAGCACAGAAGAAGTGATGAAAAACAGCCCAAAGCAAGAGGAGAGCGATTTAGTTTCTCTTCCATGAGGCTGCCTCAGCGGCTCAAGGGGGAGGAGGGTAGGAAGAAAAAGAGTGGAAAGCTAGGGGAAAAAAAAAAAAAAAAAGAATGAACAAAAACTGAGGGTGGCTTGGCGGGTGCGTTTGGGGCTTGTTTTTTTCTCTCCCTTTCCCATCTGCAACGGCTTTTGTAGAGATATCAAAATCAAGAAGAGAGAAATCGGATCAAAGCGCCTGAGCAGCTTCGCTGGTAGCAGAAAATACCATTGGCACCTCTCCTTAGGTAGACCAAGGACCACACGATTCCTCGCTATTGTTAGAGCAGGATTTTCCTTCAAGTCCAGCTAATCCATTAAGGGAGCAGCCTAGCAGGGGCAATGGGCCAAGACCCAATGCTCTGAGAGCTCTGCAGAAGCAACTGGAACAAACAGCGCGGTGCTGCTGCGAGGGTTGGTGTCTTATCCCGCCGCACAAGACAAAGGATTAACGCGCTTATCTGGGAGCAGCAAGTGAGCCACTTACAGCCATCGCTTAGCGGGCAGCAGGCAAGGAAAAAAAGAAGGAGAAAAAAAAAAAATAAGGAATCAATCAGCAGAAACCCTAGGGAGCTTGGGAGAGGGAGATTTGGAGGCTCCGCGGCGTGGAGGGCTGGGTGGTGAGGGGAGCTGGGTACGCCAGCGCCAGCGGGGCCC
>VZTR01012690.1:275100-285505 GCA_013400775.1 Chaetops frenatus
ACAATTCCAGGACTCTATTCTGCACTCTAACAACCTTTCTGTGCAGGGACAGAGCTGTCCCCAACCTGGGGACACCCAGCCTCTCTCCACACCCCTCTCTGGACAATCAGAGCACAGTGCCCATCACTGGCTTTGCACAGGTCACCAGGTGTGGCACAGGACACAGCCACGGTGCTGCCACCCACGGAGTGACAATCAGTGACCTCTGGGAGCCCGGGATGAGCACCCAGCTGTGCCTGTGCCTGCCGGGCTGGGGGACACAGAACCCCAGAGCTGAGGCTCACTGTGCCAGGACTAATGAGGGGCTGCGGCAGTGCTGCTCCTGCAGCAGCGGGCACAGATTAGGAGCCTGTCAGAAGCCATCACTGCTGGCTTGGGGAGAGCTTTCTGAAGTCAGTCTGAATTAATAAATAAAGACAAGCTTCCTCTAACAGCTCTTTTATGGCGGGGATGGGGCTGCATGAAAATCAGCCAAAAAGGGAACAACTTTGGATTATTAATGGTCACTTTTGTTTAACAAATGTTTTTTGTATAACCACCTTGTGCATCCTGGGAAGGAAGGATGTTCAATTATTCAGCCCAGCATTGAATTATTTCTCCTTTTCATTTGTTTTCCCAAACTAAACAGATTGTGTGTAGAAAATTACTATTCCTACGGTTTTTACTTTGGTTTTGCACACCCATGTTGATTAAAATACTGCAACTGTCTGAGCTCTGTCACAGAGAATTGCTCTTTTTCCTTCCCAGAAAGGTCCCTTCTTCAACAAATCTTGTGGAATTTACACATGCCTTCGGATAATCCCAGTGTAATTAATATAAAATTATATTTCTGAGGAAAAGAGAGCAAAACAACAACCCACACTGAAGTTTGGCTCAAACCAACAGAGGACTGGCAGTCTCTGCAAATTACCTGGGTAAATTAGAAAGTATTCCATTGTACTTCCACAGCTCCCTGTTGGTGCAGTTCCTGTCGGATTATATATGGCTGAGAGCAAGATATCTATTTAGTCATGTTCACCAAGTGCTGAAAGCAAAAAGTGGCAAACTGAAAGGAAAAAATGAGGGATTCTTCAAGAGATTTACCCTGAAGTGCTCCAGACCAGAGGCCCATTGCAGTAGAAGATTGTCCAAGTCAAAAAACACGGAATAAGGACAAGAAAAGTGGTTGTGTACCATGAGAAACAGAGGCAGGACAGAGCCAAAGATGCCTCCAGGAGAGGGTTCCCTAACTTGGGATCTCCAAGCACTCAGAAATAATAAAACATCTGTTACTCTCTACCTCTTTTAAAGTGAAGAAAACCCTGAAAGTGTGGCCCAATGGGGTGATTTTTAATAAAAGCATCTTGTGACAGGACAAGGGGGAACAGCTTCAGAATAAGAGTAGGTTTAGATGGGATATTAGGAGAAAAATCCTTCCCTGTGAGGGTGGGGAGGCCCTGGCACAGGGTGCCCAGAGAAGCTGTGGCTGCCCCTGGACCCCTGGAAATGTCCAAGGCCAGGCTGGACAGGGCTTGGAGTGACCTGGGACAGTGGGAGGTGTCCCTGCCCATGGCAGGGGTGGCACTGGGTGACCTTAGGGTTCCTTCCAACCCAAACCATTCCATGATTTCTGTCTGCCTGGGTTTGCCTAAAATGGCACGGGGTGACAAGCTGGGTGCTGACTGAGGGATCACACTTCAGATGTCTGAGGGGCACCTTCTCCTCTGCTCATCACAGCACAGGAGAGAAGGAGGAAATCCCATCTTGTGGAAACCTAAATCTGAATTTCCCAAAGCATAGAAATGGAGAAAACTACCCAGGAAAGAGGTGGAAGGTGCAACTTTGGAAGATCAGCTCTTGATGCACAGGATACTCCCAGAGTCACCAATGTTGAGATAAAATATCACCAAAATCTCCTTCTCTACAGATATTCAAAGCCACCTGGACCCAATCCTGAGTAAGGTGCTCTGGGATGTCCCTGCTGGAGCAGGGAGGTTGGACTTGATAACCTCCAATGGTCCCTTCCAATCTGATCCATTCTCTGATTAATTCAGTCAAAACGCTTCCCAAAATTAGGAATATATGAACACCAAGCATTCATCTCCTCAGGGATTCCACACTTCCATACAAGAAGGTGACTGCACCCACAGCTTCTGATGTGTATTTTTTTTTCCGTCATCCCCACAAAGCTCAGGACTGCTGCTCATTCCATCTTTACCTCCAGCTGCTGCAGGACACTTGCTGTTCTGTGAGTCTCTCCAGCCCAGCTGAGTCCTCTTTCACTTGGATAATTAATTTGAAATTAAATATTAAATATTAATAAATATAGCTCATGTAATAAATTGCATATACTAATTTAATTAAAAATAGATTATAGCATACTTTACAAATGGGACATTTTTGTAAGGAAATATAATGGACTTGTTATGTTTCTACTTTATCCTAAGAAGGAGAAAGCTCCTTGTGCATTTAGTCCTTATTGTGTCTCATTAAATTTTTAAAAAGTTATTTTAATTGTCAAGTATTTGACAGACTGCTAGAAAAACCTGACACTTAAGTTTCAATTTTACAAAATGCATGCTCAATGAAGACTTTTGCATCCTTTTTATTATCTATAATCATTTTGAAGGGAGGAAAAAAGGGGGGAAAGGAGGGGAAAAATTCAAATATAATAAAACTTCCATACCTGGCCAAAGAATTTAGTTACAATTCTAATTAAAATAAGTAGTCTAAACAAAATGAGTGGTTCATTTGAAATATCCCAGGCAGGATCTGGGCTTTGCTGTGCCAGGCACTGAATGTGATGGGCAAAAACCACAACTTGTCCTCAAAGTTATGAGAGTTCATTGAGACCCTCCCACAGTGGGGTTGGTGGGTTCTGATGCAGAAAAAAGTTCGAGTCAAGGATGCAAATTTCATAGAAGGATTGAGGGCTGTGAGATCTCCCTCTCTGGAGACATTCCCAACCCACATGGACCCATCCCTGTGTCACCTGCTCTGGGTGACCCTGACTCGATTTCAAGGGGTCCCTTCCAGCTCTAACAAATCTGTGAGGGTTGTGGGGAAACTGAAATAATCCTTTCCTAGCTAGGAGCCATGTTTGGGATAGAATGGGGGCAAAAATGTTGATTTCTATACCATCCCCTTCACACAGAACTCCGTGGCAGAGCAGTGCCACCTCCTCTCTAGCCAAACTGATGCCTTAAGTTTTAAGGTTTTCATTCTGTCCTGCTTCAGTGTGCAGCTCTCAGCTCCATATTCAGTGTCACTGAGCTCTCCTCACAGGGCACTCAGACACAACAATTCTCTCCAGCCCAAGATCCAAGGCCAATCCTTCCCAACCTCAGCCCCAAAAGCACCAACAACGTCAAAAAGAGGAGGCCAAGCAAGGAGGGTGGAACTTCATCATTGCAAGGGATTCATTGGGCAGCTCCCCTCAATCTGCAAATGGAGCAGAACTGATCAAAGTGTGGAACCCCGTGGGCAAAGCCCCTTTTCTGTGTCCATGCTGAGGCCCATCCTGGCAGGGGCTGCAGCCGGGCTCTGCCATTGCCAGGGTGGGGCCTTGGGAGGCCTTGCAAGAAATCAATCCCTGCTTTATTCCTCTCCTTCTGCCTGCCCTCTGCTCCATCACGGCACCAGCGAACTCCTCCCTCCTGAGAGAGGACAGAAAAAAACCCCAGGAGCACAGAGAGCACTTTGGAGACAGGCTTAGTCCAAGCAACCAGTTTTTTCCAGAGGAAAAGTGGCCATTCCTGCTGGCAGCAGCGATCCCCAGGCAGCCGGGAGCAGCACATCCCACGGCACAGGGAGAGCCCGGAGCCCGAACGGCTGCGAGGGGACACAAGCGACAAAAACCAAAGCAGCACAATGACCCGACAGTCACCCTGCACAAAACAGGGGTGATTTATCCAGAGAGGGGTGGAACCGGCCTTGTATGGGGAAAAGCAATTAACAGGGCTGTGCTTTGTGTTCTGAAGGCGATGGCACAAAGACTCAATGTGTGGGTGCAAGAAGTCCGTTTATTAATTGATCAGTCTCATATACCTTTTAGACTGAGCTTAAGCAATTATCACTATAGCAACCTTATCTTTATTTTTTAACTTTACCTACGCACAGCCTAGCACAAATATGTAAAATATTGCAAGCTAAGCATTCCTTCCAAAATCCTGCTGCCTCTTGCCCAGACTAGGCCCAAGGCTAGCGGCCTAGCGGCGTTAGGGTATCTAATTCAGTCCTGAGTTCTGCAGTGCTCCCAGTTTGGCTCCCCAGCTGTATTCCTACAGTGTTCCACCCTCTCTGTCACTGCCCTGCCTTGCTCATGTACAGCTCTGGGCAGGGCTGTGCTGACAGTGCTGCCCTGCTCAAATTTGAGGCTTTCGGTTTCCCTTCTTCAATTTCTTGGGCTTCTGCTGCTATGTAACTTTTTCTGGGAAGTGCCTCTGTGATCAGAAACTTCTGGGTTGTTAAAAGTGACAGTGGGCTGGCAAACGGGGGCTATCTCCTCAGGATAAGAACATTTACTGGCTGAATTCCCTCTGGGAAAAAGCTCACTACCTTCCTTAAGAGTACAACAACAACGTGCTTTTCTTTTATTCTCCTTTCTCCTAAGGAAACGTTGGTGTGTGGGCAAAAGTCTCTTTTTTCCCCTCAGTTTATACAAGTGGAGCTGAACCAGGCTACGAGCAGCAGAGGGAAACTGCAGAGACAACAGTTTGGAGGGAAAGGGTTTGCACATCTCACCACCACCAAGGGAGATGCCATTGATTCACTAACAAGTTAAATGGGTTTTGTGTACCAATTTTCCACCTGTTAAATACCTGGCAACCCACGAGGACACTTCTCCTCCTTGAGGGAGGGAGAGTCACACCCTCAAAGAAAGCACAAACACACCTACAAATATTTTATACTGTTTTAATGTGAAATACATGTTGTTCCAAGTTAACCACTGGCCACTAATGTCAGCAGAGGACCTGTTGCCCTTCTTGGCAGTCTCTTGTTCCTTTTTGCCCTCCTCTCATCCCTTTTCCCTCCATTACCTGTGCCCTGCAGCACTGAGGTCTGTGCTCCTGACACATGGCCGGCGTTTGAACCTTAGAGATCAAAAGCAGGTCAGAGATTTCTACTTAAATGGAAAGTTCAGTAAAGATGTCACCTCACACCAGTGACAGAAATCTCACCTCACTACTCCGTATCCAAACAATCCCAGTAAAATTCCAAACTTTACAAAGAGTTTTTTTTACAGAGTCTCCCGTCAGGTTTGAAACCTGGAAAGCTTTCCCATCACCTGCACCAGGTTCAGGTTGCTAAGGCTGAGGGTTCCCTCTCTGCAAACTTCTCAGAAGGAACCAACTTAGCACACAGCTGAAGTGTTTTACAGCCCATCTGCACACGGAGATGGGGGTGTTCAAAAGGCAAATCCCAGAAATGGAGGGAGGGAGGGAGGGATTTATGACAGTGTCCTACAGCCCCTGGAAAGGTTAGGGATTGCAGCACATCCCCAGGTTTCCGGTCTGAAAGGATTCTAAGGGAAGCAGTTGTGCCCAGAATGCACAAACACACTACTGTAAGGCACAAATGAAAATAATTTTACTGATAAATTCCCACCGATTTAATTGCAGTCTAGGTGGAAGCAGTTTATTCCCATGTACAATCCACAGAAAGAAGGGAATGAGAAAGGAAACCACCTCTGTCCTGACCTATGTCTCCTCTCATCAGAAGATCCTTCTGTGAACGAGCACCACCAGGTCTCTTCTCCCTCATCCCAGGCAGCACATTTATACCCTTACAGTCAACTTCCAGTATTATTATTATTATTTAGTCTTACTGACAGACTTTTCTGACTGTACTGACAGCATATCTGTCCTTGCTAGGAATTTCCAAACAAAACCAGAGGCAGAGGTACCCCTGCTTGAAACAAAATGCAGACACCTGAGGAAGCCAAGGAGAGCAAACCCCCCAAACCTGTCCACACCACCTTCCTTTTCCTAAGAGCCACCATTTCCCAGAGAGCCCTTCATACCTGCAAACATTTGCACCTTGTAACCAAACCCCTCAAAAACGCATCCACCACTGTCTGTGTTTGATTTCTACCTCTAACCACGCATTTTGCTCTAGCCCTGGTCACATGCCAGCACCCATCTGTGTAAATACACAATTTTTCTAGCTGAATTGCACATCCACAGCCACGACTCAACCATAGAAAGATCATGTAAATAATGGAAGCTGACAGCATAAGTAATTTTTTTCATGTTTCAGACGCCATGGTTGACTGCTGAACTGTGAGATCTGCTGTTTTTAGACTGTGCTAAGTTCTCCCCTTTCACCCCTGAAGATTCGAGACTAAAGGCTGGATCTTGAATCACAGGCTTCAGATGTTTTTCTTATCACACAGCTCAGTCAACACTTGTTCACATCCTGTGACCTTTTCCTGCAGCGAGCTTCTGCCTTTCAAGGCCACTTTTCCGAACGGGCACGGGTGGAACTGGGGACACAGGGAGTGACCATCACAAGCCACGTGGCTCCTCAGTGTCCTAACGGAGGGGGTGGTTGAGAAGTCTCTAAGCCCTGAAAGAATGACCGAAAGGGCTGTGGAGCTTTTAGTATTTCTGCTTCATGACGTGTCTATTAAGTGAAGAAATCCATCTTGCAAATAGGAGAAATTAAAGACAGTGAGCCCAAACGCAGGGAGGAGCACGAGGCTTTAAAAAAAGAAGTGTCAGGTCTCTAACACAATGGCCTGTGTAATTGGTTCTTTTGAAGTTTCTAATCACTTTTGGAAAGATCAAGTGGAAGTGACAAGTGAGGCTATTGGAACAGTGACTCCATACAATGGGGGCACATGGGACCCGAACCGGTTTGTGTGGTAATTGTTAATTGTTTGGGAGCATCCTCCTTAGCACAAAACGTATCTGAAGAGTTGCTATCAGGAAAAAAAAAAAAAAAAAATTAAAAAAAAATCCTCCTGGCATAAATTATGTGGCCAGTGTTTCAGATCTCATACAAATCATTTGCCTGTGAAAATGTTATCAAAATATGAGCTATCCCTTTCAAATATATTTTAAACAATGTTAATGTATTTTCACATGTCATCAGTTGACAGCTCCACCATCGTCGCTCGTCAGCCACCAGGGAAATTTGCATGCATTTGAATTCACCCTGCCAAGCACAGGCAGCCCAGACTGACAGCCCATTTAACTGGGTGATAAGTTAATCTGTACAACATTTGATAGATTTCTGTCTTTTACCTAGGCCAGAGTTGGTGAAAATGATTCAGCGACGGGATTTGCAAACCGGTCGTGTCTTGGTGGGAGGTGCTGTGTTTCTTCATGGGTAGTGCTGGTCTCCACCCCAGCTGGCCACATCAAGCTGAACTAAACACCTTCCCAAATCCACCAGGAATCACAGTTTTCAGGCTTTTCCTTCCACAAGTCCATCTCTTCTGCTAAAACTCAAGTTAATGATGAGCTCTGAGATGGTTTTACAAGGATGGCCAAGGATCTCCATCTACCACCTGCCTGCTCCTGAGGAATTCCCTGCTCCATCAAGCTCCATGGCACATCCAAGGGTTGGATTAGACCCTGGACCGGGTTTACCCTGTCCCAAGGCTCAACACATCATCAGGTGGTCACTGCACAGCACAGCATCAAAAATTCCAGCAGGAAACCACATCTACCAAAGCTCAACCGCAGCCCCCCAAAACCACACATCCCTCAGATGCTCCCAGTCATCATTAAACCAGACACCACCAGCTTTTAGATACATCCCTTGCATTGCCAGAGTTTTTCATTAAAAAAATCCCCTACGTCCAACAACACCTTCTGCTCCCTCATAGAAACTCTGATTACAGCAAAATCAGTGATTTTCATTTGCAAGGCCACCCAAACAGGGGGCTCCAGGCTTCTGCTGGGGTTGTGTGTTTAACCACAACAAAACACAGAGGGCATTTTGATGTTTGGAAATGCCCAGAAGGAGATTTCTATTTACTTTCTCTTCCACAGTACATTACCAAAGCCAGGAGCCTCAGTAGTCAGCAAGCCATTATTTATTTATTCAAAACATCTTTCATTTCCTGAGATGCAGTGTGTTATTTACAGGGCACACACTGTGTTGTTACATGAAGTAAATTTCAACGGGCAGATTAAACTCGGGATACTTCACCCATAATGATATATCCTGATAATGGCCATTTTCAAAGGGTTGCTAAAACGTGAGTAAATATCTCACTGGTTTCAGGAGGAAATGCTCTGAAAGGGCAGGCAGGGCAACAGAGCTGCTGCCATAGGCAGGCAAGTTTGATGAATTAAATTTAATGGATAGACCCTTTATTCCAGAGTTGATGGAGAGCTGGAGAAAGCTTTGGAAACACAAGAGATAAATCTGTGCTGAGCCCTTTGTTCAGATGCAATTTCAAATAAAAGTAGCCCATTTGCAGCTTTTGGAAAGGAGCCTTTCCTCATCAAGGCAGAGGGGCAGGCTTAAAATATTAATTAAGTAAAACTCAAGTCTACATAAACCTTGAAAGCAGACGCCAAGAAATGGAATATATTGAACCTAAAGGTAGGGTGGAAAGCGGGAATACCCTTGGGCAAGTTCCAGGGGGGAAATGTAGGTCAGGATCCTGCTCCTCAAAATGCATCACCCATAATGCTCCCTTATCTAATGTACAGAGTGTCAGTTCTAGAGACAATGAGATTTTATACATTTTTCATGTATAGAAACCCTTGATGTCAGCAGCCAAACACTATGTCATCCCCTTCCCCAGTACTGTCATGAGTCCTTCCTGATCTTTATAAGTGCTATGAAAGCTGATAAAACACCTCTTAAAACTCTGATAATTACCTGAAAAATCAGCAGATTCACCAGCCTATCCAAGACAAATACATTGTGGACATTGAACTGTCACAAAAATCCCATTTCCATCTGGTTTTGTGATCCACACCTGTAGCTGCTCACTGGGCAGACAGGAGAGGGGCATGGGAAAAAACCTGTGAATTCACACAGCACAACAGCAAAAAAGGTATTTAGCACCAAAGTGGAGGTAATTATGATAAATTTAGAAAATCCTCTGTGTTCAGAGGCCCCTCAAAATCACCCTGAGCAAGGCTGGGCAGGGGCAGGGCTGGAGGGGTGGGAAATCCCTAACTGTGAACCAGGAGAGACAAAGGTCTTGAAGAAAATCAACTACTCTGTAGTGGACTTTTAGAAGAACATGGCAGGAAAAAGAAACCTATGTTGTTAATAATAATAATAAAATAATAAATTGCTGTTGTTGTTAATAATAATAATATTCCTTTAGGAGTAATAAGGAGGTCCTGGGCTGCTCTGAACTTCCCACACTGAAGCCTTTGCAGCAAACTCAGGAAATTGTGTGGGTCCATCAGGAAGCCACTGGTGCCACAGGTCTAAAACACCCAGACACTGCAAATCTGAGCCCTCTAGGCTGCAAAAGCAATGCTGGACAACCCAATTCATGATCCTGAGCCTTAATTTCTCCCCAAAACAGAGAGAGGAATCCTACTTTTAGCTCTGAAGGTTGACACAGATCTGCAAGGCCTGGTACAAAGGGGCCCAGCTGCTGCTTTAATAAAAATAATTTAACAGGGGATGAATAGCCGTGATACTGGGGGTGTGAGAAGCCAAGAGGAGAGTTAATAGGACGGGAGGAGGGGGTGTGATGGGTAAGGAGGTGCCTACAGGGGAGGGGATGGGAGCAGGGACAAAGGGAGGCAGAGGGTCCAGCACAGCTCAGGGAGGTGCTGCCCGTGATGCTGAGCTGCTTTTCAGGGCCGGGATGCACTGAGATGTTTCATTACCATAAGCTTTGTCCTGGGAAAGCTCTTGGCACGGGATGCACATGGCACAAGCAGCAGCAGGACCCCCAGTCCCTCCTGCAGCCCCCCAGACAATGGAGTCAGCTGAGGACAAAGCAGGGAGCAGATCCTGCCTTTTATCTCCCACTGCAAATGGCACGGAGGGGAAAAATGGAAATGCAACCCCTCAAAGAAAACCACCACAGAACCTTTTATTCATTGGGAGGTTTCACTACTGCCAACTGCAAATCAAGAATTAGGATTTTTACTGAAACTGGTAAATTCCTTGAGCTTATTTTCACTTATTTCACCCCTTATTTCTATAAGGTAATGATCAATTTATCAGCTTTTTGCTCCCACGGTGCACTGGAGACAGCATGGGCACAGTCCATGTTTTCTGGACCCAGTATTCCATCTTGAGGCACAGATTTGCCTCTTCTGCAGCCAAAATTGCAACATTAAACTCTATAATTGTAATCTCCTGGCCACAAGACCAGATTTCCCCCTTCTGCCTCGACCCAGGGTCAACACTGATGTGCTACACTTCATCCAAAGTGTTTGGCAGCAACTACTGCAGGCAAAAAAAAAAAAAAAAAAAAAAAAAAAAAAAAACC
>VZTR01012690.1:285601-296258 GCA_013400775.1 Chaetops frenatus
ACAATTGGTGTAAAAAATATGAATGCTGATTTTAAATAATTAAGCCTTCACTCCTCTCAGTTCTTTGAAAGAAAGCAAAACAGTTTCCAAATATTTTCTTCTTTCTTCAAACCTATTAAAAGCACCCACAATGCAAATCTAACACGTGTATATACACACACGACGTGTATTTACAATATTTTTCAAATTAATAGCTTGAAATTCAAAGGGAAAAGAGAGGAACAGAGAGAAAAAAAAAATCACCAAGCCTGTCTTTCCCACCCAACAAAACTCTGTAAATCAAGCAGCTTTCCCGAGAGCCAGGGCATGGGAGCTCCCCGTGGGTACCAGGGGTGGCTCCGTGGTAACCACAGCTCCCTCTCCCATCTGGCACAGCAGCCCCAGCCAGCCCAGGTAGCAGAAGGCACTCCAAGAACCCAGCCTGACTTCCCAGCACATGGAGCATGGAAGGGTCGAGCTGTGCCTCATCTGTGTCCCTACAAACCCAGAAGCCCTGGCATCTGCAAATCCACAGCGCCATTTGGCACCGCGTAAAATTTTAAAGCAATTTTCAGGGTTTTTTTGTTGGTTCATTGGGGTTTTTTTGTTGTGTTGGTTTTTTTGGGGGGGTTTTGTGGGGGTTTTTTTGTTTGGTTGGTTTGGTTTTTTGGTTTGGTTTGGTTTTTTGTTTGTTTGTTGGGGTTTTTTTTTGTTTTGGGTTGGGGTTTTTTTGTTTTTGTATTCTTTCTTTTTTGGGGTTGGGGTTTTTTGGGGGGTTTAGTTTGTTTGGTTGGTTGGTTTTTGTTGAGTGTTTTTGGTGGGTTTTTTGTTGTTTTTGTTTGGGGTTTTTTTTTGTTGTTGAGTTTTTTTTGTTTTGGTTTTTTTGTTTGAGGGTTATTTTGTGGGGTTTTTTTTGGTTGGTTTTTTTGGTTATTTTTTTGTTTTGGTTGGGGTTTTTTTGTTTTTGGGGGTTTTTGTTTGTTTGGGTTTTTTTGTGGGGTTGTTTTTTTTGTTGTTTTTTTTTTTTTTCATCCATCCTCCCCCAACCCCCAGCCAGTGCCACATGGTGATTTTTGTCCTTCGGAGAGCCAAAGGCAAACACAGGCATGCTCAACCTCCATTGTCAAAGGGAGAGGTTTCCTAGCAACAATGCTGGTATGAATGGAGCCCAAGTTTCCTTCCCAATCCCTTAGGTGACATCTGAGCAATTTGTAACACGCAGGGCAGGGGGAAAGGAAGATCTGAGAACCCTGGCTATGCAGAGTCACCCAAACAGGCAAATCAGCTTGGCAAGTTGGGCTGGCACTGATGCTGAAGCTGTAATTGGAGGATGAACCCCTGATATGTAAATGGAGCAAACTTAAAATTGTCTGGAAAACTCATTGTCCATCCTGGGTGCAGCCTTGGAGACTTCTGACTGCCCAAGGTGAATCTATTAAAGGCCTTTAATAAATACCCATTGTATTCAATAAATACCCACTGTATCCAATAAATACCCACTGTATTCTCTTAATCTTGTCTGGCCTCTGTTCTAGGGAGCCACTCCAAGGCATCAGCACCACAACTGCTTTGAAGTGTAAAGTCCAGCCAGAAGGGAATCCTGGAGTTGTGTTCCCACCCTCTGCCCCACCCGAGCCCCAGGAGCAGGGAAAGGATGTTTTCCACAGCAAGGAGAGCAGCCACCAGCTCTGCTGGTGTGCTCTGCTTCTCACACCACCATAAAAAACCCTGCTCTGAGCAGGTTAAGCTTCAGGCAAACACCACCGGTCCAAGCCTGGCAGGATATTTGGGATGTGTTGGCAGTGAAACGAGCTCTCAGCAGCTCCCAACTGCAACCACGTTATTCCCTGTACAGCCCTCGTGTGCCAAATGGGAAGGTGTTGGAAACAAGGGAAAAATCACATTAGAGCAGGGAGGAAAACACAGAGGAAAACCAGCACCAGCTGCTGCTCCATGGGGATGCTGCACCTCATTCCCCTCCTGCACAAACTCATCCACAGCAAATCACTGCTTGCCATCCTGGATGGCATCAAACAGCCCCTCTCCTAATCATTGCTTTTTTTCTTCACCCCTCAGCCAGCCAGGCTCCCCAGAGAGACAAAAAAGGTCCTTTCCAGGAAAGGAGAAGACAGAAATCAGAGATCTGAGGAGCTGTGGAATGGTTTGGTTTGGAAGGGACCTTAAATCCCACATCCAGTGCCAGCCCTGCCATGGGCAGGGACACCTCCCACTGCCCCAGGCTGCTCCAGCCTGGCCTTGGGCACTGCCAGGGATGAGCCACAGGTGTCCCAGCTTCCCCCAGCCTCTGTTTTTAATTAGTGGTGCATGATAAGTTCCTAAATCAGCCCTCTCTTCTGACAAACCAGGAGCCAAAGTGCTTCACTGAGCCACCAATTTGAGATACCCAAAGTTGCAGGGTTTGAACCCTGCACTTTGTCTGACAAGGGAACAATGACCTCTTTTATCCAGAGTGGGTCCAAGTCTCCCATATCCCAAATCCATTTGTGTGATGCCAGCCATAACTCAGGGAGGGAACACCCTGCATTTGTCACATCTAGAAACTGCTTTTGGAGCCTGTAGCTCGTTGTGAGCTCCAGGATGTTTATTTACAGGGTACCATGCAAGACATCTGTTCAGCCTGGCTTTTCAACTGAAAGGGAATTTATCCTTGGCAAATCAGTTTTGGGAGTCAGGAACTGGTTTCATGGCAGTCCAAGGGTTTGGCCAATGCTATCATTTAGTTTGATTGTTCTTCCCAAGCACTCTGCCACAAAGAGGCCACGCTCAATCATCCGAGGTGTGCAGCTAGAAGTGATTAAATAAAATTAAAACACTTATCTGAGCCGTGGTGATGCTCCTGACAGATGAGCTTTGAAATGCTTTCTGTGAATTTAGCAAGGGGTAAGAAATCATGAGGAATTATTGCAGGGCTGAGACGTGGCCAGGTGGCTCCTGGGCTTGGCAGGGTGGCTGATGGGGACAGCACCCTCTCTGTGCATCACTGGGACCAGGCAGGACAGGCCAGCTGGGCTCAGGAAGAGGCCACACTAAAATTGCTGCTAAACCACGTGGAAATCTTCAAAAACCTCAGAAATAAACCTGGAGGATTTGCATTTTGGTTTTTGCCATGTAAGATATTCTTCCTTGGGCCTGTTTTTTGCACATATCTGTGGGGAAAGGGGCAACAGCCCTGCTAAGGGAGGCACCACTGGGCACCAAATCTTCCTCACCATGGCAAATACCAAACCCAGGCAGATGTGAGCCAATATCCCATGGCAGATCATGCCACAAGAACCCCAATAAAGGCCATCTTCATGCATCAAGGCATGGCTATCCTTTTTCCACTTGAAAAAAAATATATAATCTAAAAGCATTCAAGAAATCTAAATATTTACTTTAATAAAACATTGACATTCATTACCAGGTGAGACTTTGCAAACAAGTCTGAGTAAGTGAATTTTAGCTGGACTTGGGAGCTGTGCAGGGTAATGACTGCACTGACCAGCTTCAAAAACCATATTAAGCCTACTGATTATTTATTATAAAATGCCTGCACAGAGGGAGAGACCTAATTGTGTGATGAAGATCCCAACCCCTGTGGGTATCACAGCACACTGTACCTGTAAGAGTCAGGGCTCATTAGCCTAATCACAAAGAATAATACTGGGAGCAGAGCTCTGCAAAGCCACTGATTTTTTACATCCTACGACTTTCACAGAGACACCCCTTTTTTTATTATTATTATTATTATTTCCCACTTTGGTGAAGTTCTTTATCTTCTACCGCTATCTGGCAACTGAGAGCCTTCCCCCAAATCCTGACTGCAGACAGCAGCAACCCCAGGCTCTGCAGGGCCACAAAGGTTCAGCATCTCCTGCAGTCCCTGATTAATCATCTCCATCCTCTCACCACGTGTGGAGCCACGGAGCCCGAGCAGGGGAGGGTGCTCAGCAGATGTGTGGGTGGTGGGGTTGGACAGGGAGCTTTTCCTCTCCATTCATCTTGTGCACACAGGCACGGGTGCAGCAGGGATTTTCTTTTTTTTTTTTTTCTTTTTTTTTTCTCTCCAGTCTCTAATCTGTGTCACTGATGAGAGGCTTCCCTGTTATGCTGCTTTGGAATACAGATGTAAATTTGTTCAGTTGGAATCCCTGTGCCTTTTGTTATGATGAGTTTTGAGTGGGGATGCATCCAGGATAGGATTCATACCTGCATGTTTAATTTCCCTGCCCTTTTCCTCAGCCCGGTTCCCTCTCCTCCATGAGGCAGCACTGAACAAAGTTAACACTGATTTTTCCTAAGGACAAATCTTGCCAGGTTTGTCTAATCAGGGAACATCACTAGGCTGCACTTTGCACCCTTTCCCTCCACGTTGCACATGAAAAAACTCCTACTTGCCCATCAAAACCATCTGGCCATCAGTGAGAGGTCTCACCCTTCCAGCAGGTTTTAGTCTTTCTTGGTTGCCTCCCAACAGAGCAGAACCCTGGACACGAGGTGGCTCCTCCAGGACAGCCCAGCACAGTCCCACCCTCCCAATGGAGAAGGTCAGCCCAGGGCACAATTTTATGGGGGAGCTGCTGTAAAAACCCTGGATTATGGATCCTCATCAAGTGCCGTGGGATTTCCAAGCAAAGGGAAGGGCTGGTGCACAATTTTCCTGAAATCTGGTGCTGTTGTCACCCTCAGGGCACAAGTGCCAGGCCTGCAGGGACAGGCTGGAGACAGCAGGGCCCTGGAGACACGAGGAACATTTCACTCCATATCCTCCCACCTCATAAATGCCTTTTTAACTCCAGGTTAATCCTCAACAACGCTGCTGGTGCAGTTAAACCCCCAGAAGTGAAGAGGTGTGAAACCATAAACCCTTGGCTGGCGGCAGCACTGGAAAGGGCTCACAGGGACCATGTGCTTTCCCACTCAGGAGCTTTTTGGCCCCTGTTCTCAGGGTTCCCTGGAGCCCAGAGCCAGCCTGACCTCCCTGGCAGCTCTGGGCACAGCCCCTGTGCCCTCGTCCCTCCACTGAGAGCACTTTGGCACCACGAGCCTGATGCCAAATGCATCCCCAGATACACTCACAGCCACTGCTCCCTCCTTTGACTCTCTCCAGAGGTGTCCCAAGGGCTCTGTGCTGCTGCCAAGAAGCCCTGACATCACTTACAGGATTAATAATTACAATATATTCACAGATATGCTCACAATACCTTCACAGACTTGTATGACAGAGTTTTGCTTGAAGCCAAGACCTTCCTTCTCCTCCTTCCCACACCCCCAGTTTTCCCATTTGCTTATCTATTCCCTCCCAGGGAGGGTAGGTCAAAGGTGGGAGTAGGATTTAGGAGTATTTTTCCTCTTAAACTAATAAAACCCACATTACTCAAATGATTCTTCATTTTAAACTCCAAGATCTCTGCACAGCCCTCACTGACAGCACAATTTATAAACCTTTGAGGAAAGAAATCACAAAAAACTTTGTTCCTTGTCCTATTAGAGGATTTAGAGGAGAAAGATTCTCCCACTGAAGTTCTGGAAAGGGAAACGCAGAACAAGAGCTGCACAGAGGCAGCCCCAGTCACCCTCAGATTGGTCTGAGTTATTTCACAGTGGCCAAAAGTCTGTTAAATCTTTGCAGAGCAAACAAGAGGAAAGACACAGCTCCTGCTGGGTCATAAAGAGCCTGGCTCGTGTTTTTATGGTGTGGAAAAACCCAGGGAAAGGAGGGAGGGCTGAAAGGAACAGGGGCTGATGGAGGCCAAGTCAGACCATGAGACAGCACAAGGCTATGAGCTCACTGAGACAGTCTCACTCTCATTTCCCACCTCTCAGGGCCTCCAGGAAAACACTGATTTTCAGGGGTGCATTGTGTGGTTTCATACCCAGCTCAGAGGTTTTCAGCTGGATGGAATTGGGTGGGGGGAAGCACAGAAAAATTTGGAGCCCATCACCCTCAGGTACTTAAAGGCAGCTGAAGATCAGAGCATCTCCTGCTCCGAGAGGACCAAACCCATCTCCCACTGCCCCAAGCAGAAGACAGCTCCTCAGAGGACATTTGGACTGAGCTCTGCTCCCCTGAGCATCCAGGGAAACCCTGTTCCATTGGAGGCAGGAATAGAAATTCCCATTATTCCCCCAGAGTCACAGAGGAGGAGCCAAGCAAGGCCCTGCTCTGAGCAAAGCCTCACTAAATGTGTCTTGACAAGTCCCAGCTTTAGTAGCCACCTCCTCTCTAAGGAATTAAAATGGGTTTTTGTTAGAAATTACTTAAAAGCCATTTCCTCCTCTCTTCCACTCTGATGAGACCCATCCTGATCCAGGTTTGGGGTCCACAACATCAGAAGGATGTGGAGCTGCTGAAGAAAACCCAGAGGAAACCACAAAGCTTTTCCAAAGGCTGCAACATCTCTGCTCTGGAGCCAGGCTGGGGGAGCTGAGAGTGCTCAGCTGGAGAAGCAAAAGGCTCCAGGGAGAGCTCAGAGCCCCTTCCAGGGCCTAAAGGGGCTCCAGGAGAGCTGGGGAGGGACTGGGGACAAGGGATGGAGGGACAGGACACAGGGAATGGCTTTAGACAGAAGAGGGTAAATGCAGATGGGATTTTGGGAAGGAATTGTTCCCTGGGAAGGTGGAGAGGAGCTGGGATGGAATTGCCAGATTTGCTGTGGCTGCCCCTGGATCCCTGGCAGTGCCCAAGGCCAGGCTGGAGCAGCCTGGGACAGGGGGAGGTGTCCCTGCCCTGGCAGGGCTGGCACTGGGTGGGATTTCAGGTCCCTTCCCACCCAAACCATTCTGGAATTCTGTGATGCATCTGCAGCCAGCTCATGTTTGGCCTTGCTGTGCTTTGAAGGAAACACCTCTGCACAGACCCACAGCAACCACAGGTGGCTTTGGGTGAGCACCTGTAGGTTGTGACCAAGGTTCTCAGCTCCCAGAGTCTTTCCAAAATTCAGCCACATCCCGCTAAATCTTGGAGTGCTCTGTTGAAAGCACAGGAGCCAGAACATCTCAGGGAGATGATTAGAGAAAGCAGGCAAGGAGGTAGATTACATCTTTGCTCATTAAAGACAGAAAATTCCTGTAAACCTGCACGAGCTTACCATAAAAGAAGCGTTTTCTTTCCCTTGACAGCTTTTGTTCTAAAAAAAAAAAAAAAAAAATAAAAAAACAACCCAAAAATCATCTTGCACACCTCAAAAGCAGAGAAATAAACAAACATCCAAGTCACCTTGGGTTTTGGGGTGGTGGTTATTTTTTCCTTTGCCTACTGCTGGCAGCATCACAATTTTCTCCAAGCGTAAAAATAAAAATAATATTTTACATTAAGAAAGGAGACAACTTCAGATTTGACAAAGCTCTTTCTTCTTAGTATCGACAAGCAATCATCATCCATCTTACAAATGGGAACTTGCCTCAGAGCACATCCACACCATCACTGGATTTCTGGTCCTTGGAGGACTGGGATAACAAACGAATCTTCACCGGCTTCAATGATTTCAAAGCTAATCAGAAGATAAAAAGGCTGGCAGGACAGCTGACAATACATTACCAACCAACAACTGATCTGGGCAGGACATTTATGTATTTAAATTCCAGGCCTGGGGGAGCTTGGACACATTCCCTGAATACAGGGATGGCAGAGGGAGGAGAGAGGCAGCAGGGAATGGGAATGGGAGAGCACACAGGGATTGGGGTGATTCCCCTGCACCCCACGGGGCTGTGACAGCAGCAGGGGACCCACACTCCCCACAATATCAACACCCCAAAGTGCCCAAGGGCAGCCCACTCCTCACTGCTTTATGCAGGAAAGCAAAACAAACAAGAGAGGGCAAATCCCGGCGACCCCACCCAAAAACTTCCAGGATTCGCTGGGAGACAGGAGGAGCCTCAGGATCAACGTGGGCACATCAGAGGAATAAAACACAGCTCTTGCCATGGTCTGAGTAACCACAGAAGGAGGGAAGCTTCTTAAAAATGATTAAAATTTGGGAAACGTGTCAAAAACTTCCCTGATTTTCAACGGTATCTTCCTGATCTAGTCCTTACTTCCAGGGATTCTTTTTCCATGCCATCACCTGAAACCCCTGCTTGTTGTTTCCCCAGGGTATGGATATTTTGAACAAGGATAAAGGTTAAAATCCTGATTATTAAATCAAGGACAGCTTCCTACTTGTCACAGAGGCCCCAAATTTCTCTGCATTAAGGTCAGCAGCCAAATTCCCACAAAACAGGCTCTGTAGAGGGAAAATGTCCTGGGTCTCAACCATTCTGTCATTGTTTGTGTTTGGGACTCAGTTTTTTGTGGCCAAAAAGACCAATTTAGGTGTTTTTAACAGAGCCAGGTTTGTGCAGTAAAACCTGTTCAGAATCTGCTGTTCTTTGTTGTGCCATCATAACAAAGAGTCAAAATTATGGGATGGTTAAGGCTGGAAAGCCACTGGAGGTGATTTAATCCAACCCTTCACTCAAGCAGGGTCACCTCTAGAGGACTTCACTCAGGATTTTTTTTCCAGAGACAACACCAGATCAGTCACAAATGCTGATGGGAAATGCAAATGCTCCTTCAGGATTTTCTGGGAAAACTCTTAAACCTATGGATAGCTCCCTCTTCCAAGGAGTTTGTCCTTCCTCCACCTGTCTGAGCTGAAATATGAGCAGCTGTGGAGATCCCAGTGATCCAAGCCTCCATCCCATGGAGGCACTGCAGGAGGAGCAGTCTGTGTTCCCCAGTGCCAGGAGCTGATGAGAATCCTTGGAAGCTGAGCCCAGGGAGAGGTGGTTGGGGCATCTGACTCTGCCTTTGATGAGGGAACAGCTCCCAAAGAAGAGCTGCAATGACCTCCTGCCTCTGGAAAAGTGTTAAAACCTGGCTTAGCAAGGATTTCCCATTGTTCCCCTTCACCTCCTGACTCTGGAGTTCAAAGCAGTGAAGTTGTTTCAAGGAGAGAGGAATAAATTTAGATTTTGGTGACTGATCCCAAGATTTCCCAAGAGCTTCCAGTGGGAGAGGGATCACTGGGAGCAGCTGTAACTGGTCCAGGGGCATTTGGATTACCTGCAGATCCCCTGCTTCTTGGTGGTTTCTGTCAGTTTGCTCATTGGGGCTCAGGAGGAATTTTGGTGGGAGCCTGGAATTCCTGATGGTCCTTTCTGACCCCAGAGCTCCCCCATCACATCCACTTTGAGCTCCTCTGCCCTGACTCAACCCCAGCTCCTGAGAAGAAAATAAACCCCAGCCCTGCATCACCCATGGGCTGGCACCAAGGATCTTCCAAGAAAACATCTGGAAAAGCACCAGGATTGGAAGGAAAAGGGGCTGCTGGGCTGAGGGGAGCAGCTCTATCCCCCCCACAACAGCTGCACTAATTTATTGCATTTTAGTCTTCGGCCAACTTTGAGACAACAACTGAAGAGTGAGTTTCCATTAGGACATCCATCATTGTATCAACCTTATTTTTTGTGATGTTTTGTAAATTACAATAAATTTGCTTTCTTCTGAATATTCAGATGCTTCAAAAGGTACCCAAAGGATGCAATTAGACCCTAGGGAAATATGCTATTATGTGCACATATCATGTTTTGCATAGGCTTTCCAGCATCTACATAATTTATGTTTTTCTGCATAATTTCCCCTTTTTATGTTTCCTATGTGTTTGTGAGATAATGCAGGAGTCAGTTCTCTCCCACCAAAAAACACAGAGGGAACTCAAGTCTGTATTCTGACTTCACCCAATCTGCTTCACTTCCCACAAAACCCTTGGAGAAATCCTTTCATATGCACCAAACATCAATGCCCGAGGAAAAACCCAGAAGGTCGAGGCAGCTCTCTGAAAGGAACCAGAACCTCGTCCACTCCCAAATTCATCTGGGCATTTCAAGGGGCCTCTGATGGATAACGTTGGGATGGGAAAGCTTTCAAACTCTTTCTAATCCTTGCCTGGCGTTTGAGCTGCACGAAAATAATTCCTCCAAACTTTCAAGTTTGCTTTTTTTTTTTTTTTTTAGCTTTCCACGCCATTTGCTCCTGCCCGGGCTGGCTTGTAATTAAAAATAAAATAGGGAGAATAATAAAAATAAAAAATAAAATAAAAAATAAAAGGAGAGTTTTCAGGCAGGATGCAGTTAAAGGTGATGCCTACTCTTGCCTTTTTAACTCTGGAGGTTGGATTTTCTAATTTGTCGATTTGAAATTTCTTTTCAAAAATTGAAAAGGGAAATAAAACTGTGAGGGCTTCATGCAGGTGACCCCCCGGCACAAGCTGAGCCTCCACCAAGGTACTTAAATGTGGATATTCCTCATTTTTAGGATGTGATAAACAGCTCATGGGATGGGAATTGATATTTAATGTCTTTGGTTGGATTTTTTGTGCTCTCTCTCAGGAACCAGCCAAGGATTTCTATTCCCCAGGACATCAGGGACAAGAAATAGGGAATTTTCACTGCACCCCTCAGCCACAGTAACTGTTCCACATGCCCCAGGTTCTGGAGTTTGAGAGACTGAGAGAACTTCCTTAAAAGTCAATAAACACATTGAAGAATAGTGATAATAATAATGATAATTATAATAACAATAATAATCTCATCTTTGCTGTCACATATTCAAGTGCTCAGAAGATTGAGCCCTTCAGACTTAAAAATAAAAATTGTTATGGACAAACACATAATTCACCCATTCTCTTCCTCCAAA
>VZTR01012690.1:308291-349020 GCA_013400775.1 Chaetops frenatus
AAACCACACCTTGGTCATCTTTCTTAGTGAATTCTTCCCTCTCTCCAGCCAAAAACCTATTTTAGATTTTCTTCATGAGCACGTAAACCTTCAGATTTACCAGCAAAACTAACTGGAACAATTTTTAAAATATGTCCAAACCAGCATAACTTGTTTTTTAGCTGTAAAACAGACAAAAAGGAGGAGACACCAGAAAAAAACCCCTATTTTGCACTACTTAATGTGTTATAGAACACTTAAAACAGCTTCAAGATGGAAAAATGAATAAAAAACTTACAGCCAGTTGACCCAAAAATCCAAAACACAAACACAGGAGATCACTGTGATTCCAAATGAAATAAAAATCTAACTTTAGTTGCCCCCTATTTTGTAAAGCCATAACCCAAAAGTTAATTTTTTGTGGAAATCCCACACTCTTTCCCACTGAAATGCTCTGTTTTAGCTGCCAGCCAATGAAAGGAGAAAGAGAAAAAATTTCTTTCCTTACCTCTGGCATTGACGATTCTCCCTGATAACAACAGCACTGCACACCCCACACATTGGAGCTGTTTCCCCCTATTTAAGGGCTTGTTGCCACTAATTAAGGCAGATTCTACTTCACACTCCTAATCAATTAAGGTAATGAGCAGGTTCTACCCCACTGCTTAGAGAGCAGTGCATCAGTCAGCCTTTCCAGCAGTTTAAAATTTAGATTTTTTTGCTTTGTTTCATTGGTTTTTAAGATGGTGGCATCTCAGCCTGGCCTCTCTGAAATGTTACCAGCATTCCCACCTGGTCACCTGCAAGAATTTCTGGTCTCTGTCATAAAATTCCAAAGACAATCCACCTGAGGTTAAATGTATTTATTTATTAATATATTCTTTGAAAGCTCACACTGGAATTTCATCCCATGCTCCAATATTTTTGCATAATGGGATTTTTATTCCTTACGTAATTTTTTTTTTTTTTTTTTGTGATTTACACATATTCTTTTTTTCATCTGGTCGTTTGCCAGCTGTTTTGGTGTCCAATCCTTGGAAAACCACCCAATAAAACCCTCCCACCTCCTCCGTGCCTTCAGGAGTGGGAGTGCTTTACCCTTCATCATAAATTCGAGGTTTAGTCTGTAGGGAAAACATTTATGGAACTCCAGAGCTATTCTGGGGTAAACGACAGAAGACTGAACTTCCCAGTGACTCAGAATCTCAGCCAAAATTGTCCTAATTACGAACGAGATAATTATAATTTCTTGGGAGATGACAGCTGTGTTATAACACCAGAAAAGCAACTTTCTGCTGTGGCTGCAAATAATCCTGCTCCTGCTCTCCAGGGGAAAGCTTGGGAAGCCACAAACCAGGTGTACAAAGGGGAAGAGAGGCACATTCCAGAGGGGTTTTTCTCCAGGGTGATCTCGAGTCCATCGTGATGGGCAGCAGAACAAGCCCAGGGAGCACGGCACCTTGCAGGCCTCTAAAGGCACCAAGGAGAAAAGGAGTTTTGCAGGGTGATTTTGGCAAGAGGGAGGATGATACAAACCTGGGAGGAGCTGTTGGCTCCCTCGAGGGTGGAGAGGCCCTGCAGAGAGACCTCCACAAATGAGAGGGGTGAAAAATCACCGGCCACGCGAAAGCTCTGCCAGGAAAATGTTGGATTCTGCACCCGGGGTGGGAAATCCCTGGATTCATGGACATAGCTGGGGAATGAGAGGGTGGAGAGCAGTGCCAGGGAAAGGCAGCTGCGGGTCCTGGTTGAAGGAAGGTTGGATGTGAGGCAGGAGTGCCCTGGAGCCAGGGGGGACATCCCTGTCCTGGGGGGATCAGGCCCAGCTGGCCGGGACAGGGAGGGATTGTCCTGCTCTGCTCTGGCCTGGGGTGGCCTCACCTCCAGTGCTGGGCCAGTTTGGGGTGCCACAATATAGAAATGACATTAAATTAAAGAAGGTCCAAAGGAGCCACGAGGATGGGGAAGGGCCTTGAGGGGAAACAGTGAGGGAATGGCTGAGGGCACTTGGAATGTTCAGCTGGAGGAGGGCAGACTGAGAGGAGACCTCACTGCTGGTGCAACTTCTCCTGAGGGGAAAAGGAAAGGAGACACTGATCTCTGGTGATCTGAGGGAATGGCCTGGAGCTGTGTCAGGGCAGGTGTAGGTTGGATTTAGGGAAAGGTTCTTCCCCCAGAGGCTGCTGGGCACTGCCCAGGCTCCCCAGGGAATGGGCACGGCCCCGAGAGCTCCAGGAGGGTTTGGGCAGCGCTGCCAGGGATGCCCAGGGTGGGATTGCTGGGGGCTCTGTGCAGGGCCAGGAGCTGGAATGGATGATCCTGTGGGTCCCTACCAACTCAGGACAATCTGTGATCTCCAAGCTGGTGCCAAGCACAGGTACACAATCAGATGCCACAATCCAGAAACTGCCACCAGCTCCCTGCAGCATCCCCTGGCTGGGATCCTCAGGAGCACCACACGGACATGGGCTGGGACTTTCTCTGCTCTCAATAATCCCCTAAAATCATTCTTTAGGCAATTTCCAGGTACACAGCACGGTGTATAGCTGCAACCACTCCAATGACAGAATTTAAATGTCTACCCCTTTTTTTTTCCCCCCCTATAACCTCATCTTTATCTGCTCAAAAAGTCCAAAGATGACAGGAATTTTCAAGCCCCTGGTGAGAGGAGCCTGGGAGCGAGCCCTGCCAGCCCATCCCTGGCACAGGGTGAGCACATGGAATTTAGGGCAAGGGGAAAAAAGGAAAGAGAATGTGGAGAAGGGGAGAGAGGGATGTTAGTGGAATATATTCGAGATTCACAGAGGGGCAGCGAGAGCTGATTTCAGCAGTGCAGCAATGCTTTATCAAGATGGTTTTGCATTCTCCATGTGCAGAGAGCACAAGGGATGATGTGTTTGCAGGGGTTGCATTTCTTAAAGGAAGACAAAACCAATCAGGAATTAATATATAAAAGCCTGACACTCTATATAGGGATAAAAAAGAAATTACAGCTCCCACTATGCAAAACCTGTGGGGAAGCTCTTCAGTCTTCCCAGCATGAGCAGGCTGGTGTTGAATATTCCCTGAAATCTGGTTATACATGTTTATTTCCAGCTCCTCTGGAACTGATGATGCAGGACAGGCTCTTTCCTTGGTTTCTTTAATTTTAGTGTCTCTTCAGTCACTGATGCAGAATTTTCCCCTTGGATCCAAGGAGCTGAACAGGCTGGTTGTGATCTGCAAGGTTCCTCTGTGTGGATTCCAGCTCTCAGCCCTTTTCAGGAGGAAAGCCTTCCTAGCAGGACATTTCCTAGTTTTCAGGCAGTGAATCCAGTGCACCTGGAAAGAAATGGTCACACAAACATCCTTGGAGAGTTAAAGCCTGATGGGAACATGTGCAAACCCACTTTAGCCAAGTGGAAATTTGATTTTAATTCATTTAGATTTCATGTGTGAGAGAAATGGGATGACTGAAAAATGAACTTCTGAATGCCTGAGGAGAAAAATGGTTGGGATAATTCAGATATGACATCACAGTTGTCTGGAAGGGATGTAATGTCATATTTTCTCTCCATTACAGCATACCCTACAATGGGAGGGTCAACAGCACCAGCTGTTGCCAATGCCCCACTGGAATTGGCTTCAAACCTCAGGAATTTTCACCTAAACCATCTGGATCCAATATTCAATACAGGCATGGAGAGGGGAGAAAGCAGAGGTGATTATAATGGTTAAAATAATAAAAAAAAATAATTAAAAGCAAAATGTACTGCTTACTGACTAGGATTGGTTGGAAAGGGGAAATATGTCCAAAATGCCCAAATAATCCCCCTCCCACCTCTCCATGGGATGGGAAATGGGAACTCCACCCCTAGCTGATGGGTAACTCTTGGGAATGTTTTCTTGAAGGTTTGGAGCCACCTGGTTTAATGGAAGATGTCTCTGCTCATGGCTGGGGAGTTGGAACAAGATGGTCCTTGAGATCCTTTCCAAAAATTGGCCATTTTCAGGTTTTCCACCCTGCAGCCCTGGATTTGAGCGAAATCCTTCCAGTGGTTAAAAATGGTCTCTAAGCAACAAGCACTGAAATGCTTCCAAATCTTTTTTGCTTGACCCAGGATTTGTGCTGAGTTAGATGAGTAAACACTGGCATGACGTGACATTCCTGTTATTTATGTCCCATCCAAGTAAGTGGAAGATAACCTAGGCCAATTTCCATTATCTAATTATAAAAACCTCCTCATATTCCCATGAAACTAATTTTAATTTGATGAAAAACAGGCAACTTGGAAATGGATTTCCTATGATTCGAGCGATAAGATTCTTTCTCAGTGTGTTCTCAATTTACCAAAGACTCCAAAATTGGAGATCTCTATTAATAAACATTGCCGGTTGCTCATGCAGTGACTCTGTGTTATTACACAAAAGTAAAAATAAAAGGGAAAAAGCTCCTCTGCTGCATCCAGGGGAAGGAGGAAGGAACCACACTGTGCTTTATTTTCAAGAGGGAGCTGCAGCAGGTGAAGCTCCTGCTCTCTTCAAAGCTGCTCTCACCATGTGATGGTCACAGGTGTTTAAAATGTCCATAAGAATTCCACAAAAAAATTGCCTTTGGAGAACAAACCCCTCAGCAGGGAGGTTGGAACTGGATCATCTTGAAGTCCCTTCCAGCCCGTTCTGTTTCTGTGGTTCTGTGAATTACAGGAAGCTCCTTATAACCATGACAAGGAGGGAATGTTCTGCAGCAGGAACAAATTGTGTTTTGACAATTTCTCCTCCTTAAAAGTCCCAATCCTGCCTTTCCTGACTCCTGGAAATTCCATGGCAGAATTTATTGCATGAGTACAGGTTAGTGGCACCTCTCCTGAAACTTCTGACCTTGTCCAATGTCTAAAACATCCAGAAAAAAGAGCAGCTGGATAATTTTCAGCTTTCACTGCAGTTCAGACCCAGGTTTGACCACCTGAAAACTAAGCCACAAAACCCCCCAATTTCCTGCAAAATCTAAGAGGAAGATCAATTTAACTAATGATGTGGGGGTTCTGTGTCCCCGTGGACCTCACACATATTATTTATAGAATGCATTAATATTTCATTTTTCCCATCCCTAAACAGTCTTTGAGGGCGAAAAAAAAAAAAAAAAAAGAGAGATAGCTAGAGACAGGTAACATTTTAATTGAAATTAATGGGATTGGTTTGATTTCACCTCTGAGGATATAAAAATCATTCATTTTTTTGTCATGGAAAGGATCTTTATGTCTCACCAGTGCCCTGACAAGCACGACAAGCTGTAGATCACACTGAGAATCCACCTCCCACCTCCCACCAACCTGTGCCTTGTAGACCATCACCCTCCAGTTCATGAGAAACCAGCAAGGGAAAAAAATGCAGAGATCATGAAAAATAGAGCTAAAACTCTGCTTTTTTTTATGCTGGGATCATGAAAAATGGAGCTAAAACTCTGCTTTTTTTTTATGCTGGGCTTGGCCAGCAGGAGGAAAAGCCACCCCTTGGATGGGATGGTGCCCAGGCAGCTGCCTTGCCATCTTTCCATCAGTGCTTGTCAGCAGCTTTAACCCTGCCCTGGCAGTGTGAGCAGCCCTTTATGCTCCCTCTGTGCTGGAGCTGGGCTGCTGAACGTGCCAAACCCCTGTGCTCAGCAATTGTTCTCCAAAGGCTTCTCTGGAGTGGCTTTGGAGCCTTTTCAGGAGCTTTGCCAAATGGCTGAGGAGCTGAAGTGGCACCAGAGCTGGCAGTGCCAGCCAGAGGCAGGAACCTGCTCATTACAGCCCTTTCAGCCCTCCTCTAAATAGTTCTGTGCTGCCACAGTGGGTGCAGGAACCTCTTGGCTTTAATTGATATTATTAGCATTTATTTTTCCTATAAATACTAGGAAAGTATTTATACTCGGGGTAGAATGAGATTGGGTTTTCTAAAGCACCCAAGTTGCTCCAGAGGACAAATTATGAACATTTGGGCTTTGAGCTCCTCTCTGAGTTTGAAAAGCTGAGTTAATGGAGCTCATGCTCCTCAGTCACCTAAACCACTTCCATAAATCACATTAAATCCTCATAAAGATAAAAAGGAACACAAACAGATCCCCCATCCTGACACCAAGTTACCTCACATCTCAACCCCGATTCTCCTCCAAGCACCCTCCTTCTCACTGTCCATTATGGAATAATTTTCCTCTTCATTAAAGTCTCTTTTATAAAAGCCTTTTACTGTCCATTTTCCAATGACTGTCAAAGTTCCAAAGGCCAGCAGTACCTTGGCTGAGTTGCACCTACATGAATTCTGTCCCAATGCAGAGGAAGGTCTTGAAATTATTTCTCTTCTGCTGTAATTTGTAAATTATAAATGGGAAAATGAAATACAACTCACAGGCAGAAGGGAGGAGTGAATAAAATCCCACAGCAGCTGCAAGAGAGTAGATGGACAAGTCAAATGTGGCCTTGACTCCTTGGAAATTGAAAGGAGGAGTGCAAAATTTACCTAAAATTTCTCTTTATTGACAGCAAATGATGCTGAATAACTACAGGAATCTTATAGGATTTTGAGTCAAATTTTTCAGGGAAATACACATAAAATCACCTCAGGAATTCTCTGTGAGTATCAGCATTTCCTGATAAAGCTAAACTCGTTTAACAGAGTTGAGATCCAGAGCCCACAGCACAGACACTGAAACACCCTGGACCCCAGAAAAGATGGAAAAATCCAACAAAAAACCCTCAGCAGATGTTTTTGGGCTTTATTATTATTATCATTATTATTTCAAGCCACAGACCAGGTTAGTCTAGTTCCTTTCAAGGAATTAATAGATACTAACAACAACTGCTTCTTCTGAGGAAAAGTGACCTATATTCCAGGTAAGGAAATATTCCTCCCAAAGAGGAATTTCACTGGCATGAAATGCTCTGTTAATAGCTACACTTGTATTATTTTTCATCTGGGTGCCCCAAGGATCTCCCTCCCCTATTCCTATGCCCAGTGCAGGGCCACCCTTTGTTCCAACATTCAAATCTACTTAATATTTTTTTATCATTTCACATCACAGCCCCTGTAATTGCACCCTCAGGAGCAAGGCTTCTTCCTGTGCCTGCTTTTCAATATTATTGGCATCTCCCTCATTTGGGGACCTGGAATGATCTTTTTTGCATTTTCCCCCTGAAATGACAAACATGGCTGGTTGTGGCTCAAGCACTATTTGGAGCATGACCCCCCTGGCTCCTGGTGTTATCCAAATTAGATTTTGATCTTTGTCAATTAGGCTTTGCCACTGTGGACCTGCTGTGCCATTATCAGGAGAATCCCTGTCAGGGTTGGGAAGTCAGTGAACTTTGGAAGCCTTTCCCCACCTTCCAGAAATGCAGTTTTACAATTAGAGCTGTTTAAATATTATAATAATAATAATAATAATAATAATAATAATAATAATAATAATAATAATAATAATAATAATAATAATAATAATAATAATAATAATAATATGTCCACAGCCCTATTCCTGGCAATCTTTGCACTGTTTGTCCTTAAACCAAGAATCACTCACAGCACAGAGAGCTCTGCCTTCCCATGGCAAAAGAAAATCCAAGCAATCTTGATTTCCACAAGCAATTTGGCTTTTCTTTTGCTCCTTTTAATGTTCCTGGCTTTGTAATGTACCCTGCCACAGATTTGTCTGGGGGCCAGTTTTGCTTCTGGGGGGGAAAAAAATAGTGGCCAACTGAATAAAAAAGACAAATGCCAGGAAATCTTCTCTGATTGTCACACAGCAGGGCTGGGATGCTGCTGCAGCCCAAGGGTTGGGTTTAAACTGGGCAGCTACTGGGGGAATGTTGGGCCTGGCACAGCCCCTGGCCTTGCAGAGACTCACCTCCCAACGTGCCTCCAGAGCCATCCCAAATCCTTTCATCTGGGGAGGCTGCCTGCCAAAAAAACTTCCTTTTCATTCCCCTCATTTCAATTCTGGCTCAGCTTTCCAAGGTGCACTTGCAGGGTTTGGTGCAGGGCTGTCCTGAGTGGGACACGGGAGCTGCTGCGTGGGCTGAGGGCAAGGAAGGACCTTCCTGGCATGAGGAAATGGTGCTGCAAAGCAGGATTTTCCAGCAGGAGAAGATATTCCATAGGTTTTAAGGCCAAGAATGATCAGCAGGTCTGATCCTGTGCCCACCAAAGACTGAGAGTTTTGCTGACTCAGTGCCTGCTTGAATTACAGCAGCCATCAAAAATTAGTTATGAGTGAAACCTTCCCAGGATGAAAAACCCCTCATCAACCAAGGGATGGAGGGACAGGACCCAGGGAATGGCTTCCCACTGCCAGCGGGCAGGGTTGGATGGGATGTTGGGCCGGAATTGCTCCCTGGGAGAGTGGGGAGGGGCTGGGATGGAATTCCCAGAATTGCTGTGGCTGCCCCTGGATCCCTGGCAGTGCCCAAGGCCAGGTTGGACATTGGGACAGTGGGAGCTGTCCCTGCCATGGCAGGGCTGGCACTGGCTGGGCTTTAAAATCCCTTTCAACCCAAAGCATTCCATGGTTCCATCACCTGCTCGTGTCTTGCAGTGCTGGAAGCTGCAGGACGTTGAAAGGCTGCTCCTCTTTCCCTGAGGGCAGCAACTCCCTCTCCTTCACTGCAGTCTGGTGCAGACCCAGCGTTTGTTCTGCCTCAGAGGCTTCCAACCCAACCCATTCCAAAATTCTCTGATCATTCTAAGGACCTTCCAGCACATCACATCCATCTCCAAGATCCAGGGGATGCAACTTTTGGCACTTTTCCCTCTGCAGTAATTTGGGGGTTAACCCAACATCAGCCATTTTTCTTTTCCCACTACCAATTGCTTTTCCCAAGCTGGACACAAACCTTGCCCCATGTTTTGTTGTCAAGTACAGGAAGGAGGAGCAGAGCAGGTGAACCTCACACAGGAGCTCAGCTGCTCCCACGGTGACCTCCTTGGGAATGCTGGCTGGAATTCAGCAATGGCAAAATGAGCCCTCCAGGCTCCAGGCGTGGCTGGGGTTGGTCCCTCGCTGCCCCGTTAGCAGACAGCTCCTCTGACCAGAATACACAACATTTGAGAGAAGAGAGAGGACAGGAGAGTTTCTAACACCTGCCAGCAGGGAATTAAAGGTGGGAAGAGCACTGGGAGCCAGCCTTCCACAGAACACTCACACCCAGGGAGGTTTGGGATAAACAAGATGAAACGGCTGCTTGGGAAAAGGGTTTCCACAAACTCAGATGGAAAAGGATCGATTTTAACAAGAATTCTTTATAGGGGAGGATGCAGGGATGGTTTGCAATGGTTTGGGGCATTATCTCCCCTTGTCACTCACTGAATTTTTTCAACCAAGACGATTTAGCCTCAGTTTTTTCTATATTCTGCTTTCAGTTTTCACCAAGCAAGACTTGTTCATTTTTCTGCGGGTATAGAAAGGAAGAAAATAATTTTTACAGGTTATTTTTGATCATAAAACTAAATGATGCATTCTGAAAGTTCTTCTGAAAGGCACAAATTTGCTATTACTCAGACCCCAATGCAAAGAGTAAAATAAGGCCAAATTTTGAAGTAACCTGAGTTTTAATTGATGAGTATTTTGGGGTTTGATCCAGTGCAGTTTGACATTGAAAGGGTTTGGTCCAAGTCCTTAAAATACACACTGTTGATAATTTTTTACCTCTCAGCTTATTCAGCATGTTCAAGAACATGAACTAAGCTGTCTTGACTACAAATTAGCTCGATAGAAAAAGCCAGGACTAGATTTTTAGGATATTTTATTGTACAGCCTGCCTAAGACGTGAGGCACAGCTTGTAAAGTTCATATATCATTTCGCAGGATTTATTTATTGTTTCTTGCCAACTCAGCTCCAAAGCCCAGAGGTCAAATCCTACAGCTCTTGACATCCACAGTTTTGCCACTGACTTCACTGATGGCATCACTTCAGGCACGAAGACCAAGTTCTTGGTTGAGAGTTTTTTTTCTTGTACTTTTAAAACCCTTCCAAAAAATCTCAATAAAAATTATAATGAGCATTTACAAATGCTCATTATTTATAAAATGGCTCTCCCAACTCAAATCCCAGCTATCTAAAAAATGCATCAAAGAAAATGCATGGAAAGATATCCAGGCCTGGCTTTGTCATGTCCTGCTCAGGGTTTACAGCGTTCTTTGGAACCACTGAGTGAACTCTTGCAACAATTTTAAATTCTTGAGTGTTTTTAGCTGCTCTTGACAGGGTGAGATATCCAGGATCATGGCTATGAACAGTTCCACTGGAAGATTATCTACTGGAAATCAATACCTTGCATTCCCAGCTGACTCCAGCCCACATCAGCAATGGGACAGGATGTCCACACAAGATTTTTGTCCTGCTCAAGTCCTCTTTGTGCCTTAAATTACCCTTGGAAGTGACCACTGGACTTTGTGCAGCACCACTGTCACCCAGGGCAATTCCCACTCAGCATCCCAGCATTTAGGGGCTGAATTTCCAGATGTAACCACAGACAGATGAGAATAATCAATGTAAAGCTGATTTTCTCACACACCTGCAAATACTTGCGTGGGTAAATCCAAAAAACCAAAGCCAATTCAACTTCCAGGTATCCAAGTGGAACTTCTTAATTTGGAGGCCAAGACTTCTACCTTTCTGAGCATATATTTGATTAATTTATATTAATAAATTTAATTAATGACTAGAAAATAATCACTTCAGTAGAGGCTAAGTATTATAAATTTACTTAAATCCTTGATATTATTAATAAAATCCCTCATTACGGGGAGTTTGTGCACACACATGCAATCATGTGCACATTTATATGTTTTTATAGATATTATAACCATCTATTTGTGTGCCTGTAAAAGCATTTTCAGACCCTTATTAATATAGGACCACACAAAAATACAGGGTAAGGCTCTAATTTCAATGTTTTTTCCTGTATTTTGCTGAGAAACAGGACTGGATCCATTTGTATCTGCTTGAACTCAACAGCAGAAACCCAACTGAAGAAGTGAAACATCAGAGGGTAAAATAAAAATAAAATGACCTAATCCTGTTGCCAATAGCTTCAAAAGATTGGGTATTTACGGCAAAATCCTGATCCATGCTGGGCCATCCCAATCCATTTGCCATTGACCAATGAAACCAAGATTTTGGAGTGAGGACCTGATCCTGCAAGGGATTTGTGTGATCTACAGGAAAATCCTCCTCAGCAGATAAAAAAAATTTGTGGACCTGGCTACAACTCAAATTCTGCTTAGTCTGCTCTGACAGCATAATCAAAGCTATGCTAGAAAGCATGGAATAATATACAAATATATATTTTTTTTCTCGAATGACTCTAAAAACCCACAGGAAATTTTTTTTTTTACTTAAATGGGAAGGAGAAAATCTATATCTCAGAGAGTCAAAAACAAATTAAAGGTTCTTGAAGGGTGTTTCTTAACATTTACCAGTGTTTTTCCCCATGGAAAAGATGAAAAATTAGCTTGAACCCTAGAGCTTTTGGTCTTTTGTAATATTTTGCTTTTTTTTTTCCCCCTCCACAATGAATATAGATTTTTTTTTTAATCCTATATGCAGCGATGTCACATATTCAGATTTGAAAGCTTTCTCATTGTTATATGAGACAGTTTTAAATTAAAAATGCATTTGGGACTTACCTGTGCAAGGAGGATGGAGGAGCACACAAGCATCAGCAAACACATGAAGCTGAGTTATTTTTGGACTGTGGTTTTGGAGTCTATAACAAAATAATCCTGAAATGAAGAGAAATATTCTCCTGTCAGCCTCCCCATGCTAAGATAAGATCTTTGCTGACTGCCCTGATTTGGCTCCATCCAGGAAAACATCAGCTGTCATTAAGGAGAGTTTTGCCTTCTCCCATCTGGGTCTCATCACGTACCCTGGAAAAGGAAATAAAGCTCCAGCAGCTCTCTGGGCAGGGGGAAAACCATATTTTTATTCATCTGTAGCAGCAAAATCACTTCTGAAGTGTAATCTTCAGGTTAAAACAATGAACAGGGTTTCAAATATCTGGGTTAATTTTTTCTTTTTTACCTAAAATCATCTTTAAAACACTCAAATCTCTGCTGGTAGAACAAGGATGGTGTTGTTTGCTCCCTCTCCCACCCATTCCCTTCACTCCTCGTTCAAATGTAAAAATCCTGAGGAAGAACATCCTCAGTCTTTATGTTGGTGGAACCTCACACGTGCTTAAATACTCCTTTGAAGCACAGAAATATGAGGCAAATAATATTAATAGGGTAGATTTATGAATCACTTGATTTAAAAAAATAGACTGGTTAAAAGAACTTAAATTTTCAAGCTGTAATTGCTAGATTAGCTAAAAATAACAAAATTATGATAGAGATAATCACTATTTGCTTTTTCACACACCTGTTTCAAATCCATATTTTGAGGAGAATTCCTCTTAGAGGTTTCCTTCAAAGGGATATCTGTGAAAAATGGAGACCAAAAAGGGTTTTCCCCATCCCTGGAAGTGTCCAAGGCCAGGCTGGACAGAGCTTGGAGCACCCTGGAATAGTGAAAATTGTCCTTGCCCATGGCAGGGGTGGAATGAGATGGTTTTTAAGGTCTCTTCCAACCCAAATCAGGATTCTGAGATTGATGCCAGGATTTGGCACTGCTCACCTGGGTCTCCAGGAGCACATCCCTGCAGCTGGAATGACAGAGGGCACAGAAAGCACTTTGGGAATATTTGGCAGTGGGGAAAGAGATGCGAGATGAGACCTGGATGGAAACAAAGCGGAGCTGCTCCACTTTTCCATGCATTATTAAAAGTGAGGTTTTAAAAATTCAGACTTTATTTTTACCTTTAAAAAATGCAACAGATGTGTGTGAAGACAAAGCTGGTGCCTGCTCTGCCTCGTGGAAGCCGTTTTATGGTTGTGTGGAGCAGATTCCAGAGGAGAGCGCAGCGGAATGGCCGCGAGTATCTGTCATGTGCTAATTAGGGCAATCGGTACAGAGCCAAGTTTTACAACCTTGCTCCACTTTAAGGGGTTTTTGCACTTGCTGAATGCATTAAAACCCAGGGAGTGCTGTGGGGATTGTCCCTTGAATTCTGCACACTGAAATCTCACTCGTGGGGCTGACAGGGAGAGCTGATTTAGTTCTGCTCTTTGGCCATCAGAGGACAAGAGGCAAAACAAAGGATAAAACTGCAAATCAGAGCTGGTGCAAATCACAAGACTCTCTGCAATAAACCTTAATTTGACTGCAAAAAGCAATTTATGAGAGAGCTCTCTTGAACATCCTTAGTTCCTCTAACCGTATTTAATTTTGGATAGATATGTGAAGCATCAGGAGAAAGGTGGTGGGCCCAAGGCCAGGTTGGATGGGGCTTGGAGAGACCTGGTCTAGTGGAAAGTTCCCTGCCCATGATAGGTGAGTTTTAAGGTTCCTCCCAAGCCAAACCAATCTAAGATTCCATTATTCTATAATTGTGTGAATTCTTGAGCTGCCATGGTGAATCCTGGAGCCCTGACCCCAACAAAATTCCACTTTAAATTCCACTACCTACACAGCAGCCCTGGGTACCTCCCGAAATCGCAGCCAAGCTGTCCTGCAGCAGGTGGAGCAGTTTCTTCTCTCCTTTTTCACCACCAGGTGTTCAAAATGATCACATAATTCCCAGCTGGAGAATGTTTGGGATTTTGCAAGGAAGCTGGAGATGAGGGTGGAGGCAGGACCTTCTCCCCAGATGCTGCAGGATGCACTGCAGACAGCAGAGAGGAACCTGCTGGGTCTTCATGGCTGGAGAAGGCAAAAAGCAGCAGAAAGGAGGAGTTCAAACCTTGGAATTCTCCATCCACCCCCAAGGGTCACCCAGAAGGGTGAGGTTGGTTATGGCACAAACCACCAGGAAGGAAAGAAGTGACCAGAGTGAGTTATCACTGCATAATTCCAGGATAAACTCAGTTAATAAAGCTGTGGCCTAATTAAACCCCTTCCTTATTCTCGTGACAATGTGAATCATGCAACATTTTCACCTCTGGGAAGAGAATAATGGAGCTTTTTCCCAGAAAATAAAATTCCAACTACTCTGTATCTGCAAGCTGGGTCCTGAAAGACCTGCAGGTGAAATGGTCTGAGTGAGCAGAGAAGACAAAAGTAAACAAAAATCACCACATGATCAAAAATCGTTTGTCACATGGTTACTTACTAATTATATCAAAATTAGGCCAGGTTGTCCTATTAACTCCACCAAAACTGTTCAGATCTGTGACAAGATTTGAATGAGAATATATTTTAAAATAAGTAGGGTTTTAAAATAAGTGCTATGCTATGGAAATTTCATATATCTGAATATATCTGAATTCTCATATATCTGTGAATAAGTCAGAAATACATTGACACACACAAAAAATACAATTCACATTTAGCACACCACCCTTATTTCAGGAGATTTAAAATGTAACAGCAACAAAGAACATGTTTTCCACAAGAAAAATGTGAATCAGCAGCTTGATCTGTTCCCTGTTTTCACAAGCAAAGTCCTGTCTATTATAATCTTGTTTTTCTCAGCCATAAACTCAGTGTGAAAAAAAAAAAAAAAAAGAGAGACATTTATGTTGAATATGGTTATAGTTATTATTTCCCTTCTGGGGATTTATTAAGCATGTGTTAGGAGTTTAGGTATAAAATGAAATTGTTTTTTCACTACATGGATGTCTTCTGTGACTATCTGTAAAATTTCATTAAGGTGTTAGACTTGATATTGCAGATCAAAGTAATCCCAAGAGATTAAGGAGACCCTGCTAATTGACTAAGGTCATGTACTGCACTTCCCACTGGCACTTTGGCCTACATTGACAACAGAGGAGCAGCCCCATCTCCAAGGACCGTTCTATAAAAATACCATTTTCTTTATCTCTAGTCCAGTTTTCACACCGCTACAATAACAAGGGATTTCATAAACCCAGGTGGACTGATTAGAGTTTTGAGTATGTAACTTTCTGAGTAAAAAATATACATGATACTTTTGAACAATTTTGACATTTTATCTTACCCTTTAAAACTCCCGGGAGCAGATTGCACGTTAGGTGTTTAAGAATAAAAAGTGTCAGCACATATAGCGAGTTCCATCATTCAAACTTGGCACTAAAGAGGATATTGAAAGCCTTGCTGCAGACCATTAAAACCAGCTAATTTACAACCAAAGACATTGTTGCTTGAAGTGCCAATTTGGTCAATAATTAAGGTTTGGAATATATATCCAGCTCTGACAAGAGAAAATTCCTATCAGCCTTTCCCTGTTGATCCAAACATACAATATATTACTCTCAATTGGACAGTGGCTCCTGGTTCCGTGTTGTGATGTCATTGAAAATTATGGGTTATCCAGAGGTGTGGTGAGGAATTATTGCTGCTGTCAGACAGATTTGTGAACCCAGTGCTGAGATATCCGCTCCCCACTGGATCCCACGCCTGGAAAAGTGAATGCTGGAAAAGTTGGAGGGAATTCACAAAAAAAACTTCAGAAAATATGGCTCTTTTCTGTCCTCATCATGGGAGAAGTAAGAAACTCAAAGCCAATTGACCAGAAGTTTAGGGATGAGATTTACAGGGAAATAAACAGGAGAACTGGGATCATACAGCCCATTAATTTAGCAGAGTATGAATAAAGAGCACTGACAACAGCAAGTTGAGTGAGAAAGATGCAAATCAGAGCTTACCTGCCATGATTTAACTGATCAAGTTATACACCAAGAGATATGGCAACTTTTATTTCACTAAAAGTTTAAAAATCAAGTTATTTGGGGAATTTTCCTAAATATTATGCTGCTACAAAAAGCTTGTGGGGTTTTTTTTCAGGTTTCATCCACTGATTATTTTTCCTCAAGTTTATCCAAGTTCTCCCTGAGAGGGAAGACCCCAACCTGAGGCAAAGTCATAAGCAATGGGTTTACTGGGTACATTTTAGGGATGTTAATGGAAATAACAACCACCCTTCCATTCAGCAGATGAAATCCCCATCTAAGCAGAAGGATAGTAGGAGGCTTATGACATCCATAAAATGGGTGTCGTTTGCATGGAGATGAATTTCAGCCCTTAGAAGCCAACAGAATCACATTTTCCATTATGTTCAGCCAGCAGAACGGATTTCATTAATCAGCCTCTCATCAAGGGCTCAGTCCTACCACATTACTCAAGCTAAGTAATACCTAAGATGCAAATAGGTCCACTAAAGCAGAGGAGGCATCTGGAGAAGTTGTGTCATTCTCTGAGTAAAGGTGTTTTAATGGACTTTGAGAAATCCCTCGTTCCACACGTGAAATCCTCGTACCCTTCCAGCTCTTTAGAAAGGCCCTGACTAAATAAGGCATTCAACAAAAGTATTTAATCCCTCAAATGCTGGAGAACTATGGTAAATGTTAAGCTGTTGAAGGATTTTGAAGAAAACAGGTGAAATTTAGCGTTTACTGCTTTTTCATCTCAAATAGAGCTCAGAAATCCTTTGCATTCAGAAATTGACATTGAACTCCTTAAGCCACCATTTTGAGTAAGATACAGGAGGCCTTAAGTCCTAGGAATATGGAAAGACTTGGTGTGGATGAGGCTTTATTATCCTTGGTTCACAGGAATTTAAAGTCCTGCCAGTATTTTTAATGTTCCCTATACCCATTTAACCATCCTGTTTAATGGGGTGGCTGAGTTTATCCATGATAAATGATACCTGCATTTACACTGAATAAAATGTTTGTTTTCTATCTTACTACTATTTTCCTGAAGTTGGTAGGATGCTATATTTTCCTTGCTGTCTATTCTAAGCAGAACTATCAAGTTTGAATGATCAAAAGGACTAAATAAAGTAGGAGAATTCCCAACTTTTATATTTACATGGCATTGTTATTTGGCAAATCCAATGAAGAGTTTTGTTCTTCCTTTTGCCAAATGCAAATGAAAACTAAAAATATTTATTATTGCCAACGAATTGGGCACTTGTGCATTATTCCGTGTGAAATGTCTAATAGATGTTAGGTGACCTTTGTGCCCTTTTTTGTAGATTTCGTTTGTTTGTTGTTTCCCATCACAATCAGGGAAAGACTCTTTGGGTTAAAATGTGGGAAAAGAATGATGTATTTGTTAATTGTTGCTGTTCTTGCTATGATCTTTGGCAACACCTGCTGGTGGCACTCTGCAGTGCTGGAGCCACTCTACATCTATGCCTTCAACATACAGACCTTCAACTGGCCACACAATCCCTGTCCACCTGCAAAGAGCACGGACGTGGCCAGTGGGCTTAAAAATATCAGCCCAAGTTCATGAAAGCACTTGCACAGGCTTCGCAGGCTCAAACTCTCATATTAAAATGTGCCTGTTTTTTTTTTTTTTTTTTTGCCAGTCCAGCTGCTGTGATTTATAAAAGTTGTGATTTTATGGCAACTTAATCCAAAGAGAATTTTGTCCAGAACATCTCCCGTCTGCTCTCCAGTAACGAGGTATTTTGAGCAGCAAGATAAATAACACTTAGGCATCTAATAAAAACTGCTAGGGTTTTTTTTTAAGGTCTCAAATCCTCTTTTTTACATAGTACAGCAGCAAAGCCTCATATTGTAGGTGAAAAGTCTGTAAATTTGCAGTAACTGAAAAATAACAGAAGGCGCAGCAGCATTCTTTATGTTAGTCTATATTGATCGGCTCTAATGAGCACCAGTGGAGCTGTAGCTAATGGTGGTATGTCTGGTGTTAAGGGCAAATGTGGGAGAAGATTATCAACCCAAGGGGTTTAACAGTTGCTGGACTGCCCTCAGCCCTCAGGGCAATGATGCACTTGAGAGGTCACTGTATCAAATGAGGGAAAAGATTCAGCTCGCGCTGCTGGAAGAAATGCAGCAGGAGCTGTGCTTTAGCCCAGACTACCGGCATCAATAAAACAGTTCCTCTCTGCCGGCTGTTTCTCCCCCTCTCCTTCCCCATCACCTGCCTGGCATTGCATTGCTAATTAAGAACCCCAACACAGGGATCTGGGAAGGGATGGCACCGAGCTGCTCTGAATTGGGTTGGAATGCGGACCCCGGCGCCATCCGCGCCAGGGGCTCGCGCAGAGAAGGACGAGTTACAGGGAAGAATGGTTTTACACCTGATGCCTGCTTGTTACCTGGGGGGTTCACGCTGCCATTTGATGGGAATTTGCTTGATATTCCATTCAGTGTGTTGCTGCCACCCCCTTCTGAGATCTGAGAGGGCTGAGATGAGTGACCACCAGAGCAGAGAAGGCCACCGGGCTTCAAGGGAAAGTTAACGGGCAGATCCGAGAGAACGCTCGCAGTAAAATGTTTGTGCAGAAAGGAAGCTACAGGTATCCAAAAAGATAAAAATGAGCAGGGAAATGCCTTGAGGTGGATGGCATGTTGCACATTCCATGCTTTAATAGCCTAATGGAATAATTTTAACTGTGTGAGGCTCTGAAACACACCAAGAAGCTCTGCTGAAAACCGAGCACTGATATTTCAAATATTTGTCACAATAAACAGGAACGTATATTAAAAAAAAAAAACAACAAATCAGAAACAGAATATTTTACTAAATGTTGGAAATAAGCAAATTAAATATTACCTTAGCTCCATTTTGCCATGGCACCCTGTGGTTATAGCAAATTATTTATTAGGTCTTTAAAAATTCTAAGACATGGATTCCTCTTGTTCCTTAGAGACCGATGATAGGTCAGATTATTAAAAAAATCTTCACAGCTTTAATTTTTTTGCATGGAGCACACTGGCTGTCACATTCTTTGTTCCAGTCGGAGATTTTCCAACTGGTTTTGCTAAACAAGAAGCAAGCAAGTCAGGATTTGGTCAAAGAAGAATATTTTCTACCACTGTCAGCAAAAAAAGAGAAGGTTTTACACCGTTACCGGGCTGTTGACACGAAAATACCTGAAACAAGTGGAGCAGGCACTAAAGCTGGCATGCACACTCAGTGGGAGCAACGGGGCTGGAGACGAGGAGAAACATTTTCCGCGAAGAAGCCGGAGTTGACACATCCGACGCTCGCTGCCTGATGGGCTCCAGCTCAGGGGCTTGATGTCTGCAGCTCCCACCACTGTCCATTAGACAGGCCCCCACACCAGGGATGCTGCAGCCACAAGTGACACTAATGTGCTCCACTGCTGACACTGGGGAACCCACAGGAAAATGTGTTCATCCCCTGGCTGCTGCACGGTTTAAAAAGGAACCGCTCTGGCAAAACGGAGTGAGGGAGTTTGCATCCCCAATGCTTCATCTGTCCCCATCCTCGTGCCTTGTGAGCGCTGAAATTTCTGAATATCCTAAGGAAAAAATAACCTGCATTATTTTTAAAGTGTGTCCTGAAAAGTATTTGCTCATTTCCCGTTGTATCTTGAATTCCAACTGGTTTAGGCAAGGCCAAGCTGCTTCTTCACAACACGAACCAGTGAGGAGACTGTAGCAAATTCATGGCATTTATTTTCTACAATTTGAGTTCATAAGTAGCTTGCATTAGCTAATTTACACACTTCTCGAGATTTCCTCCAGTCATAAATGCTCAGCTGCCATGGGAGGTGAAGTATGAGCAGAAGACAACCATTTTTATTAATGTACTTTTCTAATGCTCTAAAACTCTTCTGTACTCTTTGTTGTTTTAGTTTTGGACATATTTGAGCTTAAGGAAATCAGAGATTAACTTTCAGATGCCTTTACTCTTCTAATGACAGAGATAACAGTCAAATTCTGAATTCAGTAGCAGCAAGTTCCATAGTACAGAAAAATATTTATATAAATAATATTTTTAAAAATATCTCTATGCACTGAAGTGAAAGAATTTGGTGAAATGATTACCAGAAAGGATAATGTGACTACCAGAACAAGAGCTGTCCTGTGATGACTTTTTTCTTAAGGAGACCTTATATTTCTTATTGCATTATTTAATTTATTTCATACCTGATGTTCCACGTGTACTGCAGCTTTGGACAGATGAATGTGTGGGATTTAAAAGAATGTGGTGAAAATGCACATCACAGCACTAGCAGGACAGTGGGTCCATACTTTGGATTTTGTCATATTTTACCCAGCTCATGGATCTTCACTTCAAAACCTAATTAGTCCAAAATTCCCCAGCCAAAGTCCCCCAGAGTTTAATGATATGGGAATCCAGCTAAGGAACCTATCTGGGATTTTTTAATAGTTGGTATTGACCAGTCATTTTGAACTGTTTGTTTTGAAAAGGATGTATTATTTATTTTTTTATTTCCATTTAAATATCAAAAAGAAAAGATTTTACTCTAGCTCCAAATGATAATCCATACAATGAAGAACCACTCAGTGGCATAACAAATTTCCTCACTTAAATGAAGAAATATTTTCAGCTTTTAAGATTCAGTAGCCACAAGATCTACCCCTGGACCCATCAGTCTCAAAAAATCCTACCAAGTCATTATAACATCAGAAGTAAATAAAATTTTATCTGTGTATTTTTTTCCATGTGCATTTCTTGAATGAAGTGCAGCTGTTTTAGGGGTTCATAGGAAATGCACTTTATTTTCTTTGCTGGAGGTGTTCATTGTGCAGTACCCTGGCCTTCACCCCTTAAGCACCACTAAATCCCAGAAGCAATCTCAAGATGAGGTTGTTTAGCTCAGTAATTTTATTTTTAATGAAGCAGCAAGAAGGAGCTCTTGGAAATGGATGAGCGTGAGCACTTGGCAATGCAGGAGTCCTGCCAGGTTGGGAGAGGAACCCAAACTTTGAACTTTGTGCACTTTACAGGAGAAAAAAAGAGGAAAAATGTTCCAAACACAAAAATTGTGTTAATTTAAAGACACTTTAGAAATTAGTCCATATTATTGTAAAGTCTTTTTATAGCTACAAACCACATGGAAATCTTCAGGAAAATGCCCCTTTCCTACTTACTCACTGATCTTCTCTTGGATAACATTGACTCTGCTCCTTGAATCCTGACATCTTCTGGGGGAATCCAGCTGCAAGGATCTTCCCTTTCCTCATGGAAATTCATCCACATCCCAGATCACCCCTGGAAGAAAGAGAAAGTATTCTGGTCCAGACTGTCCTGTTGGATGTTTCTGGTGATTTAAAACAGGTAAAGTGCCAATTAAAACATTCAAACTCAAACCAGCACAACTGGCCATGACTTAGCAGCCAAGATGTTTTATCACTCACCTCCAGAGGATCTTGGTTGAACTTCCAGCCTGTTCACAAAATTATCTGTGACATCTCTGGGTGATGGAAAGCTTTGAACCTTAAAAAGCTCTCACAAATCGTTTGAGGAATATTTAATAACAACATTCTTTGGTTGCTATTTGAGTGAAATAGCAGAAAAATGCCAAATTTCTCAGTGCAACATGACCCAAACAACCTTTTTCCACTCATGGTTTTATGTGGTTTGATCTTTTTTCATTTTAATTCTTTGCGTTTCTGTGGTTCAAACCCAACTAAAAAGAATCTTCATCCTGTGGTATTCCCTAAGTTCCCAATTCCATATTTATAGGAATTCAGGGAGGTGATGGTTTCAGGCCAGGTCTGCAGTGGGTCTCAATCCACTTCTCTAAATTATTTGAGGTAAATCTTAATGTTCTTATCTAAACAAAGCTCCTTAATTTTTTGACATAAATACAATCCCGTAGTAGAAGGAGTGGAATTTGGCCTTCACATGCATTATGTGACCAGACTGTTTGGCAGAGGATGGGATACTCCTGTTTCCAGGAACTTCGTCCATTCTCACTTCTCACAGCCAAAAGCACAATATTTGTGCATCTATTAAAGCTCAGCATGAAGACCTCTGGTAACATCTGTTAAATTAAATTGTTACCACTGCCTTTCTCCATAAGTTTTGACCCACAACTTTCTGTCTTTGAGATTTATTCCCAAATTTTTCCTTCCAAACTTTGATTTTGTTTTGTTTTGTTTTGTTTTTTTGTTTTTTTCTTTTTTTTTTTTTTTTTGGGGGGGGGGGGTGGGTTTTTTTTTTTTTTGTTTTTTTTCACAAAAAAAAAATCCCTGACTTGGTGCTACTGGAGTGTTGGTCCTTCCGTGGACCATCTCTACAGTTCTTTTCTCTCCATCCAAATCAACTCAATTTCTGCTTTTCCCTTCTCCCTTTGTCCTCTGCCATCAACTTCTCAATGAATATCCCTCCAGTGACAATTTATCTGTGTTTCTTGCAGGTTTTTTAATATCCTCAAAGATCTGAAGGCTTCATACTTAAGCCCACTGCCACCTGGTTTGGTCACTGAGCTACTGAGTTCAATCATTTTTAATTTACCTTTTTTCTTTTACTTATTTCAGAGAAAGGGTAGACTCAAAAATATGTCTTTAAAAAGGTCCCACAGTATTCATACATGGGCTTGATGCCTCCCCAGAATATATTCCTGTTCCCTGGTAGAGAAATACTGCCTAAAATGGAAGGGTGATTTTTCATATTTAAAGAATTATCAAGAGCAGTGTCACTTACAGTGCCTTGACACAGAAAATAGCAAAACCTTATTTGATATAGTCAAAACTTAGTTGATTGCAAAACAAAGAAATGTATCACTTCCCTCCCTGATCATATAAAATCGTTAGAAATAAAACAAGAGCAAGGAGAGAAAAATCAAGTGCTGAATCATGAAAAGAGTCAGCAGATCAAGGTTTTTCTTCTAAAAAATCTTTAGCAGGGAAAAGAAGAAACAGTGGATATTATTTCCAATTATTTCTCAAATTGGAACAGAGAAAGAAAAATAAAAAATACACACACACAGACACACACACAAAAAAAAAATCCCTGACTTGGTGCTACTGGAGTTTGTAGCTGGAAGGAAAGTCCTTGCTTATATTGAAGTAAAGTTCTGAAAATAAGCAAAGAACAGATTTATTGATTTTTGGTGAAGTCTGGGTGTAAAAAAGAGAAAGAATAAAGAAGTGCTCTTTGCCCGCTATGTCCAAATGACATCCCCAGTGGCCTTCTTAATGGTGGGGGAGGGGAGGGGGCAGGTGCCTACCCCGGCACACGGCCACAACTGCCCTTAGGCAAGGGCTAATGGTATTGGCTGAGCCTGCTCTAAGCCTCTCTTTTCTAATAGCCAACTTTCTCTGTGCGAGAAGACAGACAGATATTGATTGGTCCAAATGCCCTTGAGTTGACAACATCTGAAATGAAAATCCACAAGGCTAGCACAAACTTTCTGCAAGTTCAATTCCTTGGAATCTGATTAGGAGGCTGGCCAGAGCCAGGGGTTTCGTGGAAAAGGTCTCCTTTTGTCGCGCGTAATTAACGGCGCGGACGCGGCTCCAGCGGATCCGCCACACAAACGGCGATTTTGGGAGGCAGGTTAAGGATGGCAAGGGTTTGATTGAGGAAACAGAACCAGCCGAGCCCGCCGTGAAGTTTAACAACAAATTCGTAAAGACACAGGTGTCCTTTCCCAGGTCTGAGCATTAATTAGGTACAAATTAATAAAACACTCATTTTCTTTTCAGCTGCTGCCATAACGGGTGCTCTCAGAAGTTCTATATACACAATTTAAATAGTTCACCTTTCAGGGAAGTTACTTCATCCAGACTAAAGTTCTAACTCACAGCAAGTCTGGGTTCATTTTCTAATGACTTTGTTTTCCAGAATTAAAATACTGGAGTTACAGTTTGCAAATGTTGAGGATGAGGAATGCAGAAGGCTGGAGGAGTTTATTTGCACCTTATTAAGCATTCTTTTTTTATTCTACAAATTCCTCCTAAATCAATACATTGACTACTGTATAAAGCTTAAATAAAGCATTATTAAAGTGGAAGCAGTGTTCCTGTCCTACTGGGTTATTTAGAAGCATAAAAGATACACTCATAAGAATCAGGATCATGCCAGGTAAAGTACAGCTGGAATACACATTAAATTTATTCAGTCATTGATTTGTAATGTTGATCCTCTATGGCTTCATGTTTCTTTTCTCATTAATCTTAGTTAACCCTCTCAAAACAATGCCAACGTTGGCGTTTGATGTATTGAAGATCCAACCTGCAGAGGATGCTGCTTTCTGGACTGTGATCCCTGCCATCAGTGGGGATAAAGCCACAGAACCAGCGAATGTTCTTTGCTTGATTTTGTGTTAAATATGAAAAAGAGAAGGTTTTTTCTCAGAGGAAGAAGCAAACAAAGAAAGAAGACGCACAGTTCCAACCCCCATGGTTGGAACGAGGTGATCTTTAAGGTCCTTCCCAGCCCAAACCACTCTAAGATTCTGTGCTGACCTAAGGTAGGGAATGTGAATGTTTTGGCTGCAGAGAATTGATAGATCTGCTGCAGGTCTCCTGTGGGGCAAGGAACAAACTGCTGTGGTGTTTCCACTAACAAACACTCTGCTCCAGGAGAAAGTCACTGCAGAGGAAGGCAAAGCACTGCAAACAATCCTATTTTAGAAATAAAAATCTATGCCCATAAAGCCAATAACTATTTTAATTGTAGACTCTGCTTACTAAGACTTTTCTACCTTCTACCTGTCCTTCCTTCCCTACCCACGTGATAAAGGTGTTTTTGTAGAGGAGCTGGCTGAAGAGGAGGGGCAGGAGAGGTCATTTTTTGGAGAAACCAGCAAAAATACAGACAAGTGTGCAGAGACAGGAGCCTGGGGCATTTGCCATCCTGCTGGAGGTGCTGCCTGTCAATAAAGCCCTGTCCATTCCTCTGTGGGATGAACTGGGTTTAATCCATCAATCCTCTGGACTTCTGGCTGTGCAAAACCTGCACTCTGGTGGTTACCAGCCACTTCTGAAAGTTTTGCCCGGTCTCCTTTTGGCAAATATGGATAACAACAAAATTTTTATTTTAAGTCATGACAGAGGTGTCAAATATGAGATGTTTAGACTAAATGGCCCAACTTCTATCCCATCTCCTGCTGCACAATCATAACGGGATCCTAGTCCTTCCTAAGGATGCCAGCACTTTCCTTATGAAACAGCCCCATGGACTTGGACTTCAGCCTCCAGCTTGCTTCAAAATCCATCTATATTTTAATTATCAGGTCCACACTTCCCCATCTGACTTTTTAACAAGCTTAGAATCCCAAAGATATGTTATCAATACAGGCCAAGAATAAATAAATAAATAAATAAATAAATAAATAAATCCCAAGCTACAATTTCCCCTGTAATTATTTACGGCCTGTAGGAGATCAAGACTGGGATGAAGAATGGCAACCCCCTTTGATATCCATAGAAGTTACATCCAGCATCAAGGGGGAAATGATTTAGCTGAAGACAGACTCTGGAGCAAACATTAGCAGCCAATGTGAGTCTTGTTTGTGGTAAATCCATCCCTTGAAACTATTTCTTCCTTCAGCACCAAATAGTCTTTCTAATCTTTTGTCTTTTCAAATAGCTGTGATAATATTAAAACCATGCTTCACGGCAAACAGCATTTCTGGGATTTTCCTAGGAGATGTGGCTTTGGATAAGAAAGTGCAATTGAGTTAAAGCAGTAGGAGAGCCTGGAGTCAGTGGGGTTTGTTGTGATCCGTTGACCACTTCCCAGTAGGCATCTCTGCAGTCGCTGAGAATTACTAAACACCATTTCAAGGAATATAGGTAATTCAGTCAACCAAAAAACCAAACAAAATAAGCCCAGCATAAAATACATTTTAAAAAACCCTACTGGCATGTGAAAAGCAGGAATGTGTCGAGCTTGCTTTGAATCATTCCCGGTTTACTTAGCTAAGGAAAAAAAAATCAGACGGATGAAATTTCTCAGTGTGCACAAAGATTGGAAAATAGATATTTCTGCTAGCACAGAAATGTTTCTGAGATAGAGAAATGACAAAGCTGTCTTTTTTTTGTCCCAAAGCTTAGAAAATATCACACTTTTCAGGCAAATATGACACAACAATTAAGGCAGTAAATAAGAATAAAGCATTTGACAACAAAATTCAGTAATGTTACAACTGAAGAATTTCCTTGCTGTCAGATCAAAATGTGGCAGGTTTACCCTACACCAATCCTGGTTCTCTGTGGCCAGGATTTCTGCCTTATTTTCCCATAATTTTTCATGAGGAATTGAAGCTGATAACAGCCAGGACAAACAGCTGAGGAGCTCTCAGTACAGCTGTCCCAATTCTCAGCCTTTTTACTCAGAGCCCCTGATTTATCATCAAAAAAAAAATCTGTAAAAAAACCTCAGCTGGACTCTCCCAACCACTGTTGACAAGTAAATATTTATCTATATATTTATCCTTACAGATGTCACGGAGTTTACTAAAACACCTGTGCATGCAAAGTGGAATGAAGAGGTTCTGTCTGCTTTTTATCATTATTGCACTTCTAAGACAATACTCTGCTCCCTCTCTGAAGAACGATAGGATGGGCAGGCTGGAGTAGCTGCAGGGGATCCTACGCCTGTTGCCTGCCAAAGCTGCTTACTACTTAACAACTGATCAACTGGCCCCCAAGGCAACAGCTTAACAAGCCCCAGTAGAAGTGGACTCGAGATTTCTTCCTCAGCAAAGAAAATGAAACCATTTACCAGGTATGACCAATATCCAGAAATCAAGAGGAGCAGCACCAGCAATGCTTTATCTCTCCAGCTCTCCAGAAATAGCAAGGTATTTTTAGGCTGGAGTCCTAAAGTTGAGCAGGGTTTAATAAAATTGGACTGAGAGAGGAGAATGGGGTCCAGGGTTGCTTTGCAAGTTGGTTGCGCCTTGCACAATTCCTGCATCCCAACACTGCCAGGGAGGAGGGGTCCTGGTGGGTGCTCTGGGGCAATGCTGTGCCCCACGTGTGGGTGAGGGAGAGGCAGAGAGAGCTTCAGGACTGAGCTGCAGCAATTCCTCTGGGGCGAGCTGTGGCAGCTGTTTGCCAGCACAAAGCAATTCTGTACCGCGCTTTCGCGGAGGAAATGAGGAATCCTGGACTCGGCTGGAACTACAGGGGGGATTTGAGGAGAGCAGAATTTAATTACTCAAGCTGGAATTTGGCCAGGACACCAGGGCTCACACCTCTGCTCTTGTGAAAAGTGCCAAGAGGTCTTTAATAGGAACAAACGGTCAAGATTTGGGGTTAGGGTTTCACCTGAACGTCTGGGCCTTCAGTAACATTTTGCTCCTTTACCAGTGTTATAAAAACTTTATCCAAAAGTCCTCGGGATTGCAGTGGGGTTACCATGAAGAACAGCTTTTCTTATAAAGTTTCTGTTTATCTCAGGATCATCTAGAAAAATCCACCTTATAACACTTCTTCAGGTCCGCTGCAGGAAATGAAAGGAATATTTGCCATGCTCAGGTGGGGTAGGCCAGGGAGATTTCCCCTAATACATCCAGATTAGCTGAATCAGCTCCATAACCTCCCAAAAGCCTGACACATTTCCTAAAGCATCCATACTCCAATCCTTCCATCCCTCAAGTCACCAATGATCTCCTTGGGAGATTTTTTTAAAAACAGTATTTCAAAAGGAAACTTGAAGCTGAAGGGAGGGTTGGCATTTTCCAATTTGTTTCCATGACCTGTTTTTTTTATAGTCTTAATCCTGCAGCCATCAGGAGAGGTGTGAAGAAAACCTGCAAGGACAAACCTTATTTGAAAATTGGAACGACCTGTTGACAACTGCCCTTCCTGCACACGGATTTATGAGCACAGGTTACTGGGTGAATTTAGTGGGGGTTTGCTTGGGTGACTTGGGGGAGTGTGCTCCAAATTTCTTCCCTGTTTTCCCCGCTTCCATTTCTTCCTCGGCCTTATTCTCCAAATTAAACTTGCAGCTTTTTGAATGCTGTCTTATTCATGCCTCTGACTGTAGGTCATTATTCCCCTTCTCCCTATATGAATATTCTAAAGAACCTAAAAATAATGGGGCTGCAAATTGCTGAAACTCCTCTGTATAATGTTAACAAGGGCCACATCATTTCCTTCTGTTTTCTACTTGTAACAGGCTCTTTTTCTTAGATTGCAACTAGAACTATTTTCCTTTTTCTGTCTCTGCATTATCTCCTGGAAAAAGGGCCCATAAACATTTTTGCAATGACCGAATTATTGTTATTAATGAAGAAGATACCAACTTTGGAAGTCTGTTAAACATCCAGCCATTTGCAAAAGCTTGGAAAAAGCAAAGGTTCAAAAACCGTGGCTCGCTCTCAAATGTTTGTGATGACGACTAAAAGAGTGAGAGTCCTCAAGAAGAGGATATTGAATAATTTTGAGGTTTTAGAAGAGCTGTTTGAGACCTTCAGAGGGGTTTATCAGGAAACTCGAGAGCTCTGAGCAATCTGGCCTAGTGGAACATGTCCCTCCCCATGGAAGGGGTTGGAACAAAGTGATCTCTAAGGCCCCTTCTGACCCAAACCATGCCATTTCCAGGATCACATTCAACACATGAAGAAAATATTACATCCTGTACATAAAATCATCAAATCACAGAATGGTTTAGCCTGGAAGGGACCTTCAAGGCCTCCCAGTCCCACCCCTTGTCTTGGACAGGGACACCTTGCCCTAGACCAGCTTGCCAGGTACACAACACCTCAGTAAAATAATCTGAGAGCAAAAGAAAGGAATGAAACAGAGCAAATTCTCTCAACAAAAAAATATAAACAGAAACTTTCACTCGAAATTCCAGGCATGACTGCTCTTGTGCTGCTGCAACAGTATGTGAAATGTGAGCTCCAGGTCTGCCAGCACCAAGAGGATTTCAATATCACAAGGCCTAATGATTTCTATTGCCTCATTGCAGCATCCTCTGAAAGAAAACACAGCCCTGGATCAATGCAGTCATTGACTGACTCAGTGTATGGATAAGTGATGCACATTAATACAGCCTGCATTGAACTGGAGTGGCCCTCGGAATTACAACGAAAGGTATAACAATGCAATCTTCCCTTTAACCTGAGCAAGAGCTGCATTGACTTTTCCAGCTCTGTTTTCCAGCAGGCTCTGCCAGCTCTGCTGCAAGGCAGCCTGGCCAGCCCCCGAGCACCTCTGCACAGAACAGGGAGCAGCGTTAGGTGAACCAACCCTTAAACACAGCCCGGCCCAGCAGACAGCTGCACCATTTAAAAGCACTTTGCACTCTAAAGCATCTCTGCAGAGCTCACTGATCTATAGGTGCTTCATATACACCCCTAAAAATCTCACCAGAGATGGTGAGAGATCAGAATCGATATCTTCATTTGATAGATGAGCAACCAGACTAAACAGCAAACCAAAGGCTGCACAACTTTTCCTACCATGCGGTCCTAAACTGGAATCCTATTCTGGGGCTGGGATGGATACAGGATTTTCTCCTGAGCTATGAAACTCCTCTTTCTCTCCACCACATTGAACTTGCCCATAGCACAGAACTGTTCTGCAAATGTACAGCTTCCTCTTTTTTATCTTTTATTTTTTTAGAACTGGCCCAGTATCACCTCTGGAATGTGGAAACTCAGGCAGACCATCAAGTCCTGCTTTTTGACACAGCAGAGCAAGGGGATTCAAGAATAAAACTCAGGCTGTACAATTAAATTATAGATGCTGTCCATGCCATGCCCCATTTCATGTGCTGCAGGAGAAATCTGGGGCAGCTGAGGCCCTGCATGTTCCACACTTTATTTCCAGGGAAAAGTGACCAGGAGGAGGAAGTCCCAAGGCTCAATAAAATTAACACTGAAACTCACTGGTGCCCAGAGGCCAATGGCGACCCACAGGGCTTGGATGGATCCCTGGGAAGCAATAATTCATCCAGCCAGGATAATTATCCAGAAAAAACAAATGGAGTCCCAAATATATATTTTACAAGAAATGAAGCCCTACATACCTGCCTTCCAAATGTTCATCTGCAATTTTCATTAATTCAGTGTTTGGTCCCATTTTTTTACACAAAAAGCAAAGAAAAACCCAAGTCACTTCCAGGGGATTATAAAGAGATATATGAGGAAACTTAGAGAGTTTAGGCTTTCAAGATGCAGATTTTCAGAAAATTGTCCTTCAGTGCAATTAAGTTGCATTTTTGGATGTTGGTTTGGTACATTTCAATGGAGAAACTTTCTGTCTAATTAATTGAGAGAGTAAATAAACAGGGTAAGATCAAACATGATTACCCATTATATGATTACTAAAACATTTACTGTTGTAGAATTTCTTATTTGCTCTATTTATCTTCTATATTTGTTGCTGATGCCATTTGGAAAATAATTAATAGGTAAATTCCACAAAGTAGGGTTAGACTTTAGATATTAAAAAAATACTTTTGAGTAATTTAGTAAAAATAAACCTTTTTTTTCTTTTTCCTTTGTTTTCTAACACAGAAAACTGGTCCATCATGAGTCATTTCTACCACACAGTTGATTCAGCATGGACTGATTCAAAATTTAAAGCTGAAAGACCTTTTTTACCTTTTTTCCTTTCATGCCACATAAAGTCTACCAAGTTAAAGCAAAAAATATAACATCTAAGAGTGAGTTAGAAATAAAAAAACCTCTTTCCCTGTGTGAACTTCTTTAACATAGAGTCCTGACAAGTCTTTGGGGAATCCTGTTTTCATGTAGGTACTGTGAGCCAGAGATTTATCAAGTAACACAATACACACAGAACAAACTTCACCTTCATTATTCTTTCTAAGGAATGCTGAGAAATAATTTATCATTATCTCAGCTCTAAAAGCTTTTATTTCTTAAAAAAAGTCTCCTCACATCCTTTAATTTTTTACTTGATGTCATTTCAGAAGTTCTCAGTAATCACTTCCCAATTATTAGCAACTCTCAAATGAGGAAAAGTGATACCTACGAGGTCAAAATACAGGTAGAAAATCACATATTTAAAATTGAATATCTATTTTTCATGTTTGCTTCTATATCTTCCTTCACAATAAAAAGAAATCCCAAATACCTGTTGGTAAGCAGTCTGGACAGATGAAATGTTGAAAACTTCTTGAAGATTTAACAGAAAAGCTCGTATTTTCATGCCTAGGACCACCAACACTTTTTCTTTTGCAGTGCAAGAATTTCACTGAACATCACGGGTCAATCAAGTGTTTCAGTCTCTGGAGAAAGTGGAAGGAATCACTTGAAAATGGCTGGAAAAAACCTTGGTTCCAGGAGGAGTTTTGAAAAGGTGGGCTCAAGGTCAGCAAAGTGCTAAACGCTGTTCCCGGCTCCCGCCGATCCCTTGGCGATCCCGCTCCGGCAGAAGTTGATTGCAACAAGCTGAGCTAAATTCAGGATTCCTTGTCATTGACCACGGTGCATCTGTTGGACTTGTAAAAAAAAAAAAAATTAAAAAAAAAAAAAAATTTAGGGGAAGCCAAAGCACTCTTGTTTACACAGCCTGGGAGAGGAAGAACAGATGCTCAATGCCTTAAATGTTATAAATATGTTTGCTGTGGTTTCAGTCATGAAGATGCATCAACACGTAATTTTTTTAATCATTCCCAATTTCTCTAGGAGAGCTGAAGAGCTGGGCATCTTTTCTGTCTAATTGGAGGAAATAGAAGCCTTTATATCTTAAAACTATTTAAAAACAAGGGCTATCCATAGAACAAAGTATTTCTGATTTGGCTTAGTCCAATTTTGTTACGAATCAAGCACAATGATCAAATAACTGAACGTTGGAGTGGTTTGGAGGTGACTCTTCTGTCAAGAAAATAAATACAGTTATTGACCTGAATCCCAATAAAATGACATTCTCATGTTTCAACTGGCCATTTTTATATTAAGAATAAGTTTGTGCAGGTAGAATTGATTATAAAAGAGAAAAGCTCTTGGGATGCCCTGCACTGAAATTAAGCTCCACAAGCTCCTAGGAAAGCTGAACAAACTGCCCAAGCTTGGGAGGATTTTTGCAGGATGGGGATGCTGAGAAAAGGGAAACAGAGGATTTTTAGGTTTTGAAAAATATCTACCAAAAAGATCAGCTCTCTTTTTAAAGAACCTGTTGGATCCCTTAGCTAGAAAGAGGTTTATTTTCACCTTTTTTTCTCCTCTATGAATATATTTATTAATTTGATATATTCAGAAGTAGTTCAGAATATTTTAGACTGCAGCAGTTGATCTTGCAAATATTTGATTGCACTAAAACTCTGATTTTAACACCCACTTACCTTCTTTTTTAATTTCAAGGTGGTTTTTTACTTCTGTAGATGATCAAAGGTGAAGTCATGTACATGAGACTGTTTGAAGAGAGGAGATTAAATTTTTAAACTACCGAAACTTAATGTATAATAGCATAATTATAATCAGAGATCAATCACTACATGTATTTTTACATACATTTATGACATGTTTTCTAGACCCATGTTATAGCCTTCAACAATAATTTCAGAATTTCTGTCACTAAGAATTTCAGGCAAAATTCCAAAATATATTAAGAGAATCAAATACAAGAAAATGGATTTTTGACTGAAATCTTTCCTGACCAAATAAATTTATAGTTGAATTACTTAGAGTCATTAGGATTTACCACATGAAAAAGAGAGGGGGTTATCAAAATAATAAATTTACACTACAGCATGTGAAATTATTAAGTAAAATGTAGTGAATTTGATGCTTTCCCTTTTAGAAATATTAAAACTCACTTCAAGAAGACTGCAAAAATTTGGGGAATATCTCCCTAACAGCTGTACCTGTGCAACCTTTTCTGTGCTCACCAACAGCTTCCGTATTTCTTCAAATTTTTTATGTAATAAGGTTACAACAGCCACGAAGTCACCGGAAGCTTTTCAGTTTGTATGGATTTCTCCTAAAAATAGCTGCTGAAAGCATGAATTACTTGGTGGAATTCCATGACAGCTCATGCAAAGACCAGGATGGATGACCATAATGGTCCCCATTGGTCTTCAAACCCAGGAGTCAATTAATAGATGGATCTGATATAATTTAGAGGTTTGTTTTCATGGATCCACTTGAGATTAAATAGAAATTGTCAAGCTTTAATTATTTTAACATCTGATATTTGTCAAGCAAATTAGTTCAAAATCAAACCATGGCTTTCCATCCTGGTGAAAATATTTAATTACATTAACTACTGGTAAAATTATTTCAGTCTGGTCTCCAATGCTTTTGGTTAGTGTTAAATACTGACATTTAATATCCCACCAGGTTCCAGTGCTCAGGAGCCTTTCCCAGTTCCATCCAGGAAATCCTGTTCTCACCTCCAACAGAGGCAGCAACAGCAGCTGCCTGTGCCTTGTGATCTAATGAGAGTTTCCAAAGAGCTGGAGAGTAATAAATCTCATTATTGTGGATGCAAAAACCTTTCAGAAGAGCTAAAATCCATGAGTTTTAGAAATGTTTTTAAAAACCCTCAAATCAATAACTCAATGTTAATAAAAAAAATAAATGAAGGTATTTAGGTTGAATATGAGGGAAAACTTCTTCATGGAAAGGGCTGCCAAGCATTGGAACAGGGAAGTGGTAGAGTCTTCATCTCTGGGAGTGTTCAAAATTCGTGTGGATGTGGGACTTGGGGACAGTGGTGGCCTTGGCAGTGCTGGGGAATGGTTGGGCCAACCTTAAATATTCTATAATTCCATGGTTATTGATAGATTACTTTTCTACTGAAGACCTGACCATTAATTGTTCAATATAATGATTTTAATGGAGAAGACTTTAGAACTGAGATTAATATATTTTCATGTCTTCTACCATCACTTTTGCCTTCTGCATCCACAAATTTCTTCAGCAAAATCATTTTACCTCACAAAAATATTTTTTGGAAATGGACAGTCAGTGAGCTAAAACAAGAAATAGATAAAGTCAGACAAAAACATTACAAAAATCAGTGTTATTTAAAGTTTCACTTATGGTTATTGATTTGAGTGTGACCCCAACAAGCTGAGGTAACAATATCAGGTTTTTTGGGTCATATTGTACATTTTCTTCATGACAAGAAGAGGTTCTTCTGGAATTGCTCTAGCACTGAAAAACCTGGCAGAAGTGAGGTGAAATATGGCAGGAGAATAATATCCAGCCAAACAACCTTTGACTGAACACCATGACAATAATTTGGGTGGATTTCAACCAAGTCACATTTTTTAAAATTCACACATTTACACATCAGGAATGTATAACTCACCTCACTCTGAATTTTACTTATGGGGGAAGGATGAAAGCTGATTTGAATGCACAAACTGATACAAATTTAGGGATCCTACAAACCCTAAATTCTGAATTCTCCAAAAGGAATTCTACAAAGACCAACAACCCCCAAGTATTTGCCCCAAAGTGTGAACACTCATGTGCTGATGAGGAGTCAACTCTAACCTGTAAAACAACCTAAGATGAGTAGGTTTAATGGTTGGACCTGATCTGAGAGAACTTTTCCAACCTAAATGACTCTGTGAGTATAAGTCATGATGGGAGTTAATTAAGCTAATTTATACCTGGGTAGAACTGAACAAAATTAAATATGAGCATTTTAGGATTGCAGGGGGAAAGAAAAGTTGTGTTTTTCCATATATGAGAAAACTTATTTAGGGATTTTACAGATATATTAAAATTTGTCTAATTCAGAATTTTACAAACATATTAAAGTTTTTAAGGGTAGTGCTAAGGTTGCAAATACCACAATGCTTTGAGAACTCTCTGTGGAGAGTTGAGCAGAAGCTGCTCCTGAGAGCTGATATGTATTTTTTTTCTAGGACAATACACAGGAACTGGTAGAAAGGTGTATTCAAATGCAAAATGCACTCCAGGCTGATAGTTCTGATCTCCTTTAATCTTCCTCTCTTGATTAACAGTAAGGGCTTCTGTGAAGGACAATTGATGTGGTGCAATAGTTCACCTTCTGGTCTCAACCTTGGCAGTGTAATCAGATACCTGGCAAGCTTAATAGAGGTCACTTAATGCAAAGATTAAAATTAACTGGAAGTCAATAAGGGAATAATAAAGGAAAATGATCACCCTGTTGCTCCTACTTTGTAAAAGTAAACCTCACATTGCAGGCCAAGAGTAAAAAAAAATGGAGTGGCAGGCAATCCAACAGGCCTTCAAAAGCCCTCTAGCAAACAATTTAATGATTTCAGGTACCCTTTCAACTAAGTGGCCAATCACCGTTAAATCCTTTGGTATTCATTGTAATAACACTGATCATGATGAACTCTTTTGGTATTAATGTGGATGTAATATATACCTTTTTAATTATAGAACAAGGAAATCCAATTACCCCTTTGCCTCATCAAAGTTCTTTGCTGGCTGTGACTATTTAAACATACATTATGAAACATTCAAACTGAGGGAAGGTTTTGTGCAAAGCAAGGGCCAAGTCCTGCTGGGTGCTGGCCACTCCTAACTGGTAGGAATTTTGGGAGAAGCTCAGTGTGCCAAGCACCTCCTGCTCTGTGGAGGATCAGGCCTTGACAGAGCATGGAAAAGCAGGGAATGAACTGATCAGCTTTGGGAAGACCCTGATTAAAAAGGCAGAAAGAATTTGTTTCTACAAAGAAGCAAAACCTGCTCTGAACAGTTAAAATGATCATTAGTTGGGACAAAATTTGCTCTATAAAAGAGGGAGTAAAAAGTGATGAGCTGAGCAAACTACTCTGGTTTTATTCCATGTACCACAAGCTGAAGTCTCTACATTCAGTTCCTATTCTCTGGGAAAACTGAATACAGGCTGGACATCGTGTTTAAAACTTAACTTTTGGGTGACAAAAGCAGAAAAACTCAAGTTCTAGGATGAAGTTATCCTTTTGAGCTGATGCTATATTGTAAATTAAGCCAACTTCAGAAACATCTAATTATGAGGTGTATCAGTCAGGTCCTATAAGCAGTGGGAGTCAGGCTTTTGGGAGGATGAGATCAGATCACACTCAATGATGTCACTTCATTCCTTAATCAAAAATCTGGAAGTTTGCTCAAATACATTTGTGGTTGTTTTCCCTTCCTAGAAATTGACCAAAGAGACGTTATGTCAAAAAACTCAATTTCTCCTTTTTTTTTTTTTTTTTTTGGCCACCCTGTCAGTTCAGGGCCATAAAAGCAAAATTTGCCAGAACACTTCCAGGGAGCTTCATAACCTCGTGAAGAATCCAAAATATTGCAGAGCACTGCTGTTATAGGGAACCTATGAGGTATCTTCTCCTATTCCAGTTGAAAACTACCACAAAAATCACACTCAAAAGAAAATTTTTATGACACCTCCAGCAGATTAATCTCAGTACAGCTGTCCCAAAAGTGAGCTAGAGCAGAGGTAGCAAAGCTCAGTGTTTGCACATAGAAGCAGTGCCTGAGTAGGGACCAGGGGAAATACAGACCACTATGGTATATAAATACACTTAAACAACAAATGCTTTTACAGCAAAATGGCTCTGTAATCATGTCAGACTGTAATTTGTAAGATATCACTGAACATTTATGAGATAATTGCCCAGTTTCTATAGCTCCACTGCTACTACAACCAGTTCATCACAAAAGAAACATTCAGAAGGAACAAAACCAAATATTCACAATGCTTTAATGCTACATGAGGCAGTATAGGATTAATAAAGATATTTTAAATGCATTAAATGCTGCTCTTTCTTTAAAAAATTACATTATAAAAACCTTTCTTAAACATTATTTGAATAAAGCCTCATTACTCACAGTCCAGAGAAGTTCATTAGGAGAAGATCACTTTGGAAAGCATTCAACTAACTAGCCTTTCTTCTCAGCAGTGAATTACATTAGCTACTTCCTAGTTATTTAAATCTTGAAATAAAAGATGTAAACGCTACAGTGACATCTTAAGATCATTGGTAAGGCAGGTCTTGCATGCACAAAAATGCCCAGCTGGTCCGGAGATAAAACAGATTGATAATTAGTTGCAAAATGTAACATTTCATCAGGAATATTTTGAATAATCCAATTTATCTTTGTCAGAGACGCGGCACATATTTTTCCTTTGGAGAGCCTTTGTTCTTTAACACGACATTATAATTTCAGCCTCCTAATTAACGCGCTCGTGGCTCGGCCCTGCCTTGATGTCCCGCCGGCCATCGGGGGCCAGCGGGGCTGTGTGGAGAGAAGGTGGCTGCCCCGAGCCACACGCCACCGCCGCCTCCCGCCACCCTACTGGGGCCCAACTGGTTTGATACTGGGGAGATCAAAGCCCCGGGGCTGGGAGGGAGGAAGGCCTGGCTCTGCCGGCTGGGCCGCGCCAGCGGGGCCGGCTGGGATTGCTCAGCGCTCTCAAACAGCCTCCCAGGGATGGCGTGATGGTTTCTTTGCCTTTTATATACCCTTTCTATAGCTTTTCTATAGCCTCAGTGCTCTTAGCGTGCATACTTGTAATTCCTGAAACCCCGATAAGTTGGCATAGTCCTAATATTCCCTTAAGCTGAGAGACCAAACATGCCAAGGCCTGGCAGCTGGAGGCCGCAAAGCCCCGCGCTGTCCTGAGAAGCCAAGGGCCTCTCCAGAACACATCCTGTACACTAAGATTAGCTCCATCCAGGGGGGAATTCCTCTGGATCAGGGGATACCATGCTATTCATTCAAATCACACATTGGGGAATTTTTGTTAGATATGCTGATTTTCTAGGTCTATAAAATTATATACATGAGCTATCAGGTGTGTGCATTCCACCTTGGCCAAGTGGTGCACCATAAGGATCCTTATTAAATACTGAGGTAAAAACCCTTTTCCCACTTAACCGCGTCTGGCTCTTAATTTTAACACCAGGATAAGGCATCACCAGTGCCTCAGCTTCCTAATTAACTGATGGAAAATCATCCTGGCCACACTGATAGCCCAGTGGTGTGGGGGTCCCACAGCTTGTGGGTGGTTGGGTGAGGGATGCCCAGCTTTACTGGGTTGTTTGAGAGACCTGAGTGGCACAGAAGGGGATGGGGACATTCCTGGCAGTGCTCCTGATGCCACCTCCACTGGTTTGCACAAGTTCCAACCTCTCGTGTTGGTATCACTTCTCCTGTAACCTCACAAAAGCTGATTTCTGTCTTTGCACAGCTCGGAGAAGCTCCTTACCGCCTGTGGTGGGAACGGTGATGCTTCTCACAGGAGCATCCTCCACATCTCCAGCTGATGGGCACGGGGCAGAGCTGAGGTAAAATCAGGTACCTGCTACCCCTCCTTCATGGCTCCTCTGCCTAGAGGGGGGTACCATGCCAGAAGCACCAGTGCAGAGACCACCCCAAGCCTGCTGCCAGCCCAGTTAGACCCCACTGTCTTTCACAGCTCCAAACTTCAGCCCTGACAAATCTCAGGGTATTTCTCCAACAAAGGCTGCTCTCAAATTCACTTCAGAGGTACCAGACACCAAGGAGCTGCTATTGCACAGCCACCCTTAGGACAATCCTGCCCAGCACAGCCTCATTTCCCAGCCCAGATCTGCACATGCAGCCCCATCAAAAAACAGCTTAGAAACACTAGGAAGTTTCCAGCCACCTTTTAACAAAGTGGTTGTCTCAGCAGCAATTAAATAACCAAACATCTCACCTGGCAGAGAGAAGGCTGGAAAGTTTTCCATTGTCTTTTGCAATAAAACATTGGTTTTTTTGTAATTCCCCCTCTGCCTCGGGATTCAAGTTCTCACTGACCTGGTGGAAGAGGTGCAAAGTGCTCATGGGTCAGCATGGCTGTGCCTGGGCTGACCAAACATTTGTGACCTGAGACAAGAACAATTTATCCCCACCCCAGGGGCTTTAAACCTTCATCACCCTGCTGATTTTACCTCATTCACTTCATTCAGCAGGTGCTTCCTCACCTGCAATGCTTTGACTTCACAAATTTCAGCTGATGTTGGAGCAAATAAAATAATTTGGAGACCTAGATTAAAGTTTTGCTTGAGTTCTTTGCCAAACTCTCTTCAATAAGAGATGGAAGTCATGTAGCCTTATCAGCCTGCACCTCTGATATGATAATGATATCTGTACTGCCCAGAAAGTAGGTCACAGTAATTCTTCATAGCAGTTTTTGTAACCTACTCAGGGACTACAAGGCCAGCTGTTCTAAAGATAATTCTGAATTTCTTTAATAAGATTTTATTGGATTCAGATAATTGATCCGATTATTGAAACCTGGGGAAAGTGCTATTGACCTGAATATATACATCAGTAATTTTTTTTTAAATGAATTTAGGTCATCACAAAGTTACTGCCTCTATTTAATGTCAGGCAAGGTGCTCACTACAGGCCTGGCAAACAGACACAGCTCCCATGGTCCTGTCCTTCCCAAAATACATGGGAAGCTCCTTCCTCCCACCCTCAAGAGGGGCTGGGAGACTTGAAGTCCAAGTTAAGCACTTCAGGGCTGGTCTGACTTTCACAATGAGGATCATATCTTTTGAGTTCTTTAATTTTTTTCACTTTTCTCTCTTTTTAGTCAGCATCAGCAGATATCCAGAACTCTGCAGTTGCCTCTCATCTTCCCTGCCTGTGGCAGGGAATTGGAAGGAGGTCATCTTTAAGGTCCCTTCCAACCCCAACCAGTCTGTGATTCTGCAACTTCATTTCTGATACTGCAACCATTTCTGATCATCCAATTCCAGACTACTCCAGTTCATTTTCTGGGGTTTATTTACAGAAATTTACTCTTTTGATTTTACTCATTTACAGTTCATTTACTCTTTGCTTGCTTTCCATACCACCATCCACACAAGGATATTTATTCCCACATCACCAAGCCCAGCCAGCCCTCCCACGCTCCTCTTGGAGAAGGAGAAACCCCCTGGAAGTCGTTTCTAATTACACCTCCTCCTGTGTCACCCACCTTGCTCCCAGCCTAGTGCAGTGTGGAGACACCAGTTCCAGCTTTTGCAGACCCAGCAGATGTCCCTGGGAGGTGACAGGGAGAGCTTCAGAGCAGAGGATCCAAGGCCATCGTGCCCTGGGTGGGTGGAAGATCTCTGGCTGTGCTTCCTTTCCCCTCTCACAGCCTCACACACACACACACGAGGATAAAAGCTTTTCCCAGGAAGGAAAAAACCTGACATTTCCCCACTTCTTGCAGTTGATAAGTCTCAGCTGAGGTGGCTGGGCTGCTCTGATTGCCTGGGAGTGCCCTGCTGGCTGAGCTATTGCTGCCCCTATTTCCTTGCTCTAATGTAGTGCTCCTGATGAGCTCTCCCAGGCCAGACCTGGCAGTGCTGGGTGTGATGGAAATGCACCAGGAGACAAAGCTGGGACAGCCTCGTTCTCCCTGTTCATGTGGAATGGCACTGAAATTATCTGTACAGCTGAGTTGTGAACCTGCCTCTATCATCCCCCATCAGTTCCCAATGACTGCCCTTCCACGCAATGATGTGTTTCATTCAGCAGGAGAGAGAGAGAAAAAAAAAAAGCACGTTTTTCTTATTTGTTATTTTTTGCACTCCTCAGCTGCACTGTTCTCAAAACAAAACTTCTCCTTGACCTTACTAACCTCCCTTTTTAAGATGACTATGCAGAGTATTTCTTTTTACTTGGATTTTGCTTTTTATAAGTATTTTAGTCTTTCTTTTGTACAAAGTCCAAGCCACAGTCTTGCTACTTTAAGCATTTTTTCTTCAGATACTTTCTTTCCTGAAGCAAAAAAAAAAATGTCCAGATAATACAATTTTAGCCCATCAGCAGCTCCAAGCTGGTGATGGAATTATCCTTCCCTCCTCTACCAACCTCTTGGAATTGCTTGAAACTCTGAAACCTTGTCTAAGTGTGTGTGAGCATCAAGCTGGAATGTAGGAAATAAATGCCAAATTCAAATTAAGGGGAATTATCAAACCTCATATTGCAAATCTTTGGATGTCACTCTCTAAAATATGGTCCTCAGTGGCTTCACAGACTGCTCAGGAGCTTCTCCATCAGCTGCACGTGCTGGAGGAAATCTCTGCACAGGATTTGGGTGATGACACACGTTGGAGTGGGGAGGGGAGGGGAG
>VZTR01012690.1:349118-362535 GCA_013400775.1 Chaetops frenatus
AAGAGAAGAGAAGAGAAGAGAAGAGAAGAGAAGAGAAGAGAAGAGAAGAGAAGAGAAGAGAAGAGAAGAGAGGAGAAGAGAAAGAGAAAAGCCCCTTCCAGTGCCTAAAGGGGCTTCAAGAGAGCTGGAGAGGGACTGGGGACAAGGGGTGGAGGGACAGGACCCAGGGAATGGTTTTAACCTGGAAGAGGTTAATTTTAGATGGGATTTTGGGCAGGAATTCCTCCCTGTGAGGGTGGGCAGGCCCTGGCACAGGGTGCCCAGATTTGCTGTGGCTGCCCCTGGATCCCTGGCAGTGCCCAAGGCCAGGTTGGACACTGGGGCTTGGAGCAGCCTGGGACAGGGGGAGCTGTCCCTGCCCATGGAATGGGGTGGCAGTGGATGAGTTTTGAGGTCCCTTCCCACCCAAACCATCCCATGATTTCACGAAGTCCCATCCATGCTGGACACCAGCTGGTGACCAGCACCTGCAGAGCCACAGCCATCCTTGAAGTTCCACCAGAGCCTTACTCCAGTCCTGGATAACCAGCTGGTTTTTTGCCTGTGCTTTTTCGTGATTTCTTTTGTTGCTTTTTATTTCCCTTTGCGTTGTGTGGAGTTACGAGCTCTAATTAGGTAAATAAACAGCCAGGAAACAAACCAAACTCTGGGAGTCCTGGGGGGATTCCCTTCCCTGCAGACACACTGGCCATCTGCAGGTTCCCACTATCTTTGCTTTCCTCTTTTTTTATTTTTTTTTCCTTGTGCTGCCTAGAGGGGAGGATTTGTCACTAAGCAAAGCAAGTCTCTCAAACTTCTAAGAAAATCATAAACAGGCTGCAGTCCCTCATGAAAGCGAAGAAAACAAATGTGTGAATGGCAAAATCAACTATCTCTAATTTATTTATCATTTAAAAGCTAATTGCATCCTCCTTAGAAGCATCAAAAAAGCCTCAAAGTGCTGCAAAACACACGAGTGTTTAGGGCATCCTCTGGGATTATCCCAGGCAGCTCCTGCTCTTCTCCCTCTGATGCTGAATAAGGTGGCTCAACCCTACAGGGTCCATCCTCCCAAAAAATCCCTGGATGGGATGGAGTTTCCCAAAAAATCCCTGGATGGGGTGCAGCTTCCCTCCCTCTTTCATCAGGGAGTGGCAGAGGTTGTATTCTTCACCAAGCTCCTATAAAATATAATTTAATTTGGTTTTTTTCTCAAAAACACTTTTAGACATGAAAAACAAAGTCTTTAACATCATGAGGGGGGTTGGGGATTTTTCCAAACCTCCTGAGGAATTAACTTTATCCTTGGAAGAGTCCTGTGTCATTCAACAGGTGCAGCTCCTGGAAGTATCTAAATTTATAAAAAGAGTCCATTCCACAGCCATCCCTTAGAAAAAGGACTGAAGAGAAATGATAATGTTTCCTGGGATTTTTATTTAAAACAAAACAAAACAAAACAAAACAGATTTCTATGGCAAGATAAAACCCTCAATTAAATTTTACAGTCTGGTATAAAAAGTGCTGTCTAAAGGTTGTTATTTTCTATGATCAGTGAGAGTTTTCCTGAAGACACTGAGATAACTCATCGGGCTTTTCCTCAGCCCTGATTTAAGACAGCTGGAGCTGAGGAAAATTTTCCTGGAATTGAAGTGAAACATCAGGACAGAAGAGCACTGACATAGCAGGGATGAGAATTATGAGAATTGTCCCTTTCCCTGTCTTCTATCAACATCCAACTAGGAATATTTAGGGTTTTACTGCAAGTTCAAGAACTTTAATTTTCTCTCACACTGTCTAGTAGTGAAAAATGTTAAATAGAAGCAGTACCAAAATAATAGATATTGCAATTATCACATTTTTTCTGTTTTATCTGTAAATTATCTTACTATAGACTCACCAAAACAGTATCTGTACTCTTCTAAATTTGCTTTTTTACTTTCTTTTGATTGCTCCTTTGCAGTGAAATAATTGCACGTAGAGTTTGTTTGTGGATAATCAATATCCTGCTGCCAGTGTTAATAGGACATGTGATAAAATAAAGACAGACCCTCCCCAAAACAAATCCCTGACAATTATTATTAATTATTTCAGAAGGGTTTGGGGTTTTTTACCAAACCTAAAACAAGCCAGGAGTTTGGGGGTTTTTTGTGCACAGTCATAAAGTGATCGATTGGGAGAGCTGTAGATTACCTGTGAATAATCCAATCTTTCATTCAGGTTTATTTTGGATTTCTATAAATGGTGAATAAATCAGCTGTGTGCTCAGATGTGCTCGTGGGTTTGCAGATTAACAATGTAAACGTATGGGTAGAGGAAAATACCCCTTTTTTTCACCAGATAGAAGCCATCAACTCTTCATACTCAATAAATCTCCAACCTGAAAACTCCTTTTCAGTAAATCCTCAGAGCACAAATAACAACAGTGAGTTGTAGAATCAAAGAATGGTTTGAGCTGGGAGGGACCTTAAAAATCATCTCATTCCAAAGCCCTGCCATGGGGAGTGACACCTTTAAAAGATTCCTTAAAAAAAAATTTATCTGCAATGACTTAGCAATCCTCCTTGAAAAGTCCTCTTTTTTTAATAAATACAAAGCTTCATTACTCCAATAAAATCCTATTTTAATCCATTCATTTAAGAAACAGGAACCCAAACATTATTTGTGCCAAATGGAGCTGAGATGACCCTGTGATACCCCCTAAACCTGTGACCTTGAGTTAATTGTGAAGCAACAGCAAGTGAAAATCAGTGTGAAAAGGAACAAGTAAGAAAGAAAACAACCCCTAAATTAAAGACCTTTTCCTCTGCAGCAGTTTGGGCAGCAGCTCAGACTGTCATCAGGGGATAAATCAAATTTCAGGGTTGTGGACAGCTCTTTAATGGGAGTTCTGAATGCTTTAATTGGGGCAGTGTGGGGAAGGCTGGAGGTGCAGGGTCAGGCTGGGTTCTGGGTGCAGGTGGGGCTGGGTGCTCCTCCAGAACATCTCTGCCTGGAATTCCTGGAGCCTGCAGCCACCAAACACCTGGCTCTGCTCATCTGTGAAACTCCCAGGTATTACTCCTACCTGACTTCTCAAAACAACAGGGAAAAAAATGATGATGTGGGCTATGAAACTGACTTAAATTTTAGCTTTTTAACAGAGCTCGGGCCTGTTTTCTCCTCTGAGGATGGTGCTGCTGGATGTGAGAGGGCTGGAGGCAGGACACAGCTTCCAAAAGCCTTGGAAAAGATTCAGGAGACACAGCAAAGGGGTGATGCAGCCCTGGGAAACACCTCCCTCAGTGGCAGGAGCTGATGGAGAATGAGATCTCACCTCCAGCTGCACCAGGGGAGATTCAGGTTGGATATTAGGAAAGGTTTATCCATGGAAAGAGGGGTCAAGCTTTGGGCCAGCTGCCCAGGGCAGTGCTGGAGTCACATCCCTGGAAGTGTCCAAAAAACTGAGTGGATGTGGCACTTTGTGGGAATTGGTGGGATGAGATCAAACTTTGACCTTGGTGATCTTGGAGGTCTTTTCCAACCTTCAGGATTCCATGATCCTATCCCTTAGTTTTACCTCCTCTCATGTAAATATTGCAAATCAAATCTCGAATTCCTCATTCCTGAAACCTTCCCAATGTCTCAAACTCAGTGATCCCACATCCCACCCCAAAGCTCTGTCACCAGCCTGTGCTGTGGGCCCTGCCACATCCTTTGCCTGTCCCTGGATTCTTGGGAAGAAATCAGCAGATTTCTTGGTATCAGCAGAAAGTGGAGGGAAAAAGGCTTCCTCAACAACTTCCTGACACATTCCCTATCAACCATTCCTTATCTGATGCCCTTCTGCCATTTTCATCCTTGTTAGCCACGAAATTCATGTCCCAAACCCGACAGGCTCTCGTCACATGCACACCTCACCCTCTGCCTCATCATTTCCTTCAGCCCTCTCTGAACTTCTCCTACTTCAGCTGCACCTTTTTTTGAAATGGAAATGAAAGCAGCACTCAAGGCAAAGGCACAGCACCCCTTTCTGTAACAGCATTCAGATATTTCAGTGCTATTTTCTCTCACACATCCCGTGCTGGGGTTTGTTTTTTACCAGGGAGAAATGGGATCAGTGAGGGGGACAATGAGGTGGTGTCCACGAGCTGGGATTGATGGAGAGCAAACATCTGCTTGTCCCAGCTCTTGGCCAAGGCTGGGTGATGCCATTATGATTTTTGGGTTTTTCCTCTCATGTCCCTCTTCATATACACTTTAATGCAGCTTTTATGTCTATCTAATGATTTTAACCCAAATACCTGTAATTCCCTAAACCTGATAAGTAGCTTAGACCCGAAGTTCTGTCAAACCAAAAGACCGACCAGCAGAGTTGGGGGTCAAAACACCCCAGACACCAAGGTCCTCCCCAGAACACATTCTATAATCTAGACAAACCCATGTGGAGGGGAGACATTTCTCAACAGGGAGCCCCCATTCTCTCCAGCCTCCCATTGGGGAATCTCTGATAGATGTGCTAATATGCAAATGTGCACAGTTCCATAATTGCACACACAGACCAGTGCAGGGGGGGCATTTTCCAGTGCATTCTCCAGGGGTGCCTCTCCCCTGGATGGGATGCACTCTAAAGATCCTTCATAAATACCCAAATAAACCCCTTGTTCCTCTATACCAGGGTTTGCCTTTTATTCTAAAAGCCCAAGTTAAGGCATCATGGGTCGTTCATTTTCTCCACACTGCAATTTTATCCCCAAAGCTGACAGTGACACAAAGATTGAATCTTTGAACTGCTCTGGGCTGTCTCATCTTGGGACTGTAGGATGTAATTATCACAGAAATACAAATTCATGGAATGCTTTGGGTTAGAAGGGACCATAAAGCTCATCCCCATCCCACCCCCTGCCATGGGCAGGGACAGCTCCCACTGTCCCAGGCTGCTCCAGCCTGGCCTTGGGCACTGCCAGGGATCCAGGGGCAGCCACAGCAAATCTGGCAATTCCAGCCCAGCCCCTCCCCACCCTCCCAGGGAACAATTCCTGCCCAAAATCCCATTTAACCCCCGTGGTTTGAAACCACTCCCCCTCTTCCTGGCACTCCAGGCTCTTGTCTCTCCATCTCTCCATCCTTCCTGCCACCTTTCCTACAGGGAGTGAGACACTCTGTGTAACCAACACTTACCTTTTTCCAGGGAGGGACTGCAAGTGAAGGTTGGGATATTCCTGGATTCAAGCTCAGATCTCCAGTATCCAAATCCTTGTGCTCCATGGGACACTGCAAGAAACAAACCCCTTTATTCTGCTCTGAAATATTGACTTTAGCCCACATATAACACTCACTCTGCTGGTTGGGGGTCCATGTTCTGTCTAAATCCATTTGTTTTTCCAGTGTTTAATAGAGGGATTTCAAAAGCTGCTCCTTTCCTCATCAATGGAAGTGACAAAACAATGTTATTTTTCCCAAATATTGGAACCTCAATAATATATCCTACTCATCTCCCAGCCACAAAGGTATTTTCTAAGAAAAGCAGGGTGGTTTTTATGGGTCAGATGTTGTTGTCCTACTGCACTGGAGCTTGTATCCTCCTGATACCACACATGTTTGTTCTCTACTTAATTTTTAATGTATGAATTTGTTTTTATATTAAAATTCAATAAAATTTTAATTATAAAACATAATATATCACACTGAAGTATATATATCTGCGGAGAGGCACATCTGTGGTTTTACAACAGATGTGTGGAACTCTGCAAATATTTAAGATGCAGATTTTACCACTAAAATGAGCACATACCCAGCTTGCCTACAGATGAAAAACTCAGGTAGGCCCAGGTTGAGTGCACCAAAATGGGTCCCTGATCTCAGTGAAAGCAGGAAGTTGATAAGGAATTACTGAATATCACCAGGGAGCAGGAGGAAAATCAGAATTAGAGTCTCAAGAAGCCAAAAGAAATGGAGAATCTCTAAGGTGCAGAACCAGTTTTTCCAGAAATGTGTTTTGTATAGTTCTGAATATTTTCTAATTTATACCTTTTCTGAACCATAGATCTCCTTAGTGTTCACTGGCAGAGGAATCATCTTTCTGAACTCATGTAAAGTCAGCACAGCACTTTTTGTGCAATTTATTTGTTGCCAGTTGCCATTCAGGACTCTAAATATGAAGAAATTCTCTATTTCCCTTTAATTTTAAAATCAGAATTTATCCTGCTGCCCTTGCCATGTTTGTTGTACTTTAGTTATTCCCATGAGCCTTTAACAAGAGTAAAGTCAAACACACAATTCAGGAGAAACCTGGGCTGAGAAGGAGGACATTAAAATAATAATGAATGATGAAAAATAAAGACTGGGTTTGGTGCTTATTCAAAGTGGTCCAAAGTGAAATTGTCATGTAGATATAAATCCAAAGTAGCCCCAGTGAAAAAATAAAAGTGATGGGAGGAGAAATAGGCTCTATGGAGAGAAATAATGCTGAATTTCTCAGAGAAAACCTCTATTAAGATGGGTTTTTTCAGCTTAAACGCCAACATTTCCAGTTTTGGTGCAATTTTGGGGTGGCTCCTCTCACTCAAGCTTTGAGGTTCTCCTAAAGCCATCGTGGATTTGGGGCTTGGCCAGCACAGAGAGGCCACTGCAAGTCCTTCTTTAGCTCTTTTATCTCTCTTTTCTCACCAAAACTCTCAGTTTCTCAGCTTACACTTGCACATGAGAATGTGGAATATAGAAACCCTCATCTGAATAAGAAATACAAACAAATCTCCATGAATTATCCAGAGCCTGAACTGCACACTACAACTTGCTTTGCAGTTCCTTGAGAGCACACAAACCCCTGAATTGACATCCTAGACTTGGTTGCACTAAACATTTACCAGCATTTTCTTTAAAGACCTCGAGGATTCAGTGCCTGAAATGCAGATTTTCCTATTCACTGCCCACATCCTAAGGCTGACCCACATAATTTCAAGCAAGGAGCTGAAATCCCAACCAAACTCCACACAGATTCCCACGTGATATTGTTTTAACTGTTTGCTGAACTCTTCCTAGAATTCTTGGTCCTGAATTTTGGTGACATGAAGAGAATAAATAATCACGTCTCACCTGGGAGTAGGAAATCTGAACAATGAGTTTATAGCAGTGAAATCATTTTTGGGGAGAGGAGAAGGGAGAAATCTGAGTCGAAGAGCAAGGTCTGCAGGTTGTCTGCTTGTTTCTTTAATTAATCAGTTGGCAACACTTCTCCTCTGGAATAGAAAAGAAAAAAAAAGCAGAAAAAAAGACATTTCATAGAGCAAATAACACTCACAACTCGAGAAAGTGTAAGATGATCCTTTCCTTAGAAAAATCCATCACCAGCTAAACTCCTAAAGCAGGGGGAGTTCTCAGGATTGCTTTTTTTTTTTTCTTGAAACAAATGAAAAAGCTGCTGGTTCACCTAAAAGTAAGGAAGGGCTGATGCTAATGATTGCTTTCTGTCATAATTGCAGTGAGCTGTCATCAGCAAGGAGTTGCAGCTCAGAACTCCTGGGAAGTACAGCAAGAGAGGCAAATCCGTGTCAAACTTCTGCAGATGGTGCAGATTTCTGCTCTCTATTAGACTCCAGTGGAACATGCTGCCTCTCACCTTTTTTTTTTTTTTTCTTTAATTAAAAAAAAAAAAGGAAGAAAAAGAGGGGAGGAAAAAAGTCATTATTAATAATCTCCTTGGCATTTTTCACTTTGTGATTTGTTTTTTTTTTTAAATGATGACTCTGCCTGAAGTTTATAACACCATAAATAAACTGAAACCTTTCTGCTTCCAGAATGTCACTGCTGTTTGAGAGCAGCTTTCCCTTTCTTCTTGCCTTTTGCTTCTTGCAGAGGAACCTTAAACTCCATCTCCTTGGACCTTCAAAGATGCCACACAGATCTATTTTTAAGCATCTGTTTTCAGATGCAGAAATCAACTTATTATTCGTTTCTTTTTTGTTTAATATGATGGGGAAAATGTTCCCTCCATCCTCAGCAGGCAGTGCAGTGATGCAGACACTGGGAATTGTGAATGTGGGAAGAGACCAAAGCCCCAAGTTCAGCCTTCAAGGAGTAAGAGAAAACAACAGGATGAGGGGGAATGGTTTTAGCTGGAAGAGGATAAATTTTGATGGGATATTGGGAAGGAATTCCTCCCTGTGAGGGTGGGGAGGGGCTGGGCTGGAATTCCCAGATTTGCTGTGGCTGCCCCTGGATCCCTGGCAGTGCCCAAGGCCAGGCTGGAGCAGCCTGGGACAGTGGGAGCTGTCCCTGGTGGAATGGGATGAATGTTGCCCTGTTTTTGAAAGCCTTCTGAAAAGTTTATATTCTCGAGTCAAATTTTCTCACCCATTGTACTAAAAACACCAGCTTTGTTTCCATTCCTTCTTGGAGAAGGGAATCTGACGGACTGGTCACTTCACCAGTCTGGTTGAGAGGTGGGATTTCATCTTCCAATCCTCTCTCACTTTGCAAACCCTATCAATTGTGTATCCAGAATAAACAGGCTCCTTTTCTGGGAGCTTCTGCTGTTCTCTCCATTGTGGTGAAACCCTGTCCTTCTTTTCATGTCCTGTTGCTACAGATGAGCTTTAAATTCCCTTCAAGCCAAGCCACTCTGGGATTCTGTGATAACAAATTGGGGTTTGCCACAGCCCTTTGTCCCTGACAATGTCTGTGCCATAGGTGCCACTCTTCCCTAAACCACCATTTTCCTACTTCTTTTCTTCTAAGACTGGAAACTGGACCCTCAATCCCCTTTGTAATTCAGTCTAGCAGCCATGCAAATACAAATATTTCCATAATCCAAGTATGAATTAAAAGTCAAATTACTTTATGGATTTATTTATATTTGCACACCAGGGACTTCATCAAAACAGACCTCAAGAGCTGAAAAACAATTTTTTTTTGGTTGTTTTAGCACAGCTTTTCTCTTTCAGTGTTAGGTTAACAGGTTCAGCTCTGTGATATTGTAAAGCCAAAAGGGGAAGAGGAACAGTGCTCTGTGAATTTAATGAATTCTCCACTTGTGGTACAAGGCATCCAAATAGCTGTGAAGGAAGTGTGAACATGTTACAACAGTGCTTGAGTGGAATTGCTCTTCTTGGAGTGGTTTGAACGAAGCTGGAGCTGGGATTTGCACGTGGCTGTGCCAGTCCAGCTCTATAAAACCCCACAGTGATGCTCCTAAACCAACTTGGACCTGGTGCCTGGACTTGTTCCCCTTCTCCACAAAAAATTATTTCAATCATGGCTTCATGTTGATTTGTTCCTTTTTTTTTTTTAATTTTTTAATTTTTTTTTTTTCTCCATAGCTCTCCTTCCACATTTGAGGGAATTCAATCTTTTTCGCTGATTAAAATTTGGGATTCTGGTTAAAAAAAAAAAAATAGTGACCTTTTGATGCAGTCTACAAAGTACTCCCACTAAACAGGCAATAAGTGAATCTAATAGACACCCCAACCCACGCCAAGACCCATAAAATCAGGGTGTGAAGCATAAGGGAGAGAGGGATTCATATTAATAATTCATTCCAAGCAACCCCCTGGAGCAGTTTTACTATGATATGCTATGCAGAATGCTTCAACACACTAATTAATATTTTCAAAGTGTTCCACGAGCCCCTTTTAAAAGCACTTTTGCCATTCATGGAGCATTCTGCATTTCAGAAGGGAGAGCTCAGGCCTGTCCCCCAAACCCAGGGCTGGGCTGCAGGATTTGGGGTGCAGAGGAAGCACCAACACCCCCCAAAGCTGCTGCAGCCCCCACGTGAATGTCCTGTGCCTTTTGCTCCTCAAATCCAAGATGAACTGGAGTAAATTATTCTCCCTTGTAGCCAAAAATGCAGGTGACCTCCAGAGAGATCTTGTAATTGCACTGAACAGTCCCTGCCTCATTCCCCTTCCCAGATTTTCCCAGGGAAAAGCTCTGCCAATAACTTGAGACAACAACACCAAGTTCTTCTTCATAGGCACAGATCTATTGTTTCTTGCCACATATTTACAAACCAACCCAATTTCCTGCTTCAGTTAGCAAGAAAACACAGAGAGGGTGTGTTCAGCAAGGAAAAAAAAGTGGAGTTTTAGAACTGATCAACTTAACCCAGTGTTGGAATTTCAGTGCAAAATTCTGTCTCCAGTTTCTATCTCTCCATTATATTTCTATTAAATGCACTATAACACTTATTTAAAAAAAAAAAAAAAAGAAAAAAGAAAAAAGAGCCAAGGATGATACTTGACCTGCTCATGCTCCAAAAATCAAAACAAAAGGATTTCTTTGGGAAAATAAAGGCACCACATACCCAGAGATTGAACCCTGCCCAAATGATGGTTTCCTGGTTGGTCCAAATAATCTCTTGTCTAATTAAGAACGGAAGAATTCAAGGAGTGAATTATTTTTAACCCCTGGAGTGCTGGGGATTGTTTTGTAAAGGTTGGGGGCACTTCTTCAGAATGACACTGGACTAAGTTTCAGCAAAAATTGGCTGGGTTTAGAGGAGAAATACAGAGAATTAAGGTGCCTGGGATACCTAGGAATGCTGGAAAAATCTGCCCAAGTTTCCCACAGCCATCTAAAATACAGGTCCTCCCTCTCCTTTGAAGATGCAGGTGACCTACACCAGGCTCACAGCATCACATTCCAGAGCCAGTGCCAGGACTGGCCCCAAAAGGGGAGCCACTAATACAGATTGCACAATCAACTCTCCTGATATTTAGGAAAACGCAAAAAAAACCCCAAAAAGCTGGGATTTTCCACTCTGGAGCTGGATCAGGTGCTGTTCCACAGGCTCAGCAGCCATGCAGCTCTGAGCAGAGGAGGGCCTGGGCTTCTCCACACAAACCCACTGCAGTTCTGCCAATGCAAATATTAATAATCAAGATAATGGTGTTGATTTTGGACACTCCCTTGAGGATGCCCTCTAACCCCAGCTTGGCAGATTTGGAGAGACGTGATCCAGCTCAGCTCAGGAGCCTCTCTCTGCCCACAGCCCCTCTCAGGAGAGCTCCTGTGGGTGCTGGGTGACAGCAAGGACAGGACCCCCAGCCCACAGAGCCCCAGGAAGAGTCACCAGGAAACCAAGGGCAGGGAGGGGTTGGGAATCCTCATTCCCAATTCCTGCCCAGCCCACCCTGGAGCCCAGCTCCCCCTGACACCCCAAAACTCAGCACTGGGAACACCCCAGCATGGGAGAAGAGCTCCTCTGTCTGCAGAGACCCCAAACTGGTACCAGTCCCTCTCCCAGTGTGCTGGGACCTTTAGGATCTATTTTACCCTGGAACTTTTAGGATCTATTTTACCTTGGGACCTTTAGGATCTCTCTTCCCTGGAACCTTTAGGATCTATTTTACCCTGGAACTTTTAGGATCTATTTTACCCTGGGACCTTTAGGATCTCTCTTCCCTGGAAACTTTAGGATGGGCATGATATTGGTTCCTTTAGGATGTTCATTATTTTTGTACTTTTAGGATGTGGGTTACACTGGCACCTGGAAAGCACAGTCCCCACAAAGGGCTCATTTGATGTGCAAAGAATCAGAAATTTATCCCTTTTTTTTTTGGAATTTTTTCCCTTTTTTTCAGAATTTTGTCCTTTTTTTTGGAAGTTTTTAATCCAGGTCACCCCTGATTTGGTGCTGCAGTGACCCTTTGCCACTCAGTTTTTAAGAAGAGCTTGTGCCCATTTTTTCAGGTTTAAATCCCACTCCTGGAGTGAGGGCTCCCTGCTATGGGAACAGGTGACACAGGGGGTCTGCTGGAACATTCCAAACTTCACTCCTGGTCCAGCTGCTGCTGAAATGCCTTTTTTTTTTTTTTTTTGGATCAGTGAAAAGGTGAGGGGAAACTCTTCCCTGAAGAGCAGCAGGGCACAGGCTGCCCCAGCAGCAGCAGTGGCTTTAACATTGGTGGTCAAGACCTGGTGGAGAATTTGGAGCTCTGTATCCAAAGGCAGAGGATCCTTTCAGGTGAGGAAGGGAACAAAGGAGCAAGGTTTTGTTTTTTCCCCTGCCAGGAAAACACAGCAGGTCAGCAACCTGTGCCCAACCCCAGGCTGAGCTGTGTGAGGAAGGTTCAAGCTGCTGCCTGGGCAACCACTGCAGACCTGGGAAATCCTCCCAGAGCCTGAGCACAAAACCCAAACCTGCCTGGGAGGGGGGCAGAGGGGGGAAAGGAGCAGGAATTGCTTCCACAGCCCTGCTGGTGTGTGGTGATTTACTGACTTTTCCAACAGCACTCACATCCCTCTTGGACAGGGCCATGCAGCCTTGGAATGACTGTGCTGGGAAGGGCAGGATCTGCCCCAAACACTTCCCTTCCCTTCCCTTCCCTTCCCTTCCCTTCCCTTCCCTTCCCTTCCNAGCCCCGGAGCCACGCGGGCGGCGCGGTGCCCTTCCCTTCCCTTCCCTTCCCTTCCCTTCCCTTTCCCTTTCCCTTTTCCCTTTTCCCTTCCCTTCCTCTTTCCCTTTTCCCTTTTGCCATCCCTTTCCTTTCCCTTTCCCTTTTTCCTTTCCTTTCCCTTTTCCCTTCCCTTTTTCCTTTCCTTTCATTTCCCTTTTTCATTCCCTTTCCTTTTTCCTTTCCTTTTTCCCTTTTGCCTTCCCTTTCCTTTTTCCTTTCCTTTCCCTTTTCCCTTCCCTTTTGCCTTCCCTTTCCTTTCCCTTCCCTTCTTCCTTTCCCTTTTCCCTTCTTTAATCTGGAGTAAATTCAGTTCTCCAGATTGATGGAGTGAATTCTTGTTTATAAAGCACCCTCAATAACAAGCTCTGTTCAAGAGAGCAGCCCACACTCCTGACTTTTGTACAGCTTGGGCTGTGCAGAAAAAAACCCTCCAAAACAACAACTCTGACCTTTTTCCCCCATCAATGTCCCAACACCAGCTCGCTCTCGAGCTGTGGGGTTTGTGACCCTCTTGCCTTGCAAAAGAGCTTTTTAAACAGATTTTTTGGGCATCTAAAATAACATTTTCAGCTGCTCTTTCCCCACCACCCTTGAGGCACCCCAGGAGCCCTCTCCCTCCCTGCCCAGCTGGGTGTCCCGACCATCCCCAAATCCATCGGGATGCAGCTCCCGAGGCCTCAGGGTGGGGTGGGATGGGGACAATTCGGGACTTTCACATTTCGAGGGCCGCTCCAAGTTGCGCGTTTTGTTTCCCCCCCTCCTCCTTGGCTTTTGGGAGGGGAGAAAACCAGGTTTGGATGAAGGGCTGGGAGGCGGGGATGGAATTGTTTGGAAGTTTAAGAGTGCCATCGTGTGGATCTGGGATTGGTGCTCCCGCTCCTTGCAGCGGGGCCGGGGCTCTGAACCCTCCTCTTTCCCCCCAAAACACAATTATTTTAATTCCCTCAGAAATCTGTTGTTTGGGGTCCCACCTTCTCACCCACTCTGTATTTGTAACTCCTCACCCTTCTTTTCTTTTTGTTAATCATCGTTATTTTTTTCCTTTTTTTTTTTCTTTCCTTTTT
>VZTR01012690.1:366184-401553 GCA_013400775.1 Chaetops frenatus
ATTGTGGTAAATCTGCAGCTTCTGTGGGAGAGAGGGGTGGGAAGCAAGGCCGGGTGTGTGACATCCATCGCTGTGCTGCCATCGGGTGGATGGCTGGGAAAGCTGCACATTCCCAGAGAGCTGCAGGAGCTGGGAGTGAGGAGCTGCACCTCCCCAAAAAGTCCCCTTCAACCCCTGCACGCCCCTTGGGGATGGGAACATTGCCTGCAGCAAGGACAGGATTGTCCCCAGCTGTCCTGTTCTGTTTGCCCACCAAATAATCCTGGCCTGGGGTTGCAGCAAGGCAAAGAATCCTAAAATAAAAGTGGTTTGGGTTGGAAAGGATATTTTAAGGATGTTTAGATCAAGCCCAGCCATGGGCAGGGACCCCTCCCACTGTCCCAGGCTGCTCCAGCCTGGCCTTGGGCACTGCCCGGGATCCAGGGGCAGCCACAGCAAATCTGGGCACCCTGTGCCAGGGCCTGCCCACCCTCCCAAGGATCAATTCCTGCCCAAAATCCCATCTAAATCTCCCCATTTTCATCTTAAACCCATTCCCCCTTGTCCTGTCCCTCCATCCCTTGTCCCCAGTCCCTCTCCAGCTCTCCTGGAGCCCCTTTAGGTCCTGGAAGGGGCTCTGAGCTCTCCCTGGATCCTTCTCTTCTCCAGGTGAACACTCACAACTCTCCCATTCTTTCTTCCCAAGGGATTTGCTCCAGCCCTCAGGATCCCCAGGTCCTGCTTGCTGAACCTTCACCAAAAAGGAGCCACCCCTGGCCCCCAGGCACTGCTACACCTGAGCAGAGCCCAAAGCCAATCTCTGGGGTTTCCCCACGTCTCCCAAACCTCCTCTGTCCCCCCACAAACACAAAATGAGGCTCAGGTGTCCATGGGTGTCCCAGGACCACCCCACACCTGGGGGTTTACCCTGATCCCTGGAATGGACAAATCCTGCTGAGTGTGCAGGAAGTGAAGCACCAGCATCCCATAAAAAGCACCTCTGGGACAAAAATCTACCACGTTTCACTGCTTTTAAAATTCCCGGAAGTGGGAAGAGGTGCAGGAAAACCATGGGGATGGGGAGAGCTGTCCCTTGGCAGGGGTTGATTCCCTGCACTGATTTTGGAAACAGCCAAAAACCCCCAGGCATGAAAGGCTGGAACAAAGAAATAAATGAAGACAAACTAAGGGGACTCTCTCAGCCAATGTTTGGAGCTAAACACCTAAAAATGAGGTACCAAAACATTCAGAGCTCTACTGAACATCAGCAATGCAAACCAGAAAACAGCAAAAAATTTCCATCCCAGTGCAAACTGGAAAGGAATAAGATTTCCATCCCAGGGACTGGAGAAGAGAAGGAAATCCTAAGGAAGTGGCAAGCCCAGGGAAAGCTGACCCAGCTCTGGTAGCTCATGCAAACAGTAGCAGAAACCTTCTCTGTGCTCTTTCCAACCCAAAAACAAAAGCTTGTGGTGCCTGCCAGGATGTACAAATCTTCTGGAGGTACAGAGGAGAGGGAAATAAATGTACAACTGTAACAAGTCTCCACAATGTCAAGTAAAAATCCATTTCATCTGCTGGCTTTGGCAACCCACACCCATAAATCAGAGAAAGCAAAATATTGCCTTCATATCCATCGGAGATGTTCAGGGAAATAAGGATCTCATCTCTTGGGCTGCCACAAAAATGATCTGTTCCATCAGAAAAGGCAGATTTTGAATGTCAGCAAAAGCACCAAGAGCAGCTGTTCTGTTCAGCCTGTCCACTGCCTTGGGCCTGGAGGGCAAGCAGGGGACAAAACCCTCCTGCAGCAGCTTCTGCTGGGGCACAGGGGGCACAACAGACCCCAAACCCCACCCTGAGGGCACAGGAACCCCTGGCAGCACCAGCAGTGACCCCAAAGTGCCACGAAAGAGCAAAATTTGGAGTCAAACTTTCCCTGTCTCCAAACTGGGAGGGGAAAATGAGGAGTGGGCGAGTAAAGGGAGTTGTAGTCACACACAGAAAGAGCAGAAAGCAGCCCCAAACACCCATCAGGAAACAGGCTCTCATCTTTCCACTGTCTCATCCCCAAATTTAGAGATTTGTTGAGGATGGGAAGCAGGACATTAACATGTACAACATGCCAGCTATCACTGCCACATAAAATTCCTGGTTTTCCATCTGCCATCTCTCAACAGGGTAAAGGAATTCCTCCTGCAACATATGAGCAGTCGTCTCTTTTATAGCTTTTTAATGGAAAGCAAATAAAAACTCTCCAACTTTGGATTTATCAAAACCATCTTGAAGAGTTTTTCAGAGGAGTTTTTCACCCTTTCTGAGAGCTGCACCAGCTGCATCCAATCATGGCCAATAATTCCTTCCCAGCTATCCAGTGAGCCTGGGAAAGAACCAGAGCCTGCAGCCCAAATCCATGGGATGGTTGATAACACAGGGAAATGTGATTTCCAACTGGAAGAATGCTGCAAACAAATTGCAGGTGACCAATATAAATAAAGACAAGGTTTTTAAAGAATTAAGTTCCATCAGATAATAACAACAAAATGAAATAATTTCCAGGCTCTAGCACAAATCTCATTCTCTGACTACATTTTTTTTGCAAGTACAGAACCCAAAATCTGAATTGTAAAATTCCTCAGAAGGGGGATGTCAGTGCTTCAGCCAAAGCTCAGTGTGAGCCACATCACTGAGGAGAAGAGGAAAGTGCTGGGTTTTTATAAAATCAGCATCAAGAAAAAGTGTTGGCCTCCAACTCTGAAGACACCACTCCAAAATTTTCATTTTTGAGCCTCTGTGCTCTCAAGACCCCACTCTGAGCAATTTAATGCACTTCCAGCACAGGACAGAACTGCAAGGTTTTGGAGGTCTCTGATCCCTGGAGTCTGCAGCAGTTTGGGTTTTAAGTTCCCCAGAAGTTCTGAATGTACTAAAAAAAATGGATCCTGAAGAATAAATGGAATATTCTGAGATGCCACCATGAAAACACCAAAATAAATTAAGGGTTGAGACAGCAACACAAGGCAAAAATACAAAGTCTTAATGCACAGAGCTCTCAGGGAAATATCCAATAACTCCTTGGAGCAAGTGAAAGGAAAAGAATGCAATGGAGAAGTTTTACACTGATTTTCAGATAACAAGGAGAATTTTGATGAAGAAAGGAGTCAGGATTATACAGAGATGTGGAGGGGGGAAGAACATCATCCAAAGGGTCTCAGCTCCTCCACCAGAGTCCCTGGATAAGGAAAACCACAAAAATGAGGCCTATGAGTAAAAATATTGACAGGTTTTCTGGAAAACTAATGTCATGTCTGTCCTGGAAGCAATTTATCTACTGAATCTGAGACATATATAAATATATAGAATAAAATGTACAGAATATAAGCTGATGGCAAAGGGAACAATGCTATCAAATCATCCAACCATGGTAAAGGAACCCCTGTCATTCTCGTTCCATAAAATCATGGAGCAATGAGAGAATGGATTGGGTTGGAAGGGAAATTAAAAGTTGTGTTGTTGCAATTCCCAGGAGGACAGAAAGACAAAATTGGGATGAAACAAGTCCTTACCCTGAGAATTTGGGGACTTCTGAGCATCTCTGAGCCCAGGAAGAGCAGAACAACGGAATCCAATGGAACTTTAAATGAATCCGAAGCAGGGAAGTTCTCCCTGCTCAGTTCAAAGGGCAGAGAACACAATAATTAGTGAAGTGTTGGTGATAGAAACCACAATCACACCAATAAAATCCTTCCCCAACAGAAACACTGCCCAAAAAGTTACCTTGGTGGCTGCTGGGGTATTTTTAATGCACAATAGTTTGTACTTGGATGGAACAGGAAAGGGAAGGAGCTGGGATTTGATGCTGTTCATTTTCAGTCCTGAGTAAAGGTCCATCTGCCAGTGGAGAATGGGCACAGGGTGGAAAAAAAAAAAACAACAATATTTCACTGCACAGGCTTCCTGTGGTTCTACAGCATGGTGAGGATTTGGGGTAATAAAGCACAAATTGGAGTGTAAATGCGATATTTCAGAGGTGGAGGAAAAAACACAGAAGAACAGAGGAAAAAAGGAAAAAGTTTAAAATAATTTCTGTAGTGCACACATTGCTACAGCAACATCCAACAACCTGCACCACTGCCAGTGGCCAGAGAGGGAATATTCAGGAAAATCCTTGGACTGGGATCTCAGCAGGACCATCCCTGTGCCTTGGGGATCAGGATCTGAAATGGAAATTAAGTTGTGATCTTCAAGTATTGGAGTTCGAGACAAGAAACCATTTCAGGCTCTGTTCCAAGACCAGCAAGTCCCAGCCTGCAGATCAGTGAGAGCCTTATCAGACCCCATCACTGCTGGGTTTGAAGACAGAACCTCAAACACTGAGGTGGTCAGGAGGTTTTTAAGGCTGTAAGGAGATCCAGTTTGGGTTGGTGTCACTGCAGGACATGAATTCAGCCACACAGACTCCATTTATCAGAAGGCTGGAAATACTCTCCTTTATTGAAATTTCTAACTCTTTATATACTATTTTACACAGGTCCATCTGATTGGTGGGCAAAGTTAACACCTCTTCCATCATATTGGTCAAATCCGAGGGCCATCAAGAAGTTGCTCTTCTTAACAAGGATTCAAAACGAGATAAACTTAGCAAAAACATTTCTCCATATTTACTTGGCATTCCGTGAGAACAGAATTTTTAGAAATCAAAACATCTCAGGCTGAAAATCAGGGCTACAGGTTGGAACTAAAATATAAAGAGCTGCCCAAAAATATTCCCAGACCAAAATAGGAGCAGTTCTGCTGTCCCATCCCAAAGGTAAATACACACCTTTGTTCACTGAATTAATCCAGATTGATAGATAATTATACGATTATCCAGATTTTATCCTGTAAGCAAACCCATGATTTTTAGCTTCAGGCTTTCCTGTCTCCTGCATCTTGGACTGACAATTCCAACAGTTGGGAGTTTGCCCATCTGCTGAATATCCCAGGTTCCAGCAGAACAAGTGGATCCCTGCTGGCTGCAGGCCAGCTGAGGAAGAGGAAGATTTATGCAAACTCTCAGGAAAACATTTCCAACAGCTGGAATGGAAAGGAAATCCAGGCAGCATCTGAATCACAGAGTTATTACTCTGCCACTCCACACAGAATTTCCAGGGTCCCTCCAGCAACCACATTATTTAATAGACCATTTAATAGCCTATCAAAAATCCAGTTGTCTTCATTACAGCAAACAGGAAACTGTGGGATAATGGAGTGATTTTGTGAGAGGAGCAACTGCTGGGAACCAAAGGTGAAGCAGCACAGAGAAGTTTCACACTGACAGAAATAAGGATGCTCTACACAGGCTGAAAATTGGGAAATTTCAGGTCCTGAGCAGCTTAATCTTACTCTAGGTTAGCATGAATAAATAAATTAATAAATCTGAATGGGAGGGGGGAGATTTGTGCTTCCATAGGTCACATCTTAAAGTGCTTGCACAGATGTTGAACATTTTTTAGGATGAGTTAAGGCACTGTTCCTGCAGGACAGACCCAACATCTGCAAGCAATGAAGGTGAGGAAGGTCCAGCAGTGCCCATTGCTCCTCCAGAACCCGGGGTTTGATATTTGTAGGGTCACAAATCAATTCCAAACCAGGCTGAGCGTGGATGAGCCACACAGGAGATTCCAGACATGGACAGAAACCAGGGAAAAGCAGCTCTGGGGCCCTGCAGGAGTGCTCAGCTCAGTTCCTAAATCACCCTGCTGAGGAATCCCTGGGTTCAGCAGTGGCTGCAGATGACTCCTGGGAGAAGAGCTGAACCCAAATGCCTCAAAAAGGAAGCCTGGAAACATTTTTCCATTGTGTAAAAAAAAAACTAGACTTAACAGCACATTTCACAGGGAGAAGCTGGAAAAACACACACAAAAAATATAAATTTATAAAGAATAATTTCCTCTTTCACTGCTTCCCCCAAGAGCTCAATTTAAATAATGACTTAGCCATGACCCCAAGTTAGGAGCAGCTGTCCCAGAACCAAGGGTTGGACAGCAAGGCCTGGGCAGCTGTGCCAAGGTTTGAAAACTCTTTCCATGCTGGAATTTTTCCTATTTTTTCCTAAACTTTTCCCAACTCAAACCTCTCCTGGAGGAACCTGAGGCCGTTTCCTCTTGTCTTATCCTGAGATGAATCTGCCTCACTTCCTAGAAACTCAAATCCAAAATGTCCTGCAATTATACTTGTGACACAGTTCTTACCTAATTAACCAAATACCACTGTATTCTGCCTTTTTTTTTCTTTAATTTTAGCACTTCACAAAGCAAATTCAGGATAACCTTAGTGTTTTCTACATTTTAATGAAACAAAATTACAGGAACTTATAAAACTTCCTTGTTCCTACAATAAATAATATAATTCTTTTTCCAAATCTGAAATATTCACATGTTTTATGTCTGAACTCTCAAGTTTTTCCAAGTTTTGGAGTGGCTGCTCCATCCACCTGGAATAGAAAAACTCTACTTTTCCAGTGTGGCTTGAAACTACCAGGAATCCACCATTATTCCCANCCCCCCTTAAGGTTTTATGCTGGGGTTCATAATGGGTGCAGACTTGGGGGGATCCCAAATTGTGGGGAAAAGCAGGATTCTTTTGTTGCTGTTTTCAAAAGCAACATTTCAAAAGAATTCCCAATTTTAAGTATTGTTAGAGTAAAATTAGCCACTGATCTTGGGTTTCCACTCTCCATGGTGTAAATTAAAGCTGCTCTAGGAGGGGTTCCTGCAGGTAAAGATTTACAGCCTTTGAACCTGGAATAAACAATTTGGATATTTGGATTTTCCATATACTTCAGCTGGAAATGAAAGGAAAATAATCATGTGGTGCTGCAGCTCTGCCCATGTGTAAATTATTTGAAAGACATTGACCTTCAGTTGTAAGTCTAAAGCACAGCACATCTCTTGCCTACCCTTAGGATGCTCCACATCCAACAGCTCTCATTTCTGGAATTAGGGAAAAAACAACTCTACTTTTCCAGTATGGCTTGAAACAACCAGGAATCCACCATTATTCCCATTAAATATATTAATAGAACCTGAACAGAGAATGGGATCACTAGGAAAAATACATCCTGAAATAGAAATTTTCCTGGAGCTGCCATTAACAGGGATCAGGATTTTTGATGTGAAGAGTGGGTGAGCCAGTGGTCCTAAACATCAGGAAAAGGAGGCCTTGGCAAAGGAGTTCTCTGGAGGCCAAAGCTGAGAATGGGGGAAGAGCAGATCTTCATTTTCAGCAAACATCACTTCTTTTTCATGGTAATGCCATTAAACGATCCTGCCAGGGCAAAATTTCCCTGGGAGCATTCCAGGACCAAAGTGCTCCTTCCTGTGGGATTTTCCTCCTGCCAAGTGATCAATATTTTAACAATGTCTCACCCATTTAAATGCAGGCCTTAAAGAGGGGGATGGATTCATCCCTGGCAGATTCCAAGATTACCAGGGTGGTTGTGGTCACCTGCTGGATCACCACGATGGAGATCAGCACATGGGGTTTAGTTTTACCTCTGTCACCAGGATTTAGTACAGGGTAGGCCAGCAAAACTGGAGAGATAATGGGATTTTTCTTTAAATTATGGAAAATTTCCGCCCCATCAACTTCCCTGGAAGGACTGGGCTCGGTGGTTGGTTCCTGCTGAGGATTAGTGGGTATGGGGTGACCACATCCACTGGAAAAATGGGAAAGTAGGGCTTGAATTTCTCACCACCAAATCAGGAAGGTGTATTTGTATCTGGATATTAAAGATGGAAGCAGAACTCTGTTCTGAATTAAAACAACATCCAGATATTACTGCACTCTCCACTAAAATTCTCTATTTCTAATCCTGCAGAACACCAAACCAGACAAAAAATAACCTAAATTATCAACAGAAAAATGTAACCTGCTCTAGAGCTAATGACAAAGCCCTATAACATCCTGGGGAAAAAAATGTTTCACCATAACTGACAACCCAGAAAGTGCTAAATTTGTACCAGCATTTTCATCAGCATTTTGCACACAGGAGATGACTTGAGGAGAAAGAGGAGAAAAGATGAGGGGAGAAAAAGGAAAAATTTCTTACATTGCAGCTAGGCTTCAACCTTCAGTTCACAATTGTTTCATGATTATTCCAGAGAAAATAATTTCAAGAGATGGGCTTGAAAAAAAAATACTAAATTAAATTAAAATGTGCCACTACCTCGGCATCAAACGAGCTCGCTTACCTTGCGGCGCCCAACAAACACCAAAACTTTGGGGTTGATTTGTCCCAGCTGTGATCCATAAAGCACTTCCATGTTTCTCCAACATCTGGGGTTCATCCTGCGTCTCCTAGAGACTCCCTGGAGAGCAGGACGGGTGGCTGAGGTGCGGATTTGTGGTGTCACACAACGGGAGCAGATAAAGGTGGGTGTTAAGGACCGGGGCAGTCGTGGTGGGCTCTTGCGGCGGTGGGTGCCAACCGATGGAAGGGTCGGGGGCTGCAGCCCCCCAAAAGCGTCCCCAGCAGTGGAGTGACTTTGGTGTCGCAGGCACTGCCCACAAGGAGAGGCACAGGGGCCACATTGCTCACGAGCCGCCGCCGCCAAGGGTAAGGGAAGGATCCTTGCACGGGGTTCCAGGGAGGAAGTTTGTTCCAGCCACACGCAAAGGCACCCAGGGACAAAGAACAAGAACAAAGAGAAGGTCCATGGGTCTTATACTGGGAGAACTGGGGTGGAGAGAGCATCAGGAACCAATGAACTGAGGGCCTGGGGGCGGTACAAAGGTGGGGCTGAGGCACACGGACCAACGGGAGGAGAGGGAAGGAGTGGCTGGGAATGGGGACCAATGGGGAACCAAGGAAGGGAGAACTTTCTAGGTCCAAGCCATACAGGGAATAAGGGGGCTGGGGAACAACAAACCGACGGGGAAAGTAGAACTGGGGTACATTTGAAAATGCGTGCAAGGTCTCATGGGAGAGGCTCTTTTGCCTCACCATGACCTAAGGGTTTGGCTCTTGCTCTAGGGGCTGTATCTGTCCTGGGCTCTATGGCCCTACCGGCCTCCTCAGAGGGCCATCCTCAAAATGGATTTACCTGGATTTACCTCAGGAGCATGGGGACAGCCAGCCTAGACCACAACCAGGAGTAACCAAGCCTGGCTTAGTCACTTAGGCTGGGCTGTTAGGCTGTGGGTTTCCTTAGGGAGAGGAGCAGCCCAAGCTCTCCAAGGGCTTGCTCTCCATCACACGTAGGGTGAGGTGGGTGCCTGGAAGACATTTCTCATTAAGGACACATCAGTCACATCCTCTCACTGCCCAAACAACAGGAAAGCTTCTCCTGAAGTGTTTTGCTGACAGGAATTTGGCTTTGTTGAAGACATGTGCCTTTAAACCACACCGCTGGAGGAAAGCTGCTTCAACAAGAGCATCTTTTATAATAAATACAAGGAGATTCACAGCCAGGAAGGAAATTCTATTTAGGAATAAATTTGTGTTCAGATTTTATTACTAATTCATTACATTCTTAATCTGAAAAATCCTGAAGCAGCACAACTGCTTGAGAATTATCATTAATAATTACATTGATACTGAATTCTTTTATGCAAATAGTACAGTAGACTTAGAGATAGGACTCTTTGTAAACCTCCTGAGTGTTTGCAGGAAGTTTAATTCATTCCCTATCTCCTTTAGTTTGCAAATGAGGTGTGAAACAATTGTCTGTTCCTGGAAGGTGGCAGCGTTCATGTGCCACACACAGGACATTGTTGGGTTGGGCTGTGCCCAAAGTCATCGAGTGAGGTCACCCAGATATCATTAATTATTACAATTTGTTGAATGCTGGCAGTGCAGGGATGTCCTGGGTGGCTTTGGAGCATGCCCAGGTCTGTAACTCACCTTTGGATCCAGAGAAGGGAACACCCAGGATTGCTCAGGGACCAGGGCCGGGCTGTGGCTGAGCAGGACCCACCTGATAACACAGGGAATATTTTTGGCCCATCATTAGGTCTTTTCCTTCCCCAAGGAAAGAACAGCTCCCAGGCAGGTAAACATGATTAACAAGATGCCATAACCTCTCAGACACTTTGTTTTTTTAAAAAAGCAACACATGCTGTTGCCAAATATTTCGGGGAAAGAAACAAAACTATTCTGCTAAAGAGCTTTCATTTGAATATGTTATGCCTGAGCCTCATCCTGGAGATTCTCAGCTTTCCTATCAGTTCCTGCTAATGAGTTTAGCTCCCTGGGTAGAATGTGTCTGGTAAATTTTTCAAGAACTGATCATTAGCAATGTTTTGTATATTTTATTTTCTAGTTTTTGCCGTATATAGAGTTGTCATTTTTAATTCATTGCCCACTGGAATTTTACGAAGGAAAACTCACATTCTCTTAAAAACGAGATGAGGAGGTTGGCACAGATTTTAATGGATGCATGTTGTGCTGCAGGTGAAATTCTCCAATTCTAATGCAAGTGTGTGAGAAACAAGGAAACGTGGTGCACACTGAGAAAAGCAAAGGGAGATAAGAAACTCACTCTTCCCATGGCAGGGGGAATAGAGCTCTGATAGTTTGAGGAAAAATTCCTAATTCTTCCAAACCCACAATGTGGTTGCTTTTTTTGCAGTTTCCAAAGTGCATCCCCTCCTCTGACCTCTGGCTTCAGATTAGAGAATTTGAGCTCAGCAAATTGGGGATTTTGCTGGCACAAAACCCTGAAAACTCCAGTTTAATCCTGATTTATGGGGAAGGGGGTAACATAATCTTCTTACTTTACAGCATTTAAAAGGCCAGAGCGGAATCAAGTGGTTTAGCCTAATTTAGCTGGGTTTTTTCTATTTGATTTGTAAAACAAGATGAAATAAAATGAGCGTGTCCATGCACAGAGCTTCTTATAATGAGTTGAGAAACTCTACTGGCAAAGAATTCCAATTGTAAAACAGGGTTACAACGCAATAAAATGCTCAGTTTTGACTCATTCTTACTTTTGGGTTTTCTATGACATCACAAACCTGACATTTTTCGATGTTACATCGTAGAGATGCATCTCTGAAATGTGCTCACCTGTGGTGCTAAAGGTGCTCCCCCCTCCAGCTCAATCCCTCTATAAAATTAACCCTATTTAACCCCAAAATTTACTCCTTTTCCAGCCATTTTTTCCATAATAAAGGAGGAGGGATTTCTCCTCCTGCAGATCTGACCCATCAAGTCAGGGTTAAAAGGAGACAAAGTTCTCCTAAGCTGTTGTCTATAAGAGGAAACTTTTCTCTCTCCTCCACCTTCTCCACCCATTTTACCTTCAAAGAAATGTTGAGGCTCATGGAAATGTGAAGGATCCCAATCCCAGTCCTTTACATGCTGTGGGAGACCAAGGGGGAGCCCTGCTGATCCAGCCCATGCCTGGAAAACAGAATCTGGAGGGACTTGGTCATTTCTTGCTCCTCCTGAGCTAAACCTCATAACCACAAAACATTGGGACTTCTCCCAGGGCAAAGAGCTCTGGGCAATGGCTGAGGGTGAAAATTCACACTCATGGAAATCATGGAATGGTTTGGGTTGGAAGGGATCTCAAAGATCATCTCCTTCCACCCCCTGCCATGGGCAGGGACAGCTCCCACTGCTCCAGGATGCTCCAGCCCGGCCTTGGGCACTGCCAGGGATCCAGGGGCAGCCACAGCAAATCTGGGTGGGCACCCTGGGCCAGGGCCTGCCCACCCTCCCAGGGAACAATTCCTTCCTGATATCCCATCCAAATCTACCCTCTTTCAGCTTGAAATCATTCCCCCTTTTCCTCCATCCCTTGTCCCCAGTCCCTCTCCAGCTCTCCCAGAACCCCTTTAGGCACTGGAAAGCTCTGTAAGATCTCCCTGGAGCCTTCTCTTCTCCAGGCTGAACAGCCCCAGCTCTCCCAGCCTGTTAAATTCCTATCAAACCTCAGAAACACTGCCAGGATCCAGTCACTGTGCCCACCACTGAATTAGAAATTCAACTTAAAACCCATTTTTCTCTCTCCACGCAGCCAAGGAGAGCCCAGCCTGGTCTGGGGATGTTGGGACCCAAACCATTCCCATTATCCAGTGCAAATCTGCTCTTGTCCCACCCCATCCCAAATCTTCTCAGCAGAAGAACGCAGATTTCACATCTCTCAGTGGGTCACAAATGAAAGGAAAAGAATTCAGGACCTCATGCAAAGCATTTCCTGACTTTCCACTTGAAATCAGAACTGCATTTGATAAGATGCATTGAAAATACTGCAGCAAAACATCCTGACAACCCCAGTGTCTCTCAAGGAACATCCAGAGCAGAACCACATGGAAGTTTTGCAGGAAATTGTGCATTTTAAATGACAATTTATTTATCTGCTTTTGTTCCCCTTTCTCTTGTGTCTACTGAAGGATATGGAGGATCAGTTATGGGGTAACTAAGCCCAGATAGCAGAGGACAAGGAAACATTTGACACCCTCAATGGTGGCAATTTTTAATCAGAAAACCTGCACCAAAAAAGAAAGGAATACATAATAAAATGATTCCACAGGAGAAAAAAAGTCTGACTTCAGCCTTACCCACAGCATTGCAAATGGATTTTGTCAGCCTGCAGCCTTCCAAGGCTCCTTGGTAGTAAATTAAATTTGGTCAGTTTATAAAGGTATTGCTTTCATGTTTCTCTCCCAAGATCTTCCATCCCTCGGAGGTTTGGAATCACCTTGTTTCTCCTCGCTTGTCTTCTATTCTCCATTACACAGTCGATGACCTATCAGATATTCCTCTTCTACTCCAACAGCTTTCCTGTTGCCAACCTTCAATGAGAATAAAGCCTGCAACCCTTTTTATCTTCATTCTGCTGCTGTTTCCATCGGGGGTTTTATATTTTTTTTTTTTCCTTTTCCTAAAGATCGTTTGCCGGCGTTGCTTCCTGGGCTTTTACCCAGTGGAACAAGCAGTGTCTTCTGAACTGACAATTCTGACTTTTTGCTGCTTGTGATTTTTCTAAAGCATGACAAGTGCTGGCATGAAGACATGGCAAACCTTTTCAGATAAGGAGCTCAGGAAAAAAAAAAAAAAAAGCATGGCCTTTCAAAGAGCAGTGGTAGTTACTGCACAAGGAAACAAATCTCCCATGGATTAATTTAATTCAGCTGCACCTTTTCCATGGAAGCAACAATTAGAATCAGGACTTTTTAACATATTTTTAAGTTATTTTAATTATTTTTTTTAATTATTTTTAAGTGTATTCTAGCACAAAATGAACCCTTTTTTATTTTTCTCCATTATAACATAAAAATAGGACGAATATTTGATATATTTTACCCTGGATGAGAAACAGAAACAAAAATAGACAGGAAATGGGTCCCTGCAAATCTGTTGCAGGTGTGGGGTGAGATTTAAAAAAACTTCTACTCTGTGTATCTCGTGTTCTACTTTGTATGTTCCTTAGAAGATCATCCCAAACTAAGGATTAATAGAATTTCACTGATTTCTGAATTAAAGAAAAGGGTTCTTGACTGCCTGCCCAGGATTTAATTTTCTCCCAGAGATGTTGAAGCTGCCCCTGGATCCCTGGCAGTGCCCAAGGCCAGGTTGGGCAGGGTTTGGAGCAGCCTGGGACAGTGGAAGGTGTCCCTGCCCATGGAAATGAGTGGGATTTAAGGTCCCTTCCAAACTATCTGGGATTCCATGACTTTGGGAGCTTGTGGAATCCTGAGGCAGCAGCTGTGTGTGGGTGAGACAAGGCAGGCTGACAGAAGTCAACAAAATAAATATGAAAAAAAAAAATTAAAATATATTACCAACTAAAAGTAAATAAATGAGCAGCTCTCAGCCCTCAGATGAGTGGGGATGCTGTGTGCACACAGAGAGCTGGGCTGGAGCTTGGATGGGGCTGAAGGACAACCTGGAGGATCCCTGGTGGGTGCTGATGGAGGGAAGGACCCAGGCAGCACAAACCTTCCTGGGCTTTGCAGCCTGAGAAACAGAGAAGGGTGATTGATGGTGGTGGCAGAGATGGAGTTTGTTTTCCTCAAGCCTCAATACACTCCATGGACATTCCAGGCAGAGGGCTGGGTTCCTTTTCAGGGCACAAGGCACTGCCCAAGGCTTTATCTCTGCTCTTCAGAGCAGCCTCCATCAGTGCCCCACCTGTGAAAGGCCATTAAAACATCCAGGAGTGAGGCCAGCGAGTGCTGGGAAAGCAGCAGAGTGAGTCGATAGCTCCTCACACACAGAAACAAAACTATTTTATCCCTCCTCCATAATGGATCAGGAGAGCAGCTATCAGGTTCTATTATCTGGCTGGAATGTGAATGGAGGCTAATAGCCTGCTCCAGTGCTGAATTAAAAGCAGGATTCAATCAATAGATGGGAGAAGATGAATCAAGTGTCCATTTCCTTGAGCTGATAGCAAGAATAATGTGATAATGCATGAGGAGCTCTCCTCTAACATTCCTGGGGTGTGACTGGAGAGTTCTCACTCAGTGCCAGCCAGAGATGAGGCTCTCCTGGCTCAGGGAGTCAAAAACAGGAGATGTAAAAACACCCTGCAAAAAGCAACAAGCACTGTGAATTCAGCCACTCACCAACAACTTCTGCTCAGCACCAAAATCTGGCCACTCATTTGCTTTTCTCTCCTTCTACACTGGGAGCAGTGCAAAACAGATGCTCTGGAATAATTTCTTTTCATCCCTGCCATTGTTCCGTGGCTCTGGCAGCACCTCCACCACGAGCAGTGGTCCTGTGCAGGCTCCAGATTGGCTTTGGGAGTTGTTTTGCCAAGCTGTGAAGCAGCAATCAGAAATCCATCACCGCTCTCTGCCTTTCCCAGGGCTGGCCAAGACAACTGAAAGGTGAGAGAGCACAAAATATGACTGGAACCCACCTTAGCCCTTCCTAAGGAGCACCTTCCTGATGCCATCAGTGCCTTTAATCCTCTTTAATTGGAGGGAGAATGGAGCAATAAGTGCAGAACAGGAGAGTTGTGCTTGCAGAGAGAGGTGTTTGCAGCAGCACTGATGGATCACAGCAGGCTTTGAACAAGTGAGATCCTCTCTGAGGCAGTGCTGCAGGGAGGTGAGGGGCTCATTGGTGTTATTGGATTGGGGGAAAGAGCCTGGGTTCTGCTTCCAGCTCTGCCACCAGCTCTCCATGGGACCTTGAGCTTCTCCCTTTCTCCAGCCCATGTCCCCGCCCTGCACAGCTGCAACAGCAACTCCTCACCCCTCACCTTTTTGCTGTGATGGGACACACAGGTTGGCTTTGGACAGGACACTGAGGGGGTTTTCCTGAATCCACTTTGGTATAAAACAGATGTCACATCTCTGCCCTGAAAGAGAGCGTGCCTTCAAAAAAACAAACAAGCAAATAAATTGCATTTTGTAGGAGGTCAGTTCAGAAACTGCTCAGTATTCCAAATTCCCTCCCCATGACTGATATTTTTGGTATCTGTGAGAGCCATGCAATAACTGAGGTTGGAAGGGGGGGCTGAGGTTGAATAATCCACCCACAGAAACAGCTGGAAGCTTCTATTCCCACATTATAAAAGTGCCCCATACATTTAATCTAAAATTTGGCTCAGAATCCAAAATCAGGCAAGATACATTGAATCCAAATTTGGGAATTCCAAATTCCCTCCCCATGCACTGATATTTTTGGTATCTGTGAGAGCCATGCAATAACTGAGGTTGGAATAATCCACCCAGAGAAACAGCTGGAAGCTTCTATTCCCACATTATAAAAGTGCCCCATACATTTAATCCAAAACTGGACCCAGAATGGCTCAGGTCAGGACAATCCTGAGCTGCAGCAGTCAGAAAAGTTCCTTTCTCAGGGAAATCAAGGGCAGTTCTCCAGTTCTGTCCATCTTCATCTGAATTCCAACCCAATTCCAGCAGCCTTTATTCATTCTTGGACTAAACTCCATGCTCCCGGAGCCATTCTGGAAATTTCTGCATCTCTTTTTCTTCCTCTTCAGTTTTATTTTCCTCTTTCATCCTCTTCACCTTCTCCTCCAGAATATTCCATAAAAGACCTCCTGCTTCTCCTGACAGTGGGGGTGGAGCAGTTTATTCACACAGATATTTAATGTCTGTTTTTACACAAATGACTCTCAGATCCACATCCCTACTCTCAATTTATCTCCTTCCATTCAGCCTTGCCTTTCTCTCTCTCTCTGCTCTCTCACCTCTTCCTGCAAATTCTAATTTAAAGTGACCAAAATTCAAGTCCTGCTCTTTCCTCTTAAACATCCTTCCTTCCCAAATTCAGCCCTGTCAATATTCTCTTTTTTGTCATCCAGGACTTATAAATGAGCTGGTCACAGGTGATGACAACCCATCATTAATGGTTTAGCCAATTAACAGTGACTTGGCTGACAGAGATCTGAAGATAATGAGTATCTGTGCTATTATTTGTAAATGTAGCCATGAAACTTTGATTTTTATCAGTAAAAGAAATGTTGTGCTAATACAAACTCCTACCTGGATGTGCTAATTCCAAAATCTGGAAATGAGTCCTGCTACCCCCCTCCCACACACAACTCCCATGTTTCTGGTTTTTAATGCAGGGTAGAGAGCAGAAAATCTTGGGGAAAAATTCAAATTGAAGTCTAGTATAGAATAAACCACAGATCTCCAAGATTTTCTGTAAATTTTCTGGGAGGGGAAAAAATAAAAAAAAAAAGACAAATATTGGGAAAAATATTACAAGTATTAGCAAGAAAGGCTGTTTAAAAGTCCCTAATTAGGAGAGGATGCCAATGGATGGTTTACAAGATGAAATATGAAAGTTTATACATTAAATTTGGACTTTTAGGAAGGCAATGCATTCCCAATTCCCAGGTGCATCCCTCTCCTGCCTTCCCCAGCCCCAGGAAGGTGTGACAGAGGAAATAAACTCCACGTTGTGTTAGGGGTGAGAATAAAACTGTAAATTCACACACCCCCACCAACAGGCACCTAAGCCAGGTGCTTCCACACATCCAATGAATGGGAATTCTGTCCCCCATGAGCTGCCTGGTTTGCTGGGAGCAGCATCAGGAGCTCACTGGGCAGCTCAGCCTCACCTCCATCACTGCAGCATCTGTTCCTGCTCCTCAGGAGCCCAGCAGGAACCTTGTTCTTGCCTGCTCCCTGCCCAGGTGGTGACTATTATTACAGGCAGGGAAAAGGAAAGCTCATAAATCAGCCACGAGCAGGAGAAGGAACATCAGGCAGTGTGAGATTAAAATATGGCCCTTCCCACCCTTGGAAAGGACACTCCAGGACACTCCCAATTGTCAGTGCAGGGCAAAGAGCAGAAATTCCTGGGAAAACTCCCATTTCGGTAGATTTGTTTGTAAATCACAGCTACTGTGGGATCTCCAGGGTTTTTTGCTTCCTTTCCTGCTTGCCACAACAGCTTTTTAAAGATGACTTTTTAATTCCTGACTTGGCCTGCCAGAGGGGCTGCCCCTCTCACATCCCTTCTGGCTTTAGATCCTCTCAGCATCCCCCAAAGGCCTCTCCACTCTGCCAGAAAATAAGTGAGCATCTCTTTTTTTCTGTAAAGGTGTTGGTTTTTTTACCTTTTTAATTTAATGCCTGGAATGAAGGAAGGAATTGTCTGGAAAAAAGCATCCACTGCTGTCTGCTGGGTCCTGAAGGGCATCAGGCAAAGCTGGACTTTGGGTTAAAGTGTGTTCAAAAGCTCAAGACAAGCATGAAATCACTGCTGGCAGCTCTGCAGAGGTTGTTTCAGTCCTGCAAAGATATTTAACAGAGATGAGCCAATCAAAAGTCTGAGCTGGCTGATTTCATTGAATGCAAATGCTTCAAAAATCCTGGGTGATCCTGGGTCCTGGCAGGGAAAGAAAGGAGCTCTTCCCAGGAAACACAACTGGAAATCAGGAATAGAACTGAGCAATCCTTGCCAGTCAGGCTGATTTGGGATTCCAGCCATGCTGGCAGCACAGAGGAAAGCAAAGTTTGTCATATTCTTTCTAAAAAGGAGAGCACACCCCAGCACTGCCAAGGGGTGTTTGTTTGGGGGCAGAGATTTCAATCTCTCCCTGTGCTCTGATGGGTCCCCACTGCAGAATTTCAGGTGTTCACTGCCCTCACCTGTCCTTGAGAGCCACATCCAGAGCTGTTTTGAACATTTCCTGGGATGGTGAATCCTTGATTTATGTGAGAATGCTCAGGCTGGGGCTTCTCCTTTAACAACAGCAACAACAACAAATTATTATTGTTATTACTACTATTACTATTATTATTATTATTGTTGTTTTTGTGATATTAATATGGCAGTGATGATGATGATAATAATAATAGAAATTACAAGGAGAGGGAGAAAGAGTAACAAAATCCAAGAGAAACAAGTGATGCCCAGCACAATTTCTCAGCACCCCAGCCCATCTCTCACCCACAACTGGCCCAGTCCCCCCAGTTGCCATACTGGGCACGTTTTTCAATGGTGTGGGACATCCCCTTTGGCCAGTTTGTGTCAGTGATCTTTCCATGAATCCAAAGCTGTGGCATCACTCATAAATCCTGTGAGATCAGCTGAGGAAACAGCTTGGGAAGCACTGACAGGTCCCTCATCACCCACCCAAACCCCAAAATCTCACCCCACACCCCAAATCAAAGAAACCCTTGGATTTTAGGGCTGCTGCTGGTGGCTGCTGTGGCCTGGAGTGGGTGTGAGGCCCTAGAGCCCATAAACACAGCCTTGCAGTTTATTCCATTTCAGAGCACTTTGATTTACTCAGGAAATAAAGTATCTCCTCCTGCTCCATTCAAATGTTATATACAGATTTAATCACAAGCCCCATGATACTTCACATTACTCACAAAGCTGAGCTTTTGTACTTCTCACATCCCTTCCCTTTGCCTGGTTTTTTTTTTTTTCTTTAAGAACCCATAATATTAAACTTAAAAAAAACAAAACAAAACAAAACAAACAAACAAACAAACAAAACACACACTAAAAAATACCCCAAATTTAAAGAGAAAAAAACCAGCAGCCAAATACAGGAGAGCAAATGACATTTTTCTTTTAAGAATCTTATTTTTTAGACATGACCTGGGGGACTCATCTCGATTCCTGAGTGCTTGGGACTGCTTGTGCATCATGAGACACGTTCTGTCATTGGCACAGAGAACCTCCTAATAAAGGATTGAACACCATCAGTGACTCAACAATGCAGAAACAAAAAGGTGCAGAGCCTGCTGGGGGAAAAAAATGGGCAAAACAAGCAGAAAGGGAACAGAAGCAAGACCTGGATTCAATTTAGGAGAAGAATGGGGTCCCCTGAAAACAATAAAAGTTTAGAAAAAGGAGTAGAAAAAAAGGGGAAAAAAGGAGAAGGTTGAAACAAAGATTTGAAAGGGCCACACTTTTCTAAAGGTACTGATCTGAAGCACCAAAGCTTTGTCAGGGCTGAACTTCTGAACTTTCTGAGTTACCAAATGAATCATTCCCTTCCCTGAGCTCCACCAGGTTCTCACAGTCCCCTCTCCAGCCCTTCCTCACTGATTACTCCCCAAAAGGAGCTGCTCTGTCCCAGGCCAGGGAGCTGTGATTCAGCTCCAGGAATTCTCTTGGACAGCCCTGTGCAGTGGGTGGGGGGCAGCAGAAGGAAGAGCAGGTGAAGCAGCTGAGCTGGGAGCTGTCAGCTCCAGCAGCTGCAGGGGTGGCACTCTCTGAGCTGCTCCTCCTGCAAACACACTGGGTTTGTGCTCACAGCACCTCCTGAAAGCCTAGGGAATGGTGGATGCACAAGGCTCAGCCCCAGGAAAAGTTCTGTGCCTTTGGGAGGGTGTTGGCAGAATGAAGAGACAGAGGGAGGATGCTGGGAGATGTCTCAGCTGTTTTCTAATGTATTTTCTAAAATCACAGAAGGGTTTGGGTTGGGAAAGGACCTTAAAATCCAGCCCTGCCATGGACACCTCCCACTGTCCCAGGCTGCTCCAGCCTGGCCTTGGGCACTGCCAGGGATCCAGGAGCAGCCACAGCAAATCTGGGCACCCTGTGCCAGGGCCTGCCCACCCTCCCAGGGCACAATTCCTTCCCAAAATCCCATCTAACCCTACCCTCTGGCAATGGGAAGCCATTCCCTCTTTTTATGGCACTCCAAGCTCCTGCAAATGGATTGAGGTGTCCATCACCCTCAAGTGTCCTGTGCTGAGCTGGAGATGAGCTTTGATGCAAGGCCACAATCACCCTGGGAAAAAGGAGCATTAAATTATTACAGCACCCCTCAGCAAAGGCACTGCAGGAATAAAATTCTCTGCTGGCAACCAATATGCACCCCCCCCAAAAAAAAAAAAAAAAAAAAAAAACACCACAGAAAAGACACCAAACTTGGGCTGGAATGGTTTCAGCCTCTTCCCTGGAACCATGGGTAGATCCCACCACAAACCCCTGGAGCAGGACAGAGGGAAAAGCCCCCGTGGAAGCCCCTGGGCTGGCAAAGGTGCCTGGTTAGAAGATGGCCACGGCACAGAGCCAGGTTCAAGGTATGAGGAAAAGGCAAGGATTTCAAACTTTGCTCATAGATATTCTTCAAGTGGTGTTTAATACCGCTCCTTTTGTTTGTTTTGACAATGGATCTTATCTTTTGCTAAGGGCTGTGTTCAGGACTATTATTACCCTCTATAAAAGCCTCATAGTCTTTCTTTCCACTTGTTCAGCACACCAGAGTGGCACAGCAAATTTAATCGAAGAACGCAGCTCCAGGGAGAGCCTTTGGAGACTCTCCCCTTTTTCATAATGCCCTTATCTCCCTTTCCTTGTGTTGGGGATGCATAAAAATCACAAAAAAAGTCATTCTGAGTATATTCTTCCTGATAATTATTGTCAGACTCTGAGATAAGTACCCTACGTGATGTAATGTGTGTTAGACCCGGCTCTCTGAATGCAAATCCTGCAACACTTCCAGGCCCAAACAATGGGCGCCCTAAAACACCAGGGCCTGGTATTTTGCCACAGACAAGAGAGAGCTTTGATTTTTTGTGTTTCGATAAGGCACAATCTGGGTGCCTTTATCTCAGCTGTTATATTTAAAGATGACATTCTAGCCTTGCAGCCTTGCCTATTGTCTTGACCCTGATTATCTCCAAATGTTGTTGTTTAGTCAAACTCGGGTGCTTTAATGAAAGGCCTGCTCCCAATTTAAGGGAAATTATTTAAATGCAGAGTATCCTACACACTGCGGTTTCCAAAAGAACTAGGCGGTTAATCAAAAGTTAATTGTATAATTCTCATGCAGATTAGGGCCTCTTGCAAATGAATCCCAGGTTGTGATTATTAAAAAAAGGGAGAGTGCTGGAGGAATGCACAAGGGTCTTCAGTCTGGTAAACAATCAGCTAAGGTTTAATTTGTGGTAAACAAAGTGCTGATACACCAGGGGTCTCCAAAGGAGACAAAAAGGTGAAAATAAATTAAAAAACAACATACAGATATGATCTTTTTGTTTTTAGGCATCTTTCAAAAACACAGGCTAAATGAACAAAAAGTAATCCATTAATATTTCCTGGCAGCATCCTGGCAATATGCAAATGAGAGCAGTCCCATAATTATGCTGCAGCCCTTGGACAGGGATCCTGCTCAGGAAATGTCACTGCCACCACCTCCAATCACCACCTCTGTGCTGCTCCCTTGGAAAATAAACGGCTCTAATGAACACTTTGATTAATCACAAACTGCTGCTCCCTGTGCCAAGGAACAACCTTGGCAGAAAAGGGCACCAGTGGTAGGGTCAAAGCTTGTCCCTGTGCTTTGGAGTTATCTGAGGGAAGGAACAAACCAGGAGTGATGTTTTCCAAGCCAAAAAAAGTCATGGCTCAGCTGAAAAAAAAATAAAATAAAGAGGAGGTGGTGTTTCAATGGAACTCAGACTGAATAACCAGCTCCTGGTTTTTAACTAACAGCCTCAAAAACAGAGTTTTCTTCCTGGATAACAAGCCAAGAGGAACAATACTTTTGTTATCAAATTTTCAAGGGAATTTCCTGACCCAAATTGCAGCCAGGATGGAAGATTAGCAGGGTTAGAGGCAGCTCTTGTGACCCTTCAAACTGGGATTTAAAGGGAGAGCCTTGGGCTCTCCTGGGATGTGAGTGGGACAGCTTAGGGCTGGTGAGGAGGTGTGGTTCCAGTCAATATTTAAAGGCTTTTCTACAGAAATGGTGAAAATGACACTGACTGGGTTGTTTTCTTCAGCTGTAGATACTTCTGATGAGGAGAAGTGACAGGAGCACAGTCAGGGGAAGGTCACCTGTGACTGCAGAGCTGCCACGTGGGATGCAGCACTGGAAATTCCTTTCTGCCCACCCAGGAAACATCTATTATCAGCTTATTTATCTCATGACAACATACATGGTCCTGCATGAAGCAAACAAACAAAAAAAGAAATCTTGAGAGCAAGAGATGAGGTCCATCCTGGACTGTAGGCTCCTGGTGCTCACCTTGCTGCTTTTCTCTTTCTAGAGGGAATTCAAGCAGTAATTCTCTTCTGCCATGAAGAGATTTATCCTTTAAATTTCAATTAAAAACAGGATCTTCAGCCAGGTGTGGGTGATTTAATTAAAACTAAGAAATCCTTCCCTGTGAGGGTGGCGGGGCCCTGGCACAGGGTGCTCACCCAGATTTGCTGTGGCTGCCCCTGGATCCCTGGCAGTGCCCAAGGCCAGGCTGGAGCAGCCTGGGACAGTGGGAGCTGTCCCTGCCCTGGGCAGGGCTGGGATAAGATGGGATTTAAGCTCCCTCTCAACCCAAACTATCCCAGGACTCTCAGACTCCATAATTATATATATAAATGTGCATGTTGAACCATAATAATGATTTAGGCTGCTCTAAGCAAAGCAGATTTTCAGGGAGAACCAAGAGGCCACTGCCAGATCCACAATGAAGACGTTGGCAGAACTGGCTCGAGCTGTCCCGGAATTTGGCTCAGTTTCTGCAGCCATCAATTGAAATGTGGGAGGAAAGAGGGACCAGCTGCAAGTCTCTGTCATTCTACACTGTCAGAAACTCCAGCTTCAAAAAGAAATTAACAGAACACACCCCTAAATACTCTGACAATTAAAAAACTTTTCATAATCTGCCACTTCCTAGGATTTAACAGAAACTATTGTGATATTTCAAAGGGATTATTTGTGTAAGAGATGACCACCAAAGCATCCAAGCCTCAACAGTGTGAGCCATCACCTGGAGTTCAAGGGAATGCTATTTGATATTAATTAAGAATTAAGGGTAATTAAGGACACATGTTTATTTGCCATTAATTGAAAAAAATTACTAACAATGGAAAAATTTTCCTCTAAAAGGAGGTGAGTTTTTTCATTTTCACACTTTTACTATTCTTACTTGGAATATTTTGTGTCAAAGGAAAAAGAGGGGAAATGCTGCCTTAGAAATAAAAACCTAGGAGCCATCAATTATGATGAATTATTACTGTTATCATCATTATTGTTGTTGTTGATCGTAATAATAAATAAATAAGTAAAGAAATGATAGATAATTACAATAGGGATTTGCTCTGTGTTCCCAAGAGCAGGAGGAAGAGAATTTCCCTGAAGAAGCTGAAGCCCTGGAGCTCTGAGAGCAGCTCCTGGGGCAGCAGCAGCAGCAGCAGCAGCAGCCCTGGGGTCATGCCAGGGGGGAGTTTTAAAGGATCTGGGAATATCATCCCATTTCTCCACTGCTCATTGCTTCAGACATGCCCAGAGTTTGGAATTCTTGTTCCTTTTAACAGAGGAACCCCAGAAGAGCAGAGACCTTTGAACTGCACTGCCCTGGGTGCAGGTGAGGGCAACGTTGACTTTTCCCACATTTCAATCAGCCCAGGGCAGATCCCAAATAAATCTCACATCAGAGACAGACTTTGGGAACTAAATTGTTCAGTAATATTCATTTCCGATCAAAACTCAGGGGAGACTTTAAAAATTTACTGTGCATAAATAAAAGATTTGATGGCTCTGATTCCTATTTTCCAAACCCTCACAGACACTTCATACTAATATTGACATTAAACCTCAATATTGATGCAGGGATGAGGAAACACAGCTGCTATAAATACTTGAGCAGGATGCAGGAGGAAGTTTCAACAAAAAGAGGGGTTTTCCAAGAGGTTCTTGGGATCATTTCTGCTGTTGGGAGATACAAAGAGGCCCAGGAGGCTGTTCCAGGCCTGAGCAGGACACTGGGCAGGGCTCACCAGAGCCAGGTGGGTTTCCTCTGTCACCGAATCATGGAATGGTTTGGGTTGAAGGGACCTTAAAGATCATTCCTGCCATGGCCAGGGACATCTCCCACTGTCCCAGGCTGCTCCAAGCCCCAGTGTCCAACCTGGGCCTGGGTAGTGGTGAGTGCCTCCTCACAGGGGGCACCAATTTCATGCAGTGGGTTGAGTTTGAGTGCTTTGGCCTAACACCGGTGCAGCCACTGAATTGATTTACTCATTTTCTGCTGTGAGANAGGGAAGGGCCTGCAAGGGGCTCTGAGCTCTCCCTGGATCCTTCTCCTGTCCAGGTGAGCACCCTCAGCCTGGCTCAGAGCAGAGATGTCCCAGCCCTTGGAGCAGCTCCGTGGCCTCCTCTGGATTTGCTCCAGCAGCTCCACACCCCATTTTGGTGCCTGTATCTCACCTGTCCCTCTGAGCACCTTCCTGAGCTTTTACAGCCAAGAACAGCCTGGGAGAGCCTTGAGAAGCCCCAAAGCAACAAAAAGCCCCATGTGGAGACCAGTCTCAGGCTGCAGGAAATATTTGCAAAAAAAACACCCAGCACTGGGAAGGCTCCTACCTTTGCAGAGGCTTTGTGCTGCTCTGCTGCTTCCCAGCTTGAGAAAAGTCTGGAGAATTGTTCCAAGGGTTCCCTGGCCACCCCTGTGGGGCTGCAGCCCCGGAGCAGGGCCCGGTGACAGGGGAATTTTGTCACCCTGTGGGGCTGTGACCCTGCGGGGATCCCTCCATGCCCTGTCCTCACTCATCAGGTGAGCTGAGAAATCTCCTGGCAGCCACAATTCTCCATAAAACACCTCAGCAGCCTGCTCAACACAACAGATAAAATCACAGTCTCCAAGGCATGGCAAGAATACGGCAAATTTTGAAATTTCTTTGAAAAAAAATGCAACTGAAGAGGGCAGTTATTTTGTTTTAGGCATGGTTTGTTTTTTGCAGTGGAGGAAAAAGCAAATCACCAGAGCTAACATCAAAAACAGCATCTAATCTACTTTAAAAACAGTAAAAAAATTGCAAATAATTAGAGCTGGGTTGCCCAGGAATCGTTAGAGAAATCAATATCCAGCACCAGTAAAGTGTGTACAAAATACCAGATGGTCACTAGTAAAATCCAGAATGGGAGAACTCAAACACTGCCTGTAAAGGGAAAAAAAAAAAAAAAAAAAAAAAAAAANAAAAAAAAAAGCTGTGTGAATTCTCCTTGGGGGAAGACAAAACTGATCAAAATTAAATTTGGCAATTTGGTGATGAGCTCATTTTGCTAATCAATATCTGGGCAGAAGGGCTGGGCTGTGGGGTGGGCACCTGCCCTGGCTGGATCCCAGTGGGAATGGCCAGGGCTCTGCTCCTGAAAATCACAGCCAAGGGCTCCTCCTGCCCTCACATCACTGCAGAGACCCCGTTCTGAGACTGACAGATGGGATTGAGGGCATGAATTCCTCAAAAGATAAAATTGAAGGCAGGAATTCCTCAAAATGAGGAGAGGAGAGGAGAGGAGAGGAGAGGAGAGGAGAGAGAGTCCCTTGGTTCTGTGCCATCACTGCACTCCTGCAGTTCCCCAGCTGAAGGACCAATCTGGGAATCCCCTCTTCCTCACAATTTTCCAGGATGAGACTCAGTCCTTCGTGGAGCAGGAAGGGTTGGAGACCTTTGCCAGAGCACGTGGGCCTCTCTCTGGTTTTCCCACTTGGTCATGGCTGAAAGAACCTCTCTGAGCAGCTTTTGGGTTCAGTCCAGTGATAAGAAACTATGTACAAATAAACACATCTTTAAAAGAGTAACTCAGGATCTTCTTCGGGATTTAAATTGTAAAGTCTCCAATTTTAGTTATTTCAAGTGAAGCTCAGGTACTTTTAGGGGAATTTTAAAATGTAAATATTTTTGGAATTTATTGAAGTTTAAGTTTTAGGGGAATTTTAAAATTGAAGAAGATTTGTGGCTGCCTAAAGAGAAGATCACATATAAACACAATCAGTCTGGCAGGAATTTTTGGTTGGTTTTGTTTGTATCTGATATCACCCTGAGGGGTCTGAACCAGCTAAAATCACTTCTATTTCAACTAAGGAATAACTCCCTTACCTGGAAATTCAGAGCTGGACAAAGGAAGAGATGCCAAGCACACTCCCAATACAAATTGGGCTGATCTATGAAGAAATTAGATAATTTTCATGATTTTCTATTTCTGTCAGGTTTGAAAGCACTGAAGTCACCTCTTGCTCATCCCCCTGCTCTTGGCTGAAGTGCAGAAAAGATGCAGAGACATTAATTAAGTCATTTATCCTCCTCCTTTCTCCAGTCACAGAAACAGTCCATGGCTGCACTTGTGAATGTCAGGACTGTAGAAAACCAGGTTAGGTAGTAAATATAAATTAAAATTACAAAGCATGCAGTGATAAATATCTTGAAGAAGAGCCTGTTTTGAGCTGTATTTTATCTCTCCCATCTATTGGACACCAGATCAGAATTTCTGCTATTGCAACAAAACTCGAAATACTTTTAAGCTGATAGTAAATGAAAGTGGCTGTGCAGCTTCAATAGAGCACAACACCCTACAGAGGGGTCATAACTCATCTTTAATTCATTTAAAAGCAAGCAGCTGCATGACATCACTCTGACATTCCCTAAGATGGCAGCAGCCAGCTGATGTCACACACATTCTGAGGAAATATGTCAAAATATATTAGCTCATACTTTTATCTGGGCAGCTGTCAAATGAAGTCAACAGAAAACAAACTCTGCTGAAAGCAAACATTTCCATTTCCACAGTCTCAAAAGAGACAGAACAAATAATTTGTAACACTGCAGTCTTTACAGGCAGGCAAGACTTTTCTCTTCAGACTTCAGGAAAAAAAGCAAAAACAAAAAGCAAAAACAAAAACAAAAACAAAAAAAAAAACCACCAAACAAACAAGGAAAGCATTAAAATCCAGTTTATTTTCAAGCCTGCACTAATTCCAATTCCAGAGGAATACAAGCCAGCACTTCCAGAAGACTGGGATTCATAATTCAGCCTGGAACTGGGCTAAGCTCCACTTGTTTAAATGTGTAAATTGTGAGATATTGGGAAAAAACCGTGATTCCTTTTTTGGGTGGCCCTTTCCCCACAGGCAGCCACTGTTTCCACCCCTCTGTTCCCAGTCCCACAGGGAATCACACACTCAAGTACTGGCACCTTTTAAATCTGCATCTCACCCAGGCCTAAGGTGCAAAGGCAGTGCCTTTGCAAGGATGGAGAGGCTCATTCAGGAGAGTTGAATCCTCTGTCACACAGCTTGGTGAAGCTGGGAATAATAAATTTCACGTTTTTGATATTATTGACAAATTTGTCTGTGGTGGAGCATCCCCACAGCCCTCCTGTGATCTCAGAAATGCTCCTTAGGCTTGGCCTTAATAAACAGCTCCTGAATTAAGCTCTGACTTACCAGAAACACCATTTCCTCCTAGGAATTTGGGCTGTTGGGAATTGCTCTTGGTAACTTCTTTTTCTTCCCTGAGTAACCCAAATGGAACATTATTTTTATCAGCAAACTTTCAAAGAAAGCCACCAATATCCTGGCACAGATGATATCCTAATTGCAGGAGATTCCCACAAAAAGAAGCAGCAGCAGGATGGGAAGCATTAAGTTGAAATTCCACCTCAAAAGTGTCAAGGAGCAAGAAAAGAAATAAAATCTTTGGGTACTTGGTGCATTAGAGGTAGCACAGGAGGTTTTCCAGATGCTTTATAAAAAATAAAACAAATAAAGGTGCCCCAATCAAAGAAAGAATTTCATCCTGGCCAGGATGAAAAATTACAGGGACTAAAATCAACACCTTTGCTACCCTCTAAAAGCTCCTACAGCAAAAATTCCTGCCTGGATTTTGGGAGAAAAGCTGTTAAAAACGGTTCAAGTGTTTGGTGGGGCTGCCCGAATAAACTTTTCAGGATTTGATGCTTTTTGTGGGCAAACGTGGGAAGTGCCGGGTGGAACTGCGGAGTTCCACGGGGCTGCTGGGGATACAAACCAAATCTGAAGGAATGTGAAGGAATCAGGAGAATTTATCAATTTTAGAGACACCAATAAAACCTAAAATTCCTCCGGTAAAGCAGCACCCGGGGCAGGAACAGCGCTCACAGGGACCGACAGGAAGGTGGTGGATTTTGGGGGAAAAAAAAGCATAATTTAAAGAACTCATTCACCTGATAATTCCCCAGTGTGGCCGGTAAAAAGGGCAACAGGGAGGTGGCGTTTTACAGTTAATTACCGGCAATTAAATGCTAATTCTTCACCTTTAACTGCGGTTCCAAACATTGCCCAGGTGGTGACACTGATCCAGGGGCTGCTCACGATGTTTAGGACAAATTTTCCTGATTCTCTGAATAGGATAAAGCACATTTTTCTTGTGGGGGAGGATCCAAAATACCTCAGGGGTGTAAATATTCACCCAGCTCATGCTGCTCTTGCAGGGTTTTTAGAGATTTCTCACTCCCCTCAAAGTGTAAAGAACTGTCCAGGTATAGATGAAATAATATCTAATAATAAATCCTAATTGCAGGAGATTCCCACAAAAAGAAGCAGCAGCAGGATGGGAAGCATTACATGAAGCAGAAGTTGAAATTTCACCTGAAAAGTCTCAAGGAGCAAGAAAAGCAAGAAAATCTTTGGGTATTTGGTGCACCACAGGTAGCACTGGAAGCTCTTGAGACACTTCTAAAAAAAATAAAACAAATCAGGATGCCCCAACCAGAGGAAGAATTACAACAATTAATGGCAACTGCAGTTTACTGGAGGAAAATTGTTCCCAGATTTTCCATCATTTTTCACACATCTTACAAAATGGGAAACCTTGGGAATGGAGCTCAAACAGGAGGAGGCAGTCAGACCCCTGATAATGGGAATTACAAATTGAGAGAGAAAGGAAAAACATCTTCAAATTCCAAGCTGCAATTAAAAAGTCAGGATGAGGAAAGCATTCTCTCAGAAATGTACATTTACACACAATTTTGGTGATTTCTCCATTATCCAGCACTACAAAATCTGCTTAGAGATGATACTAAGGAACAGAAAAGCTTCTATGTTTTTATGGTTGCACTTAACTATAAAGGAAAAAACCTTTGATCAACACCTTAGCTTTCATTTTGGGTAATGCAAAGCCTTTTAAAATTTTTAACTCTAGTTCTCATTTAGCTCAATGTGATTTTTCAAAGAGCTCTTTGAAGCACGAACCAAAACAGTTTTTTAAAATTCATACTTGGTACAGATACCCACAGACAGCTCTGTCTCAATGTTTACAGAAATGGAGCTTGCAGATTAAGTAAATTGATCAAAAAATTAAATTCTGCCCACAGAAAGTGCCAAAAGCAGTTCAATTTTGGTTTTGAGCAAGCACCAAATGCAGCTCTCTGGAGACGGGACTCCAGCCCTTTGTGTCACCACGGATTTTTGGCAGCCTTTCATCTGAGGAGCCACTACAGTTTGTGAATTATTTACATTAAAGTCACTGCATTTTTGTTAAAATATAGTAACTTCCCGTAAACAGCAGCCACTTTTCAATACTGTGATTGATTATCTTTTTTTTTTTTTTTTTTAACAGCAAAGAGTGCACAGTTTGCAACAGTGACAATATTCAGGTGTGGTGGTGGTGGAGGGTTGGTCCTGGCTGGTGCCACCAGAGCCCCTCCATCACTCACTCTCCTCCTCAGCTGGGCAGGGGGGAGAAAATACAACCAAAATCTCCGGGGTCGAGATAAGGACAGGGAGAGATCACTCACCTTTTACCCTCCTGGGCAAAACAGCCTCGACTGGGGGAAATTAATTTAATTTATCACCAATCGAATCAGAGCAGGATAATGAGAAATACAAAGCAAACCTTTAAACACCTTTCCCCCACCTCTCTCTGCTTCTTGGCTCAGCTTCACTCCCCATTTTCTGTCCCTCCCTATTGCCAGAGGGGGATGGGGATGGGGTCAGTCCATCCCACTCAGCCCCTTCCCCTGCTCCAGCCTGGGTCCCTTTCCATGGCTGCAGGGCCATCTCAGCCCTGGCACCTGGAGCAGCTCCTGCCCCTCCTCCCTGGCTGCCCCGGGGGCTGCAGAGCTGCTCCTCTTCCACATCCTCACTTCTCCTGTCCTGCTGAAATTGTGCAGTTTTGGGGGGTTTTTTATCCCCTTCCTGTCCCTGGTATCCCAGAGCTGCTGCCACCATCTCTGCTTGGCCAGCAGTGGCTCCATGCTGGAGTTATTTATCAAGGTCTATAAAGGTGGGAAACGCCTGATCAGGGGTGCATTTCATCAGGAAAACCATTCCTGCTTTCATTTGTCCCTTCTGCTGGAGGAATTCCTTGTCCTGTACCTAATTAGAGGTCTGGAGCTGGAATTGGCTCTGTGGGAAATGGGGGAAACTCCCAGCAGCTCCTCCCAGAAACCACCCCCAGTACCAAAACCTTGTCAAGTGAACCCAAAGCTGTTGGAGGGAAGAAAATCTGCTGAAATGAATGAGCCACAGGATTCATTTCTTCCCCACTTGAGGAAACCTAAGGAAGGGACCATGTGGATATCCCACAGCTTGGCTGCTTCTTTCTTTCTCCTGAAGGATCCCTGGAAAAGCCTCCAGATGAGCATTTAAAAGTGGACTTTGGGGTGTAAAATCTGCCTGCAGTGCTGCCATGGGAGTGTGGAAAGGAATGGAAGGATGCTGAGTTGATTGTAGGAGAAATTTGTCCCTTTTGGAGTCAGCGCTGCTTGTCCTGAGCTGGGTCACTAAAATGAGGTGGCCTGAGACCTTGGGAGCCTCCAGGAGCCTTGGTGATGCCTTGGATTTTAACTTTGATATTTTCCCAGCCCTGCAGTGCTCAGGGTGGGACTCTGCAGGGTTTTGGAGCCTGGGAGCTGCTGCTCTCTCCTGTTAAGCTGGACATAACAAAGCCTCTCCCAGCTGCTCTCCAAGGACACCCAGCCTGTCCTGGGCACAAAATGTGCAACCCAACAGCTTGAGAAGGGGGGGTGAGCTTGGGGAAATGCCATCATTGGCTGCTTGAGAAGGGGGGGTGAGCTTGGGGAAATGCCATCATTGGCTAAAGTTTGAATTGGGGAATTGATGCTGATCTGCAAATGGCCCAAACCCATAAAGGTGTGAGGAACTCGTGACTCGGGGCCCATCTTGGGCTCCATTGTGGGAGCAGCCTCTGGCTCCCCAGGCTGGGCCTTTGAAGGCCTTTCCAATCAATCTCCACCTTTATTCCTTCTCCACCTTTATTCCCTCCCTCCTGCCTGGTCTCTGGTTCCAGGGAGCCACTTCAGGCATCATTGGAGTTTGTAAGAACTGGAAAGAAAATATAAAACTCTGTCTAAGACAAGGTGAAAGCACTTGGCAGCCAGCCTGGAGCTGCTTTCTCCCTGGAGAAATCCATGTGCACTGGGGAGGGATGAGCCAAAGGACAGAGGATGGAGAAAACCCCCCAAGGAAAACAATTCCACAGGGGATTGTCCTGGAGATCCAGGCAGGGCAGCACGGGGGATTTGCTGGGATTTTGGATGCATCAAATCCACATCCTGGCAGCAAAGTGACAAATTTGTCCCCCCCTTTTCTGCTCAGGGGAAGCACCCACAGCCTGTGACCCCAAGGACCTGCAGGGACATCAGGTTATGGGAATTCTTCTGCCCCCTGGGAATATTCCCTGAGCAACCCCAGTTACCAAACCTGCACAGAATTCCTGCATTTCCAATTGTGCCTTCTGACAGCCACAGCTGGCAGGAAATATTTATCATTTTCTTCCAAGGACATTGAATTTTACCTGGAAGAAATGACAGGACAGGGGGAAGAAAAGGTTAAATTTTTTTGCAGGTTGATCCCAGAGAGATCCAGGACTTGAGAAGAACAGAAAGCAGAAAGAAAACTTGGCTGGTTTTAATCTATTTGGGTTTTATTAATGTGACAATGTCTGGAACAACCAAGGGCTCCTTGGCCAAAAGGGAAAGGTGAGAATCTCTAGGAAAAATCAGATTTTTTTTAAGATGAAAATCCTATAACAAATTCTTCACTCACATCTAAATGCTTCAGCTTTTTTGATGCCAAATCCACCATTTGCTCTTACACCAGCAAAATCATATCCATGTCATTCATACCCAATTCTTGAAATCTCCCATCCCATGACACTATTTTAAAAAATATTTATACTGTGCATAGAAGAGATTTTTTTTACCTGACAAGAGTAAATGCTTCCATAATTAATTGAAGGAGGAAATCTGTTTCCTCTGCCATCCATTTAAATCCCAGATTCGAGTACAGGCATTTTAAATGAGTGCTCCTTAAAAGCACAGGTGAAAAAAGGCCACATCAATATTTCCAATGCAGAAAAAAATATTTAAAATGTCAATTATGAATGATGAAAATGATTATTAGAGGTGTGATTCTATTTCTGCCCAGACCAGGCACCTGCTTTGCTGAGTGCTGGGTGTGTCCTGACACCAAATCCATGAGAAGCCAAGTGGGAAATGCCAGGAGAAAACAGGAAAAGAGTCTAAAAAATGGAATAAAATTTGTGTGTTTTCCTTTGCCACTCCATCGATACCTCAAGCAAACCAAAAACCCTGTTTGAGTTTTGGCTTTCATTTCAAAACCTTTAATTTTATTACTTTTCTTATACTTTGTGGGGGTTTTTTGGGTTCAATGAGTTGGTTTTACTCCTAATTTCTAGCAGGGAAATTCTCCTGTGTGTTTTTCTTTTTTTCTAAAGCAATTCAATGCTGATGGGCATTTGGGGAATGAGGGACAGGTGAGCCAGAGGTGCTGCTGATGCCAGGAAATAACCTGGAGCAGGAGGAGGATCAGCCCTGGAAAACAAAGGCTACCACAGAAATTCATCTAAAAGTACCACTTCAATTTAATCCTAAATTTTCTTTTCAAGATTTTCTACTCGGAAAAAAATAAGACCTAATTTTGTCTCACTTTTCTTTGCATTTTCAGATTTTTTTCCCAGGTTGATATTCACTTACCTACCTTAATATGGCTTTTTTCCATTCTGAAAAGCAGCTGGGCAAACCATTCAAAGCAAGCCATGCCTCTGTAGAAAATTAAATAATAAAATGGGATAAAATAAAGTAAAATGAAATAAAGTAAAATAAATTAAAGTAAAATAGAATAGAATAAAATAAAATAAGAAANAATAAATAAAATAAAATAAAATATACCTGTTTCAATTCTGGGCAATCAGTTAATCAACAAACTTTGCAGTGGGCATTGTTTCCACCACAAACCTTTTCTCTGAGCAATAAAGCCCCTAATTATGTACAGGACAAGGAATTCCTGCAGCACAAGGGACAAATTAAAGCAGGAATGTTAGGAATGTATTTCCTGATAAAAAGCACCTCTGATCAGGTGTTTCCCACCTTTACAACCCAATAAGTAGCAATACACCTCGATAAATAGCAATAAATTGGTATTTACTCCTCAGCAATACTCATGCCAGATTTAAATACACATATTTTGAGCAGAGAATATTAAAAAACAATTTTTTTTCTAGGTTTTTTTGGGTTTTTTTTTTGCCTTCTGCAGTTTCTCCTGTGAATTGTCACAGCTGAGGAATTACCCAGAGCTGGGAAGGCTCTTCCATCTCCTCCATGCTGTTCTGCCAGCACATTCCAGCCCTGGAATTGCAGCCTTTGCCCTCTCCTGAGCAGCCCTGCTAAATTGGGTAGTGGGTTTGGAAGGGAACAAATTGGGACTAGAAAAAGACCCCAAGCTCATTTTCCATTTAGTTCTGAGCTGCAGTTGGAAGTGCAGTGGTTGGGAAAGCAATAAATAGGCCAGGGCCATGGGGGAACAACTCCTGAGGTACATTTGGGTCAGGGGCCACCACCAGGATTTCTGCAGCAAGCCAGATGATATTCCATTAAAAAAAAAAAAAAATAGAAATCCCAACCACGAAAAAAGTTTTGTGTGCAGCGTTTTTGGTAAGTCAGGAATGCAATAATAACAAATATAATAATAACAATTAGCACTGAGAAATACAGAAGATATTTAGAACCAAGTTTATTTTACCCTGTCATTTATACATTGTGAATTTGCCTCCCCAAATGTCTCAGTTTGCGGTTTCAAGTGGGCATTCCACACACTTATTATTAATCAGTATGTAAAGATATTAATTGAAGCAGGCTGTGCACTTAAAACTTATTTTTTAGCAAGTTCTCTAGTTTACCAATAGTAGATGTATTAATATATACATGTATAAATAGAAATAATTTAAGTAATATAAATAATTTATCTAATAATCTTTCTAGGAATAAGTCAATAAGAAAAAAAATCAAAATTTCAGTCTTTATCACTTTTATATAGATGATAAACTTAAACTGCAGTGTTTTATCACCCAACTTTATGAGATTTGCATAAACAAAATAACAAATCTCCCTGCCCTTTTTTAGTTCTTCTGCCTTGTCCTTCAGATGGTTAACAGAGAACATGCAGACTGAAATTTGTTTTTTTAAGTGGAGATTATTCATCATTTGGATTTTGGTGGGCTTTTAGTGAAGTTTGCTCTGCTTTTCTCATACATGGGCTGTAAATTTATATTAAAATGGACAAGTCTGAAGGAAGGAGAAGTTGAGATGGGATATTGGGAAGGAATTGCCAGGTTTGCTGTGGCTGCCCCTGGATCCCTGGCAGTGCCCAAGGCCAGGCTGGAGCAGCCTGGGACAGTGGGAGGTGTCCCTGCCCATGGCAGGGGATGGCACTGGGTGGGATTTAGGGTCCTTTCCAAGCCAAATGTGGGATTCTATGAAGAAAAGATTCCTGAGCTTGGACAGGAAGGGGATGAATTTACTCCAAACACATTCCCTGTGTTCCCAGGGAACGTTGGGAATTGTTCAGCCCATGGGGTTCCAATTTAGTGGATTTGCTCCCACAGAAATTTCCTTGCTACGTTTTAACAAAAACCATTAAAAAAATACAACCCAAGTACCATCAACTGCAACACCTGGAGCATCCAGAGCAAGACTCCAACCTTCTCTTTAGCAGAATTATGAAGGGCTGCTCCCAGCACATCCAGGTTTTTCTGTGGGACAGCACATTCCATGGATTGCTGCTCTACCAAGGGGAGGTGTTTGACCCAGGGATCCACCAGAGCTGCTCCATCCCTCCCTGACCAGGCCAGGGGGGACACAGAGCAGGGGCCATGCTCAGATGGTCAGAAACTCATCCTCAGATGGTCAGAAACTCAT
>VZTR01012690.1:402523-445062 GCA_013400775.1 Chaetops frenatus
ACTCATCCTCAGCTGGTCACAGACTCATCCTCAGCTGGTCACTTCTTCACCCTTTGTTCTCCTCAGGGATTGGGGTCCTTCCCACAGGGAACCTCTCCAAGTGGGTCCTGTCGTTTCCTTTTGCAGATAGATTATAATATTTTTATTTTAGAGGGGTTCCCTTCTTTCTTTTTTAAGCAACTTTTAATGATTATTCATTCTCCACAAACCTGTCCAAGTGAGTCCTGTTGTTTATTTTTGCAGATATACTATAATATTTTTATTTTAGAGAGGTTCCTTTGCTTTCTTTTCCAAGCAACTTTTAATGATTACTCATTCTCCACAAACCTGTCCAAATGAGTCTTGTTTTGTTTTGCAGATAGATTATAATATTTTAATTTTAGAAGGTTGCCTTCCTTGTTTTTAAAGCAACATTTAATAATCATTCCTTCTCCATGAACTTCTCCAAGTGAGCCCTGTTGTTTATTTTTGAGATAGATTATAATATTTTTATTTTAGAGAGGCTTCCTTCTTTCTTTTTTAAGCAACTTTTAATGATTATTCATTCTCCACAAACCTGTCCAAGTGAGTCCTGTTGTTTATTTTTGCAGATATACTATAATATTTTTATTTTAGAGAGGTTCCTTTGCTTTCTTTTCCAAGCAACTTTTAATGATTACTCATTCTCCACAAACCTGTCCAAATGAGTCTTGTTTTGTTTTGCAGATAGATTATAATATTTTAATTTTAGAAGGTTGCCTTCCTTGTTTTTAAAGCAACATTTAATAATCATTCCTTCTCCATGAACTTCTCCAAGTGAGCCCTGTTGTTTATTTTTGCGATAGATTATAATATTTTTATTTTAGAGAGGTTCCTTTGCTTTCTTTTCCAAGCAACTTTTAATGATTACTCATTCTCCACAAACCTGTCCAAGGGAGTCCTGTTTGTTTTTGCAGATAGATTATAATGCTTTTATTTTAGAGGGGTTCCCTTGCTTCTTTTTAAAGCAAATTTTAATGATCATTCCTTCTCCATGAACTTCTCCAAGTGAGCCCTGTTGTTTATTTTTGAGATAGATTATAATATTTTTATTTGAGAGGTGTTCCCTTCTTTTTTTTAAGCAACATTTAATCATCATTCCTTCTCCATGAACTTCTCCAAGTGAGCCCTGTTGTTTATTTTTGAGATAGATTATAATATTTTTATTTTAGAGGAGTTCCCTTGCTTCTTTTTAAAGGAATTTTAATGATCATTCATAAATAGTGGAGCACCTTCCTGATCACTCCTGTCCTGCCTCGTAAACAACCAAGGGACCCTTTGGTATTCTTGGCAATAAATTAATGATTGATTTGATTAATATAAACAACAACCAACTGTTGTTCATCTTGATTTGTTTCATTCCTCCACAGCTGGACATTTTTTATCATCACTCTGGAGTGGAAGTAATTAATAAAATAGTTCTTCTTATGGAATAAATATTTCAAAGAAATGCCAGAAAAATGCAAAAAACCCAAGAAATATCTACCTTTGTTATGATGTAGACAAGGTGCTCCTCTTTCCAGGCCTTCCTCTAAAACTGGAGAAAAAAATTGGAAGGGCCTGCCAATATCTGCTTTAATTTTAATTAGAATTAATTGATCATAATTGTATGAAATATTGTTTGCTGGTTAGAGCAGAATCACTCTGGGAGATCACACTTTTGAACAATTCTGGATGCACTGGGGAAGATTGAACATTTTAAAGGAGTTCTATCCAGTTCTGATCATAAATGACCAAAAGTTTTGGATAAGAGGAGAAATGAAGTTTTTGCTAATTGTTATTACAGCTGTTTTCTGTGACTGAGGTCACATCAGGATCCCAATAAATTCGATTATTTCAGATGGACAGATCACTGCCCCAGAGAGGCCACCCACAAATATTGCAACACTGGTTGCCCACTGTATCTCTTAATGACTTAGACTGAATTAAATCTCATTATTTCCCAAAATAATTTCTGGTGAAGGCTACTTAGCCAGCACAATATAAATTTCTTTTCCATAGAATCATAGAATTGCTAAGGTTGGAAAAGACCTTCCAGATCACCAAGTGCAACCATCAACACCTTGAAACATTTCCTGAAGAAAGGACTGATTTATACTGAAAAAGACTTTCCTGCCTTCACTCCCTAAGGCAAATTTGTTTCCTCTTCCCTCCCTGCTGCTCACAAGGGAATTGGTCCTCAGAAAGCACAAAAAAAAGGACTTAAAGAAAGGGTTTTACTTTCAGAGAAAGCTCTCAACGTGTGCTGAAATGACTTTTCTTTATTCCTACCTCATCAGTGTCCTCTCCCTGTTCTGCGTTTATGGACAGGTGTGAAAATGAGGAAAAGGCAACAAAAACCCAACAATTGTGGGGTTTGGGGTTGGAATTTAGCAGGGACAGAGGGATGGGAGGGACTGACAGAGGGAAGGTAAAAAAAGCAACCCCAGCCTCTGCTTTTCACCCAGCAGCAACATTTAAACCCTGGGCTTGAAAAGGAGGATGCTCACAAATACAGTGAAGTCATGTATTCAATTTTGCTCAAGTACTGGTGTGAAATTTTAATCAAAAAACTAGAAAGCTCATTCAAAAAAGAAATTAGTGAAGAAAAAAAAAATTAAAAAAAAAAAAACCCCAACTTTGGTCGTCTCTCATCAGTGAAAACTGATTTAGTTATGCAAATTACTGCTATGAATATTAAACCACTGATGAAAGGTTTTTAATGAAGGGATCTTTTGTTTTGGAAATGCAAGGGTATATGCTTTAATTTCTTGCTAATTTACTGTTCTTTGATAATGTTCACATTTTCCCCAAAGTGACTCCACTGATGGGTTTAATACTGTGAATAGAACTACAGGCCAACAATACTGGTTTTGACAAGCCTTCCCCTGTGTAACTATAGATCATGATTTGCAGCCCCTTATGCACAATTCTATTAGGGTGAATTTTGTCTACAGGGCTTTCCATGAAATGAATTCTCATTTTAATGTTAGCCTCCTGCAGTTTTTAATTTTTAATCTGTAATATGAAATTGCAAATTTTACAAACATCATTTGAAAAAGCCACTAGGACAGAACCGAATGCCAAAGTTTACATATTGCCTAATTAGACTGTTATGAGAAGCAGCTTATCAATGTCAAGCCAAAGATCATCAAAAAATCCAATTACTAATTTGAAAAACACATATATTTATAGGTTCATTTTGTTTAATTTGCATCCGATTAGCTTAATAATTGTTTAAAAATTGTATTAAGGTTCATAATTTTGGTTCAGTTAGCAACACACCTGGGCTGCCCAAGTGGATACCTCACCAAAAATAAAAACTCCATGGTGATCTTTTCCAGCAGAAAGCACAGAGAGCTCATTACTCAAATGACAAGGCAATTTTAAATATGAAAAGTTATTAAATCCACTCACAGGCTGCTCTTTTTTCAGCACTTACTGGTCAGGGATGCTCAGGGTGGGCTCTCCCAAACCTTCCAGGAGGATTCACCTCATTTTACAGCACTGGATGTTGAGTCCAGTCCCACCAGCCAAGGGCTGCTCCCAGATCCTCACATGGAATTTGGACTTTTAAAAGTTGGCATTAAAGGGGAGCAACTGTGAGAAAAGCAAAGGGGCTGCTTCTCTTTAGGGTCAGGTTTAGTGCAAGATCACAGTGGACATTTCTAATTAGAGCAAGGGACAGGTCTGTGGAATTGGGCTTGTGGTTGCACTCAAAGGTCTTTTCCAACTTAAATGATTCCTGAATTCCATGAGTTTCATCAGATAGGTGCCACTCAAAGGTCTTTTCCAACCTAAACGATTCTAGACCTCCACGGATTTCATCAAATTGGTGCCACTCAAAGGTCTTTTCCAGCTTAAATGATTCTGGAATTCCATGAGTATCATCAAATAGGTGCCACTCAAAGGTCTTTTCCAACTTAAATGATTCTGGAATTCCATGAACTAGGTGCCACATCCAACATCACTTAAGAATTTTGACTCCTGGGAAGGTTCCTCACTCCCGTTCCTCCCTGACCTTGTGCTGGTGAGGTCAGAGGTGTCCTGAGGAAACACGGGAGCTTTCCAAGAGGGAACTGCTGTGGTTATGGACAGGACTGACCCTATGGAGCACCGCAGCCATGGATAGAAACTGGGAAAGCCATGGCCAAGCTGGGAAGGGAGGGGTGGGATGGCGGCGTCCGTGTTTCTGCTCACTCAGAATCCACCTCTCCTTGGAAATCCCCAGCCAAGCTCTGCCTGGGGCTTCCCTCATTAAAACAGGAGTGGGGCCATCCTCTGCCTCGGGATGAAGGCTTTCCTGTAGTTAATGGGAAGCAGGAGGCTTCTCCAGAGGGGGAATGGGGGCACCACCCTGCGCTGGAGAGCGCTGCAGGAACGGCCGCGCCCCCGCGGGCTCCGCAGGACCTCGGGAAGCGACTCTGCTGATGATCCAAACAGTGCCTGTGCCAATGATGCCTGAAGGTTTAAGGGTTTTCTCTGTCCTGCTTTAGTGTGCAGCTCTCAGCTCCATATTCAGTGTCACTGAGCTCTCCTCACAGGGCACTCAGACACAACAATTCTCTCCAGCCCAAGATCCAAGGCCAATCCTTCCCAACCTCAGCCCCAAAAGCACCAACAACGTCAAAAAGAGGAGGCCAAGCAAGGAGGGTGGAACTTCATCATTCCCAGGGATTCATTGGGCAGCTCCCCTCAATCTGCAAATGGAGCAGAACTGATCAAAGTGTGGAACCCCGTGGGCAAAGCCCCTTTTCTGTGTCCATGCTGAGGCCCATCCTGGCAGGGGCTGCAGCCGGGCTCTGCCATGGCCAGGGTGGGGCCTTGGGAGGCCTTGCAAGAAATCAATCCCTGCTTTATTCCTCTCCTTCTGCCTGCCCTCTGCTCCAGCTCGCTCTGAATCATTTTCCTGCTCCCTAACTGGCACGAGGTGCTCCAAACAGTGAAACCCCTGTGCTACAGCAAAGGAGGCAGCGCTGGAAGAGGAGGAAAATGAGCTGGTGCTAATTGGTGGGCGTGACTTGGCTGGGATTAATCACACATTTCAATGGCAGGGCTACAAAATGATGCCCACACCCCAAAAGGCACGGCAGCGCTGATTTGCATATGTATAATGAGGGAGATTTTGGTAAATTGGCAAGTTTTCATCTGGTCCGGCCCTTAAAAGTCTCAGCTTTAGTTTTAAGCTTAGTTTCAGGCTTTGGCTGAAGAGATGCTCTCAGTGGGTTCAATTAAAATGGATTTGGCCCCTCTCTTGCCTCGTGGGTGATTTCTGATCTGCTTGACCCTCCCAGAGGGGTTTCTCATTTCCCATTATTTAAAAATAGGTCATTGAGAGCTTTATGAACCCATGCAAAATATTAATTACAAAGTTCACCAGCACAGTTTTGGTCAGCAGAGTTTTGGGATATCTTCCCTCAAAGAAAAACAAGGATTTATGGCAGCGAGTTCTGCTTCAGGGATTTACAGGATAAATGCTGGTAGGTGGTTGAGAAGAGCTTGGTCTAATCTAATTTCCAGCTCTAATTACCTGATTTTTAGAAAAATCTCTTTGACCTTGAGGGCAGTGAAAGCTGCATCTTCCCCTGGTATTCCCAAACACTGAAATCTAAAATATCTTCAGAGCTGCAAAACTGAAGAGCAAGAGATCCTGATGGAGATGAAGGGGTAGAGGAGAAAATCAGGAGTTCATTCCAGTAGCCACTAAGATTTCCTTATATTCTTCCATCAAGCAGCCTGGAAAACTTTCTAAATTGTACAAAATCCCAATTTCCATTCCACCATGCCAGCACTCATAGCTTGTCCTAGAAAGTGTGATCCTCTCACTGAAGGAAATTATATTAAGAAAATTAAAAAGCTAAATGTTTAATATAAAAATATTTTACAATAATTTTTACATTTTTACAATAATTTCAACATAACTTACATTATAATAATATTTCTATCAAAAAGCTAAATATTAACATTAAATTCATTCTTGAAATAAACTTCTACTTAGACTTAAATTGAGACTTTCAGACATAAGCTTCTACTTTTCAAATGGCTACAAAGCTGTGCAGTCCTTTGATCTCCTACCACAAATAGCAAAAAATGGTATTTTTTCTGGAAATCACAAGTTTTTTGCTTTAATGAAAGAGTTGCAATTTATTGTTAAGAAATTTCTTTTCTGGTGGGACATGGAAACAACTCCAATCCAACAAATGATTGTGCCTGTCCAAGTTTAAACTGCAGTTTAAACTTGAGTTAAACTGGATTAAACTCTTTCAAAGTGCTGAAGTTCATTCAGCCCAGATCTCTCCTGGAGGTGGGAAATTTGTGTTGAAGGATTTGGATCAGCAGATTTTAAACTGCTGGTCTGAAGTCAAAATAGGGATTTTAATTCCTAAATGTACACAGACTTCTCTCACACAGGTTTTATTTTAAATATCCATCCCATTTAAGGAGGGAAAACAAGCCACAAAGAAATTCCTGGCAAGATTTTAACATCTTAATATCATAAGTTTTAAAATGTAGTAAATTTATTCAGGTAATTCTAATGGCAGCACTAAAAACAGTGCTAAAAACACTGATTTGTTGCCAGTGTTTCTTCCCTAATCCACACAGATATGGAAATATTTGTCCCAAAATATTTGATTTCTTCTGGATTTGGCTAAAAATATTTCCTGGGCAAGGTGATCCTGAATGATGCTGCTCCAAATCAGCGGTGAGTGGATTTTGAAGCACTTCTTTCATGGTTTTATGGTATCCCTACCCTTAATTTCAAATTCTGACTGTAGGTCTCCTTGATAAAACTGATATTTTGCAGTGAAATATAGAATGTTTCACTCATTGCTTCTTCTGCCCTCTGTCCTGTAAGAGTTGTGGTTATGAAACATCAGTTTGGGACTACAAGGGTGTATTTTAAGCCATGCACAATCCTGCATTCTACTGGAATTTAAAAAGTCTGTCTGGGAAGGGAAAAAAATAAAAAGTAGTACATTAAGATGGAGAATTTGCTTAAATTAATTAAATTTTTTTAAAAAGGAAATCTATAATACTGAAGATCACGAAAAAATTTTTTTTATTTTTTCCAATACATTGATTTTTCCCAGTTTTTAGTGTTAATGTCCATTGCTTGTCACAGGCTGACAGGTCCTGATCTGCCATTCACAAAACCATAAAAATATCAATATCTACCCTGAGCACCATAAAAAATTCCCAGCTGACCCTACACCCCTGATATTTAAATTCCAGCTGGGTTTGCATTGCCTTTTTTAGTACTACAGAAGAAAAATACACTTCAGGAGATGTTCCTTAAGTTTATTTTAGCCACAAATTCCAGCCTGTGGTTGCAAGCCTGAGAATATTCACTAATTATGACTTTTGGAGTGGCAGGGAGCCTCCCATGGAATTTTTAAAGAAAGGTGGGATTTCCTACCTGTCTCCAGGATTATTTTTTTTTGTGAGCTCCTCTGAGTGCCAGCCATAAATTATATTCTAAAGGAACAGGGAAGGAAGCTGGAGTGGGAATCTATGGAGACAACATCCTCAAAGCTCCCCAATTACCTGCTATCTTTTAATCTCTGAGAATTGCCTCCATCAGAGCCCAGCCTTGGGGAAATTACAGAATTTCCCAAAATTCTGGGGGTGTTTACAGCTCAGCTCCAAGGTTAACAACTGCTCTCCCAAAATAGCATCACACCTCTGGGGCAGGTCAGGAGAGGGATGCCATGGAAAGAGAGAAATTAAAAGGTGCAAAATTCAAACTAATACAAGGTTTTTTTCCCCCCATATTTCATGTAATTAAGCAGCTCCTCTTGCTGTCAAGGAATTCTTTCAAGCCCAAGAACTTGCAGAAGTCTGGAAGGAAATTGGATATGAAAGAGACTGTCAGGAACAGGCAGAACTGTGGCACTGATGGCAATGCAGGGCTGAAATATTAAAATCCAGTTTTGTTGTCAGGAAGTTTTGAAGGTTCTGAAAGCCTCTGTGACAACCAAGTTGATTTTTCAACCTTATTTATGTAGTGGAAGCAGAAAGTCCATCTATTTTTAATAAGTGTGAGATGAAATTCAGAGGATAGAGGGAGGTTCCCCACAGGGAATGGTGGGATTGGTGACAATTGACAGCACAGTGGTGACAATGCCATCAAAAGGATGTTCAACACCCCTGGAAAAATAATGCTGCTGCTTAAATAATAAACACTCTGCAGGGATTTAGAAGCCATGAGGATGTGGCACTTGGGGACAAGGGACAGTGGTGGCCTTGGATGGGACTTCATGGTTTTAGAGAGATTTTCCAATCTAAATGAGGCTGTGAGATTCAATATCATCAACAATCAGCTCTCTTTATTTAAACAAGATTTAAATTACTTGTTCTTCTTTACTACTCATGCAAAATCACTGGAGATACGGTCTTGAAATAAATTTGTAGATACAAAAAATATCTAGATATATCTATAGCCAGCAACTTGTAAATGCAAGCACAGTCATGGATAACTAAGAGGAACCTCTAATTCCTGACTTTTTGTTTATATTCCATTCCTTTCTTTCTTTCCTTAAGAAAATTGTCTGCCCAGATTAAAAATCAGAAAGATTGATGACGCAGAAAGTTTGCAGTGAAATTTTCCTACCATGTTCTTTCTTTTTGTAAATTTGTGTTGCCACACCACCAACAATGAAGATGTGACACTACAGAAATTAGAGAAGATGATTTGGAAATTTTCTGGGGAATTTCCTAGAGGAAAGAGATTTTTTTTCTTTGGCTGACTCCTCAGGTAAAAGATTTGTCTCAGCTCTGCCTCAGAATTATCTGCCTTGAGGTAGATTTGCAGTTTCAGATTTTCTGAGTGGAAATGGAGCTGCCCATAAAACACATCTTTATCAAATTTACACCAACAGGAATTCATGTTAAACATCAGTTTTATAAAAGAGCACAGAGCAAATCTCTGGAAATGTCCTGGATAGTGAGCAAAGCCATGGGCTGGGTGGCTGCAGTGTCCCCACAACCAAATCCAGATTTATGTACAATAAAATGCATCAGCCACGTGCTTTAAATCCTGCTGATTTCCCTGGCTGGCTGTAGAACATTCCCAAAAATGTCACCACATCATTTCCTGAGAGAATTCCACACATGAACCTTTCTTACCTTAGAAATTCCCATCCTGCCTTGTCCATCTCCTCAGGAACCAGACCTGGATTTCCACGGATCTTCACAGGACCTGGGTGTTCCTGGCATTACAAAAACTGGGATCCAACTTTAGGGGTCTCTGCAATTCCCACAAAAGCAATGGGATCTCTCCCTAAGGAGAGACTCTGCTGCTCACCTTGGAGAAGTGACCAGGATTCCTTCTCAGCCTTGAGACCAAATCCAGTGAGGCACCTGGGAAAGTGGGAATGAGGAGACAATTCCTGATAATTTTGGCTGGAGGGGAAGAAGAAACCCCAGGTCTGGAGGAGAATTGAGTCATTTAATGAGCTGAGGTTCTGTTAAATTTGAACCAGGAGCAAACCCAAAAGTGCCAGATCAGTGACTGGAGAAAAAAATCCAAACCACTTGTTAGAACCAGGAAAATATTCCTGTGGATCCTTTTATTTCCCAACCATGGCACTGGCATTGTTTACACAAAGGAGAGTTTTGATTTTAGGGGAAATGGTAAAATTTTTGCTTTCCTATGAGATTTCAGGGTTGAAGTTTTAGGAATGCCATGATTGGGAAACAGAGTTAAAAAAACCAAACAAACCACAAAAAACCAAACCAAACAAACCCCCACCATAATATATTCCACTTCTCATATCAACCATGTGAAAGTTCAATAAGGGGAAGTGTTGGATTCTGCAGCTGGGATGGAGCAAGCCCTGATGTATGGACAGAATGGAATTTTCACATTAGAATGAAGTAGATTGAAAAAAAAAAAAAAGCGCATTATAATCCAATAAAAACCCCCTGTGGATACAGGTATAGCACATTCACATAATAAAAAGAGAGAAAAAAAATCCAACCTAAATTTAAAAAAAAATTGTTAATATCATCTCACATCTGAGGTCTGAAGTCTGAGCATCATCCAGGGCATTTCTTCATCTATTTTGGATTTGGAAGAGAACAGACTTCACAAATACAAACTCACGAAAAGAAAGGATCACTCAATCTCATTCCTAAAAAGAGGAATTGAGAGCTTCCAAACATTGCATCCAACTGGGACCCCTCAAAAGGACAGGGAGGGGCTGGAGCATGTCCAGGGAAGGGAATGGAGCTGGGAAAGGGGCTCAGCCTGGAGAAAAGGAGGCTCAGGGGGGACCTTGTGGCTCTGCACAACGCCCTGCCAGGAGGGGCAGTGAGGGGGGAATTTGGGATTTGATCCCAGGGAACAGGGACAGGAGGAGAGGGAACGGCCTCAGGCTGGGCCAGGGCAGGCTCAGGTTGGATATTTGGGAAATTCCTTCATGGAAAGGGCTATAAAGCATTGGAAAGGGAGCCCAGGGAGCTGTTGGGAGTCCCCACCCCTGAAGTGCTCAAAAGCTGTGAGGATGCGGAACTTGGGGATGGCTGGAGTTGATCTTGGGAGTCTTTTCCAAGCTGAACAGCTCCAGTTCCAGCTGCTCTGAACAGCTCCAGTTCCAAACTGCTCTGCTGCAGAACCACCCCTGACTCCTCACACATCACATAAACACAGAGGATTTTAAGTCAGGTCTAAAAACTGCACAGAAGTTTGATGGCCAGGCTGAATTTTCTCTGTTTCTGCATTTAAGAAACCTCCAGCCTTGAAGACCAATTACAAATTACCCATAAAAGATCCTAAAAGTTTTGTTTCCAAACACATCAACCAGAGAGGATGAACCTTAGCAATGAACTAAGACAGCAGCAATTACATTCTTAAGCAAACCTAAAACCAAAAAACCACACCAGTCCCAAATTGTTTACAAGTTTAATGACTTAAAAATCTGCACTTTTCAATACAAGCTTAAGTTTGTTCTTTTTCTTTTTTTAAAAAAATTATCAAAAGCTTAGGATTATACTTCTGCTAATACAACTATATTTTTAAAAAAAGAATATTTACAGAACTCCAACGAAAAATAAAACTTAAGCAGAGGAAAGTTTCATGAGGAAATAGCTTCAGCTGGCAGTAATAGGACTTCCTGATTGCTGTATTGATCAACAGGAAAAAGGGGAGAAACACTGCTATAACAAAGTGTAATTAATGTTTGCAGCTTTGCACAAGCACCCCATGGTTTAGGAACCACCACACATTGGCAAAGCTACTAAAAAAAAAAAAAATCTATTTTCTATCTGTAAACACATTAAGAAAAGTATTTTGTAAAGCAACCATAGAATTATCAAGAATCTGAGCTTAAAATCTGAGTGCAAATCAATTCACATTACAAAAATCTGTAATTGGAATTACTGAATTGATTTAAGAGCTGGTTCTGGGACTCTGAAGGCTATTTTCTTGTTCTTGTGCTGGATCTTGTCCTCCTCTCCATCCCTCCAGTGCTCTGAGCTGCCCTTGTATCCTCACTTCCAAGTTCTTTAGTTCTGTTTCTTCTTCCTCTTTGTAGAGACCCATTTTCATCATTCCCTATTTGCACATGGAGAAATGTCAATTTGTATCATCAATCAAACATTTCCCACTAAATTCCATCTTCACCTACATTGTTTTGAAATGTCCCCAATGACAACATTCCAAAGATTACATCTCTGAATTCAACAAACCAGATACCAACCCCACAATTCTGCACATCAAATATCCTTTAAGTTGGATCCCTGAGGATTTACAGCTATTTCTGAAATTAGGTTAACATTAATGAGAGCACCAAAACCAATTAGCTGCCATTGCAGCTAAAATTCCTTCTACTGATATTTAAAATTTAAACAGACCCAACACCAAAGTCCTGCAAAAATGAAAACAGTGGAAGTTTTAGGGCAGGAAACTCCTCACTGTGTAACTCTAAAGAGTTGCTGTCATTTCTACTTCAAGGCACTCATCTGATAATATTTTCTAATTGGGAGTTTTTAAGTCAAGCTGAACATTCCAGGGAGTATTTTAGGTGGCAGCAGGACCAGGGCAGTGATTGCTCCCTGTCCTGGGCACTGGGGAGGCACCTCCAGTGCTGTGCCCAGTTTGGGTCCCCCCAGTTCAGGAGGGACATGGAGGGGCTGGAGTGTGACCAGAGAAGGGAATGGAGCTGGGGAAGGGGCTGGAGCACCAGGAGCAGCTGGGAGAGCTGGGATCTTGGATCTTTTCCAGCCTAAATGATCCCACGATCCTGTGATCTACATCAGCAGCCCCCAGAGTTCTGCACACACAATCATTGTCTCTACACATAACTCAGCCAAGCTTAGAGAAGAGAAAGCCAATCCTTGCCTCACCTGATTTGAGTTTTTTGGGTGCCACATCCTCTGCTGGCAGCTGGCATTTCCTTCTGCGAGAGGTGGGAGCTGCCTGTGGAGTAGGGCCACCCTCCTGGCCTTTTCCAGACTGATTCTCTTCAGAGCCAGTGGATGCTCCACTCAAATCCTGAGCTCCCAGAGTGCGGCCATTCTCTGCCAAGTCACTGCTTTTATGGAGAGAAGTAGAAGTAGCTGCCTCCAAGGTGAATTCTACCTTCCTCCTATTCTTCCCCAATTGCCTCGTCCTCCCCTGGCTTGGATTACTTTCTGGAGATGCATCTTCACCTTCTTTAAGAATCCTCTTTTGACCTCTGCTTCTGGGCAGGTTGGGTTTTCCCCTGAGAGAAGTGGAAGTTGTTTCTTCAGAAGTGGAAGAACTTGTTTTCTTCCTGCATGCTCTTAATGGCTTTTCTTTTGCAGGTGGAGCTACTTCCAAGAGTTTACTTTGTTCTTCTGGAATTCCATCTTTACCATCTTCTGGCAAACCTTGAAGTGAGGTGGGACTAAGAGCCAGTGAAATGGTTGCTTGTCTCGAGCTCCCTTCTGAAAGATTCCTATTTTCTCGGGAAGGAGAATTGTCCAAACTCTCTTTTGCTTCCCTATCGTTATTTTTCCTATTTTGTTTTGATGGGCCCTGTTTTCCCTGAATAGAGGGGGCAATTTCTTTCCTCCTGCTTCTTCTCAGTTGATTTTCTTTTCCACATGGATCACAACTTTCTAAGGGAACATTCTGCTCTTCTTTGGGAGCTTCTTCTCCATCACCTGCTGGCAAACCACGCTTCCCTCGAAGAGAGATGGAACTGGTTGTGTGTGATGCCAGAGCAGTTTCTTTCCTTCTGCCCCTTCCTGGTGGCTTCTCCTTTGCACAGGACACAGCTTCCAAAGGCACACTTTGTTCTTCATGAATATCCTCATCTTCATTCTCTGACAAGCCACGTTTCCTCTGGAGAGGAGTTGAACTTCTTGCCTCTGCTGCCAGATCCATCTTTTTCCTTCTGTCCCTTGCTGATGCATTCACTTTTGCCTGGGAAGTTTTATTTCCCAGAGCTGGATTTTCATCCTCTCTCTCTGCCATCCTTTTAGCATCACCTTCCAGCAGCCCACGTCTCGTTCTGACAGAAGGAGATCTGCTCTGTGATGCTGCAGCCACCTCACGTCTCCTCCCCCGTCGCAGTGGATTGTCCTCTGCTGAAGAGGGAGCAGCTTCCAAAGCTGATCCTTGCTCTTCTGCAGCAGTCTTATCCTTCTTATCATCTGCAGTTAATGTTTCTTTTTCCATAAAGGCAGGACTAGCTATTTGTGGGATGCAATCAAGCTGCTTTCTCCTGCCCCTCCTTACCTGTGAAGGAGGATTTTCAGCATTCTCATGCTGATCATCTTTGCCAGTCATCCCTTCATCATCCTCAAGTAAACTCCTTTTTCCTTCAACAGCTTTGGAACCGCCTTCTTCAAGCTGAAAATTAACTTTTTTATCTCTTCTTCTTCTACCCATCACTGCATTTCTTTGTGCTGGAATCTCCTGCAGGATTTCAGTTTGCTTTGCTTTAAGTATTCCCCGTTCATTTCTGGTCCTTCTCTGAGAGCCCAGAGCAGGACTGGCAGTGGCTGCAGCAGGGGCTGATGTGGCACCTGGGCTGGGCTGCTCCTTCCTGGCTTGGGCTGCACTGACACAAACAGAGCCCACAGAACCCTGGAGAGAAGATTCATCCACTTCTGTTTCATTGGGAGTAATTGCTTTTAGGCTGTTCACATTTTCGGTCAATTCATCAGCTTTTTGCTCCAAAGAGTCTTTTTTGCCTCTCCTGTTTCTAGTCCTGTTTGCTTCCATGTTGTGAGCACTGACTGGCATTTTGTTTGTCTCTGCAGAAGGTGACTCTGCCCTTAATCTTTGAGCTGCCTCTGTTGTATTTTCCTGAGCATTTTCTGTTTCACATCCCTGAGATCCTTTCATCTTGTTTTTCATGTGGGATTGTGTTTCAGCATCAGTTTCAGTTGATGTTTCCTCAGTGTTCTGAATGTTTTGTGTATTTTCAAGTGCGACCCCACAAGTGTCTACTTTTATTTCAGCTGAGTGCTTTCTGTTTCTAGTACTCCTAAAAGACTTCACTCTTCTCTCTGTTGCCTTTAGTTCAACTTCAGTGCCATTTTCAGATTCCTGTGCTGTGACAGCCTCAGGAGCTCTGTCACAAGTCTGTTCCTGTCTTTGTGGAACCTTTGGGGATGGGTGTTTAGGAAGCTTTCTGGTTGTTCCATGAAGGGCTCCTGGAGAAGCTGCTTTACCTTGGTCATTCCTCGTTCTTCTCCCTCTTTTTGGTGGAATCACTGGTTCTGTGTTCTCCACTCCTCTGCGCCTCCTCCTCACTGACAGGAGCACTTCTTCACTGTCTTCTATCCCACTGTCATTAGCTTTGCTATCAGGATTATTTGAACCTGTTTGCAGCTGACAGATTTCATTCTGAACATTTCCAGGTGCTGTCTTTGTGGCTGGATCACCTTCAGTCTCACTGATGTCACAGTCCTGCACACTCTGCTGGGTATTTGCAGGTGCTCTTTGTAGCACTGAATCCTCAACACAAGACTCAAGATTTTCATTTGGGTGTTTTAACTCCCTCAGCTCTTTCCTTTTACCTCTGCCTGGTCTCTGAGCAGCTCCAGGTGGTTCCACAGATGAAACAATGCCAAGCCCTTCCTGATCAGGGTGCTTTGGAACAACTTCTTGTATGCAATGCTTTGTCCTCCCTCCTCTTCCCTTTTTTTCAGGTGTGATCACTCCCATCTCCTCCTGGGTATCAGGACTCTGAAACTCCTTTAAGCTCACACCATTTTCACTTGGCTTTGCTGCAGCAGGAGGTACAGCTCTCCTTGATCTGCCCCTTCTGGGTTTCTGGGTAGGCTGCTCTTCACCAGCTGAGTCCTTCTGTTGAGAATCTTCACCTTGAGAAACTTTTCCTTTGTTTTCTAGAACAGGGAAAAGAGCACAAACAAAAATGAGACATTGCTGTGCCTGACTGAAGTATATGTGAGTTTCCATTTGCCTACCAGAGGCATCTTGCTCAAAAAACTCACAAAATATCTTAATTTAAAAATAAATATTTAATCAATTCCTAGATTAAAGGGCAGGCTTCTGACTGAAGTTGTTTGGTTTATTTGAGAGGTCAAAGGGAAAAAAGGATCTTAACTCAGGAAAAAGCTGGGCTCACTGAGAGAGGTTTAAACAAGATTTGAACTTCGTGGTAACTTTTATGACTTTGTAAACTCATTATTCCTCTAAGCAAAATATTTGGCTTACCATGTTTATGACTGGAATTAGAACCAGGAGATGCAATTTCTTCCTGAGAATCCATAGCATTTACTGATCTGACCTAAGGAAATGAAAAATAACCAATAAATGCAGGTCTGACAGGACAAAAATTTATGGAACCGAGCAATACCAGATGAATGCACAGCAATATTTATAAAAATTCTTGTAAAACCTTTTTCTTTACAAATGAAATTAATTAGTCTTGTAACTTATCCATTTATCTGATATAAACACACAAATATAGCAAATTTAATTGTTGTCATCTAAAGTGAGAGACAACAAACATTGTGGAGGGGTTGAGAAGTACCTAAATGAGTGCTCAAAGGGAATTTGGGGTATTGAGGAGAAATTCAGTGTTCTATAGTGTTTTATTGTAGTTCTAAGCATTAAAACCAGCAATACTCAGCATTTTACCTGTGGAATATGAGAATCAAAATCACTTTTTCAGAAAATGATCCTGGGAGTGATTCCAGCACATCTCCACTGAAGATCAAGATTTTTCTCACAATAAAAACCAGCACCAGAACAAACCAGGCTGGGCACAGACATCACCAAGCCTGACCCACTGGATGGAGACTTTTCCTACCTGTAATGGTCACTGTGGAGTGGTAGATGAGATGCTGGGAATGTCACTTTGATATTAAGCTTATCACATTTTATATTAAGCCTGTTTTTAATGATACTTTGCTGGTGATTCTTTAACACTCATTTGTGACAGCTCCCTCCAAATAGATACATTTTAACAAACACACAAACACAGCTGTCCCTAAAAAAATGTTGCAAGATACAAGATGTCATACTAGGAAATCTGAAACCTGTGATTGAAATGAATTTTAAGTCTAAAAACATCCCTTCCAAAAGTATTTTACCTTCATTTCCTCTGGGGTACCAAACATTTCAGTCACACCAGCATAGTCCACTTCAGAAGCAGAAGATTTCTGCCTGGGTTCTGCCATCAGCCTTTGCAGCCCCACAAAATCCTCAACTGGCTGATATTTCTCTTTAGGAGATTTCATTAACCTGCTAAGCCCAAACATGTTTTCTATGGGCTCAACCTTTTCCTTTGGTGTCTGGAAAATGCGGCTGATCCCAACCATGTCTTCCACGGGCTGGGATTTCAGCTTTGGGGTTTTCTTAGTTGATGTCCCACCTCCTGGCACAGCTTTTGTTGCTTCCCTGATCTCTACTGGAGTCTCCAGCAATCTTTTCAAGGCTATTTCATCTGTGACTGGTTCCAGCTCTGGCTGTGGTGTCCTCAGGAGCTGCTTAATGCCAGACAGGTCCTCCACTGGTTCTGGTTTCCGCCGTGGGGTCCTCATGAGCTGCTTGATCCCTGACAAAGCCTCCACAGGCTCCAGTTTCTGTTTTGGGGTCCTCATGAGCTGCTTGATCCCTGACAAAGCCTCCACAGGCTCCAGTTTCTGTTTTGGGGTCTTCATGAGCTGTTTGATGCCTGACAAAGCTTCTGCAGGTTCCAATTTCTGTTTTGGGGTCTTCATGAGCTGTTTGATGCCTGACAAAGCTTCTGCAGGTTCCAGTTTCTGTTTTGGGGTCTTCATGAGCTGTTTGATGCCTGACAAAGCTTCTGCAGGTTCCAATTTCTGTTTTGGGGTCTTCATGAGCTGTTTGATGCCTGACAAAGCTTCTGCAGGTTCCAATTTCTGTTTTGGGGTCTTCATGAGCTGTTTGATGCCTGACAAAGCTTCTGCAGGTTCCAATTTCTGTTTTGGGGTCTTCATGAGCTGTTTGATGCCTGACAAAGCTTCTGCAGGTTCCAATTTCTGTTTTGGGGTCTTCATGAGCTGTTTGATGCCTGACAAAGCTTCTGCAGGTTCCAATTTCTGTTTTGGGGTCTTCATGAGCTGTTTGATGCCTGACAAAGCTTCTGCAGGTTCCAATTTCTGTTTTGGGGTCTTCATGAGCTGTTTGATGCCTGACAAAGCTTCTGCAGGTTCCAATTTCTGTTTTGGGGTCTTCATGAGCTGTTTGATGCCTGACAAAGCTTCTGCAGGTTCCAATTTCTGTTTTGGGGTCTTCATGAGCTGTTTGATGCCTGACAAAGCTTCTGCAGGTTCCAATTTCTGTTTTGGGGTCTTCATGAGCTGTTTGATGCCTGACAAAGCTTCTGCAGGTTCCAATTTCTGTTTTGGGGTCTTCATGAGCTGTTTGATGCCTGACAAAGCTTCTGCAGGTTCCAATTTCTGTTTTGGGGTCTTCATGAGCTGTTTGATGCCTGACAAAGCTTCTGCAGGTTCCAATTTCTGTTTTGGGGTCTTCATGAGCTGTTTGATGCCTGACAAAGCTTCTGCAGGTTCCAATTTCTGTTTTGGGGTCTTCATGAGCCTCTTGATACCTGACAAAACCTCTCCTGGTTCTGACCTTTGCTCAGGGGTCCTTAAAATCTTCCTTTTGCTTGACATGACCTCAACTGGCTCCAAATTCTGCTTTGGAGTCCTCCTTTTACTTCCTGATTTCACCAGAGATGCTGTTTTTTTTGGAATTATTGCCAAACTCTCCCCACTATCTTCATGCACAGCTTTTCTTTTCTCAGGAGTTTTTGTGGCTATTTCATCAAATGTAGCTGGAGATGACTCCTCTCTCAGAAAGTGGAATATGTCTGGACTCTCTTGCTTCTGTTCTGAAGCATCTGAATTATTTAATGGTGACACCATCATCTCTCCTGAAATAAGCAGTAGATTTATGTCATTTGGAAAAAAATTAAGCAGAAAAACCAAGCATTTTAATTGCTGTATAATTTAAAAAAATCAGATTTAAACAGAGCCTTCTAGAAACCAAAATCCAAGTATGTGCATTGGGCATTCAGTGTCTGAAACAACTCTTCAGTACTCTGAGGTTTCCCACCAAATTGAATGAATAATAATATAGTCTACTTAGAAATTAACTAGAACCACAACATTTCTATTAATACCTGATAAATCCCAATGGTTCCTTTCATGGGTTGCTGGATGCTTCACCTCAGTTAAGTCTGCGTAGGCTGAGACTGCTGCTAACCCATAATATATCTAAATATTCATTTTTTTAAAATACCAAACCTACCAGATTCCTCAGGAGTGTGCAAGTCAGAAATGTCCCCTGCAGCCCATGGTGGTGTAAAATCAGCATTCTGAGCAGCAGCCAAAGGTAGTGTTCTTCCTCCCTGATTTTCTGGAGTTTGAAACATTTCAGGCACTCCTAGAAATTGTATTTGGGGAAATGAGCACTTTCTAACAAAAGAACTGCACAGCTGGCAGAGTGAGCAGCAGACTTTAAATCTCACCTGTGAAGCTTTTATCCATATCCATGTTTAGCCTCAAAATGGGATTTTTTATCACTTTGGGGACATGTCCAGCAGATCTGACTGTGGTGGAATAAGCTCTACCTACAACTATGGTAGCAGGTGACTCTGCATGACCTGTGCTGAAGTGATCTTCTATTTTCTTCTCTGGAGTCTGCAGAGGGAAAGGGAAAAAAAAAAGTTATTAAACAAAGATTCATGGTGGGAGAGGTGGCCAAGCTCCTCCCATAATTTATCATCAGTCCTGGTTAACTGGGAGGTTCCAGAGGACTGGAGGATGTCCAGTGCCAAGAAGGGTTGGAAGGCCCAGCCAGTCTGAGTTTAGGAAGGGCAGGACCTGACTGATTTTCATCATCAGAGCTTGGACTCCATGATCTTGGAGGTCTTTTCCAACCTTAATAATCCTGTGATTCATTTTGTACAAACCTACATTTCCCAAATGCTATGAATGCTGTGAGAGACATCAGCACCTATTTTACACCACACCAGGAGCTCAGGAGCTCCCAGCTGCTCTATCAAAATCCATTCCAAGCTGCTTGGTGGTGATGTAAGAGAACAAAACAAGGAAACACAAAAAAGAAAAGGATACCTTTGGTGGGTGCTTTATCCTCTTCGGGGCTCTTCCTCTACGGACACTTTTTTTAGCAATCTTTGACTGTGGCCTTGCAACCCCCAATTTTACCACTTCTGCCCAAGATTTTGCAACTAGAAGCAGAATGAGAAAGAACCACTTTAACTCTCAGCTGTGTAAATGGAAGTTCACAATTATTTCTTTATGATTCCAATCTATTTCCTGAATCTGGCAGAGAAAAGCGGTTGTTATTATCTGATAATACCTAAGAGTTCTCTGAAATATTTTCAGTTTGAAAACCCAATTTCAGCTGAAGTTGAAGAAGAGTCCAAGTACCCAGTGTCAAACACAGCTCAGTTCCTACAACTAAACACTGACCCAATTCCTTCCTCTCTTTTGGAAGGAACTCATTTTTCCCAACAAAAATTTGCCATAAGCCTTTCAGCCTCGTTCATTATAGATGAGTTTTCCTCTGGTGAGATTTAACAACAAAAAATTGTTTCTAAGTGAAGTTTCTTTCACCACTTCCTGAGGAATTTCAGTCAGGAAAACTATTTATTTATCCTGCATTTAGATCTACACAGACTTCCCAGAATTTTTCTTCTATCACCTTCTCCTTGTGACACACTCCCGAAATTCCCAAAGCCAAGGTTACCTTTATCACAGCATCATTCTGTACACAGCAGTGGGAGCAGGGAATTACAGCTGTGGAATAAATGAAGCTGGAATTTGTAGGACACCTGCCTTGTTTACTTCAGGAAAAAAAAAATCTATCAGAACACAGGGATCATATAAAAGAAGTGATTTTTTAAAGTAGAGATAAAAAGGGGAATGCTGTTCCTAAAGAAAAGGATGTTATTCTCTTGTCAGAATTGCTATGTCAGTCTGTAAATAAAAAGAACTTTGAAAAGCTGACATTGCCAGGATGTGCAGGATGCAAAGAAAAATGGCAAACATCCAGGAAATTATCTGAAAAGCACTGGAAACAGTTTTATTTTGGATCTGAAATTTTTAAGAGCTGTGATGTTCTTTTTATGTCACAGAAGGAACTGATGCAGTGATATTAAAAAAGCACATTACAAAGAGCTGGTGAGAAATGGAATGCCACTGATATTTGTCAAGAGCTCTGCTGCCATTAAAATGGACAGAGTAATAAAGTAATAAAAATTCCTGGGTGAATGGGGAATTTGACTTTGTCAAACTGATTTAACTGATGAAAACAGGTGACAAATACACCCTACTTAAAGTTTATTCGAAAGTCAAAACTTGAACCAGAGCTCCTCTATTAGAGCTTCCAGTGCTGTCAAAACTATTTCAAATCAGTGCTCAACACTGGGAATTTTGAAGATTTGAAAGTAACACCCAGCTAGGATCCTATTTTTTATTTCTATTTGTTATGTACCACTTTGAGTGGTTAAATGCAGCCCAGTTCCTGGACAAAGGTTGTGAGCCTTGTAAAAAAATAAGGCACAAAATAACCAAAGTGAAGCTGCATTGCAATAAAATGTTAAGTGTTTCAAAACAAAACTGGTGTGATAAACATGGTTTAGTTTAACACTACTTGGACTTAACAGATTTTAAAGATCATGACTCTAACCTTGCCAAGAGAATGTTCATTTTACCATTTTTAAACTTCTGAACGTTAAGATTTGTCCTTAAATGAGTTTATAGATGCTTTAATAAATTTGCTTTATGAACAAGAGAAAGCAACATTTTGCACTTCCAAGAAGCCCAGCAGATTTCAGAAGATTCACCAATTATTTGGCGGCCTCTGCATAACAAAATAGGCCTTTTCCAGTTTGATTCCTGTATTTTAAAGCATGAAAGTGAATATTAAAAACCAACTGTTGAAACCAACCTAATAAATTGGCACTGGAGGCACCACTTCTCCTCTTGGCACTGAGAAGAGCCACAGCCCCACCTCTGCTCTTCACGGCAGTGCCCTTCAAACCCAGCTGGGCACCTCTGGTTGACTTGGCAGGTGCCACTGTCACCAAGGCTTTGGCACCCTGCCTGGCAGGAGAAGATTTTGGTGTTTTCCCTTGGACACTTTTCTCCTCTGGATCCACATCTTCAGTGCCAGCATCCTCCTCCTCTGCAACTGGGAATGGGGTGGGGGGCTTGGAGATGGAGAAACGCCCTTTCCTGAAAGGGGCTGGAGAGCCTGAAGGGGTTTGGGGTGTTGCCTTCCCTGAGGTACCGGGGGATTGCTGGGCTGGGGATCTTTTGGGTGAGCTTTTTTCTTCCTGGTAAAAAAAAAAAAACAAAAAAACAAAAAAACCCCCATTATTAGTGAGTGGAGGATATTTCCTTCTTTTTAATGAGGTGATCTGTCCAGGGAAACTCTCCCTGAGACTGGGTTTATTCTACTTTTTCAGGAAGGATAAAGGAAATGATTCCTAAACTGTTGGTCAAGCTTGGGACTAAGTTTGGCAGGAGGGTTTACTTTACTTTTGATCCTCACACTTTCCCACCCTTACCCTTCATCCATCCCCAGCCACCAATTAAATCATTTTACATCAATTTTAGTTTCAGATTAATTGATTTTAAATTTTTAGCCTGATTTTTCCCTGTGGGTTTTACCCATCCAGTAAGCAGCAGAGTGACCTTGCCAAGGAACTTTGTTGTACTTTCACTTCAAAATAAACCTGGTGCTGCTGGTGATTCTTTGAACATCCCAAAACACTCATGAGTGATACCAACATGCATCACACAAGGTTCAATACTAATTTTGAATTAATAAATAATAGAATCAATACATATACAACAGAACTTAAAAATTCTGATCACAGTAGTGGACTCAGCAACTTGATTACTTTTAACATTTACCTGATCTATGGAGTGCTTCAGCCCCTGAGTCTTTTTGAGCACAGCCCGAGGAGAGTTTCCATGGGGCAAACTCCACCTGGCAGGGAGAGCTCCCCTTTTCAGGGGAGAGTTGGGAGGCAAACTTTTATCAAAGAGTTCTGGACTCAGATGACAACCAAAAGACACTCTCTTTCTTTTGCCCAAACTCTGAGGGAGCATTTCATCACCTTTTCTCTTCTGAATCTTGCCTGGAAAAGAACAATTGAAAATATTTTTAGACATCTAAGAATCCAAGGCAGCATTTTAAGCCTTCCTTGTGCATTTTCAAGTTGGAAACAAACCCAAAACTGATTTAGCTTAAAGGGAAATAAATTCAATCCAGGATATTTTGATACATACTGCATAGATTCAATCCAGGGTATTTTAACACATACTGTGTAGATTAAATCCAGGATATTTTAATACATATTGTGTATTGTTAGGGTCAAATGTAACTCCATGATAAATATTTTAGAATTAGGATTAGCAATTGGTTCCACATTTTATCCAAGTGGAAGAATTCTTAGAAAAGTGCTACAAGAATTTCTCTAATATAAATAAAACAAGGCAGGGGATCCAGTGGATTTACCCGAGTCTTCTCCATGCAAGAGGCCAGAAGTTTTAATTTCTGAGCCAGGCTCAGTGTCTTCCAGCTCAGCAGCACTTCCAGGAGACCTTCCCTTGGCTGATGATCTCTGAGGCCTTGCAGCACTGGCATCTTCCAAACCCTGGGTGTGGTGACACCCATGCACAGCCAGCTCTGCTGGAGTCCCACCTGCATTTCTGCCTGAATCTCCATGTTCCTGAGCAGTGTTTGTCTCCAGTGCTGTTTCAGTCAGCACTCCAGAGGTCCTTGGCCTTCCCTTTTTCCTTCCAGAGCTGGGGGTCTGACCAGCAGGAGATGCCATCATCCCTTCCAAAGCCAGTGCCTCTGAATTGACACTTTTGTCCAAAAATTCTTTACTTTGCCTGCTGTTTCTTCTGGAACTCTTGGAATTAGAGAGAGAGGCAGGGGTTTCACAATGTCCCACCTTTGAGTTATCCAGGTTTGCCTGATCCCAGATCTCTTTCAGCACCTCCTGGACAGGTTTTCCTGGTGTTTGTTGTTTGCTGCTTCGTCTTTGCTTTAAGGATGTGTCTTCTGGCAAAGGCAGCTGTGTGTTCTCAATTCTGCACTCTGACTCTTCCCTTGGAGCTCCTGCTGGGATTTCTGGGATAGACTTCAGTTTCAGTGACCCACGCCGTGGGGTCCTTGGACCACCAGCATTTCCAGGATTCATTCCAGTGGTTTCTTTGGGAGGTGACACAAAGAGAGACCGAGGGCTCTTCCTCCTCGGTGTTGGTGTGGACAGCACACATTCTCCTCCTTCAGCAGCCCTGAGGGTGGGGGTTGTGGGGCTGCCTGTTGTCCCTTTAGCTGGACAACCCAACCTTTCTATGGAGCACTGCTCCAGCAAAAACAGGGAATTCCTGTGGTTCTGCTTGCTGGGTTTGGGTGTAACTGCAGCACCTTTGGATCTGCCTGGTGTCCTTAATTCCCTGGGATCCTGCAAGGGACTCTGACCAGGACCTCCTGACACCTCCTTTGAAATGGGAGTTTGAGGACTGCTGGCAAAACTCTTCCTGGCAGCTCTTCCTCCAGCTGACAGCTGGTTAAACCCTGGGCTGTTTCCTTCTTTTCTCACAATTCCACATTCTTCAGTATTTTCCCTCCTGCCTGTTTCCTTTCCTTCAGCCAGGCTGGCCAGATCAAAAATACAACCCAGAGATTTAATGGGAGCCCTTGGTTCTGGCAGAACACTCCCAGGGTCTCCTTTTGCAGCTTGCTGAGAGGTAGCTCCCCTGTGCAGAGGTTTTTCCACTTTCAGCTCATTTTTCAGATTTTCATAGAGATTACTAAAGGGAGACATTTCATTTTGCTTTTTAAAAACACAATGTGTTCTCCGTGAAGATTTGGGTGTTTGGAGTTTGACAGGGAAAGTTTCAGGAGGATTTTTCTTTGGAGTTTGTTTATTTTCATTGGCATTTTTTTCTTCACACTCAGCATTATCTACAAAGAAAGCAAAGCAAAGCAAAAATACAGATGCAGAGTTACTTCAAAATTGCAGAACTACAAATATAAGCTCCATAAATACAGATTAAAAATTCCTTTTTTTCCCTCCCAAGGTGGTCAACCAGGATCTACTGAAATGGAACACCTGGAAGAAGCCAGGGTTTTTTGCATTGGAACAACAATCTGCCAGAAGTGATAATAAAGAGCCTTCTCTGAAAATTAGGATTATTTAAGACAGTAAGTATGGGAAGGTGAAGTCCTGGCATTTAACCAGTCTATGGGTTATAATTATCCAGAATTAGCAGCTCAGGATTTTTCTGGTTCTAGAGAAAACAGTTCCTGTAAATAATTATTTTAATATATACCATGTAGCTCCAAAGTTAGACATGTTTTAATTTTTGATTAGGAAATAATACATGAGAGAATGCAGTATTTGCTTCAAGAAGGTGCAGCTGGAGGTCAGCAGAGAAGTTCAAGTTACATTTTAATGTCAAAGGTGAATTCACAGCATTTAAACACAATGAGATAATCACTGACACAGCAAGCTGTACTCAGACTGGAAAGTCTCCAAATGCCTTTTTTAACTTTAATTCTTCTGTTAAAAATAAACGTTCAGGGGAAAAAAGCAAACAAAGCCCTCATAAAACAGGTACCAACCTGAAGCATCAAGACTTTTAGCTCCTGAAGTTTGTTTGTGTAGTAATTCCACTTCTGCCACCTGCTGAACATGAAGAACCTGTAAATTTGTACAACATTACAGCACAGCAACAAATATTTTACACTTTAGCTTTCAATTCTACATTTTAAAAATTCCCAATTTATGAGAGAATATGCATTGTCCCTAAATAGGCTTTAAAGTATTTAAATAAAATCCTTGAACTTTTCAATATTTAACATTGGCCAATACATTTGAGGCCCCAGAGAGGGGAAGTTTATCTTGTTTTATCATTTAGATTCTGAGCTGTCAAAGCAGCTGTAAAATAAGAATAAAAACACTTGAAGCTCCCCTTCTTACCCACTGGAAGATTTATAGCTCTGTGTGTACCAGTAACATCATGAATTATTATCTTCTACCAAAAACTGGCAAATTTTGGACTAAAATTTAGACTAAAAATTGCTATTTTTTTTAAAGTATTTATCTGAAGGAGCTTATTTGTATTTTAGACAAAATGGTATTATAGGGCCGAAAAAATTACTCCTAATAAGAACACAGAACAAGGAAATAGAAAACCATATCACTACTACCAATGTAATTGCAATAAAAAAGCCCACAGCCACAAAATTACCTGCAGAGTTTCATCTTTTGCAGACCTGGAACGCCTCTTTATCGGAGTTGATTGCAGAGGATATTCAAACCTGAAAGAAATATTTTCAAATACTATTTTTTGTCAAATAGTTGATGACTAAATTCCTATTATTAAGAGGAATGACCTAGAAATAGTTGTCCCCTCCCAACAATGCAGACATCTCAATTTGAAAGGCTTTAGCAACTTAAAACCACTTGAAATTTCCCCCTGAAACTGACAACTCTTGAAACAAAATCAGAACAATCTCTTTGAACAATTCTATCTTTATTGATTTAGCTTATATGTAACCTAAGTAATAAAAATAAAACTTTAAGTAACCCTGCTTTCTGATGAAAGCCTGTAAGACTTTGTAGAGAAGTATGAACTAAACCTCATTAATTTATGCTCTAGAATGAAATAATTCAAGAGTTTGACCCACCTGAAAGAACGATCAATAATGGTTAACACATCTCCGTGCTTCAGGGGAACAGGCTGCTCAAAGCAAGCCCCGTTCAGCTGCGTGGGGTTCACTGTGCTTAAATTAGTCAGGACTGCCTAAAAATTAAACAAAAGTGTCAGGGACCTGCTGAGATGCAACAAGGCAACGTATTTTTCCCATTAAAATATGAGCACCTCACCTCTTTGTTCTCATTGATGTCAATTTTGCAGTGCTCGTTGGACACCCAGGGCAGCCGCATGCGGATGTCACATTCTGTTTTCCTGAGAGGAAACACAGGTTCAGTTTCACTCAAAACACAGGGAAATCTGCTGGAGGATTAGGGGGTTTCCCCAGATTTTAGTTAATAATGGTAGAGTAGCATGATTTCTCTAATTTGAACGAGATTAACTACCAAAGTCTTTTTAAAGTGGCAAAAAAGCTAAGCTCACGCTGCTACAGCATCAGAGAATCCAGATCAGGAAAACATGTGGAATACCAAAATTGTGCTAAGAGCAGACTACAACAAGCTGAGATGTGGCTACAGCACAGCTGGTGCTATGGGATTCCTTGTTTCCAGTGTTTCCCGAGACTTGTGCAATATTTTTACACAAAATCAGCTGTTAAGCTCATTCTCAGGCTTACGTTACTGATCTGAGACTGACAGCAGGTAACCAAGGTGGACCCTTGGTCTCACCTGCACAACCACTTCTACCTTCTTTAAAATTATTAGTCAGTTAAAACATGTTTCTAAGTGTACAGAATTTCCTTTTTTTTTAAGCTAATCTCTAATGCTTGACTTGCTGTTGGTCTTATCACTTTTAATCCTTTCCCCAGATTTCCTGTGGCCATAAACTTAAAATCAATCAGTCAATCAAAGTAGTTCGGGCAAGGAAAGGACAAAAAGCAGAAGCAAAATAAAGTTCAACTTTCTCCTCTTACATTAACTTTAGTCCTCTGTACACCATTAAACATTTATTTTTGTAAATAAGCATTATAAGACATGACCTGCAGGAAAACACTCATTATTTCAATGTATGCAAGCAAATCCTCACCTTCCAAATAAACAAGAAGTTGAGGTGAGTGGGAAAATAATTCCATCAGTCCCATTCCTTTTAATGACAACGACTTTCCCATAGCGTGGCATCTTCCAATGTAAGGAACCTTACCTGTAAGAAAATCCAGATTACTCATTCTAATTGTGCTTTACATGTTTATGAGAGTAAATTGATGGAAACTTTGATGCTTTATTTTGTTCCAGAAAGGAGATGTTTCCCAGTGGACAGCAGAAGAATCTCAGTGCTGTTTACATGTGTTTCCCTGTGTAGAACACTGGGAATTTGTTTATATAAGTTGTTAGCCTGATTTTAGGTATTCAAGAGGTTTTTGCTATCCATCAGAACCTTGGAAAGGTTCAGCAGCAACACAGATTTTGTCCCGTAAACAACTTAAAAACTCACTCCTCCTCGTATAAATCTAAATCTTTCAATCTCTTACCTAGCTGGAAATGGTCAGATTTGAATTTAAAATAGAGACCAAGTGACTGCATTTGCATCCTCCTGGAAAAGCAGGGAATAGTGGCATCAGCTCCCCGGAGCAGTGGCAGGAACAAGGGGCTGGAAACTGGGCAGTTCCTGAGCTCTGTCACGATCGTGTCCAGATCACGACAAAAGGAGAAAGAGCACTGAACTGGCATAAAAACTCCAACCCACAGCACAAACAGATAGGGTTTTAATGTGTTTTTATATAACGCATTATTTCACGTAGAAATACCATTGCCATAAGCGATCCTCAAGGAGGTGTCTTTATAAACACTGTTTGAAAGCAGCAAGGTAAACCTACGGAATTAAATGCAGTTAAGAGAGAGTTTTATGAATTTTTTTTTTATTGAGTTTCATGCAATAAGCGTTTGTTGACAAGACAAAACCTGGAGGGGAACCCGGCAGCCCCTTCGGCTTTTAGGGAACGCAAGCACTCGGTCTCCTGCACCGAGAGCACGCTGTCCTCAGCAACCACCAGCTCCTACAAGCCAAAAAAGCCACATGAGCTGCAGAAACCGAAATTTATAAGCCCGGGCTTCAGGCGGTCACGGGACAAGCAAATACCGGGAGAGAAGAGGACAACAGCCACCATGCGGGAGCAAGCGGCCACCGAAGCGGGGTGTCAGGCGGCCCAACTCCTCCCCGTGGCTACCCTCAGCCCAAAGCCACGTCCCTACAGCTGTCCCCGGTCGCCCACCCGTACCTGGCTCTGTCGGAGCGCTGGCGGCCGCTGAGGGGCCCCGTGTGGCGGCGTCCGACGCGCCCCCTCCGCGCTCCCGTCACGGCGCGGCGCCGACTGAGCCCTTCCCGCGCGCGCGCGCCAGGCCCCGAGCCCTCGCACTGCCTCCCCTCTGTCACCCCCCCACGGCTGTATCCCTCCGCCACACACCAAACGGAGCCCCCGGGAGCCGCGCAAACGGACGGACCGAGAGCCGCCACCACCGCCCGCACTTGCTGGCGGCAGCCATAGCTGAGGGACAGCACCGAGCGCGTCCGGCCACGACAAGCGGTACCGGGGAGAGGGACTCTTTTAGCTTTACCCCGTGCCGGACGGGCGGAAGGAGAAACGGACCCACCGAGCTGACCGTTGAATATTCAAAAATAAGCGCGGCGGCCTCTGATTGGCGGAGAGGGCGGCGCGAGACGCGCGGCGCAGCCAATGGGAAGCGGCGAGGGCGGTTTGAGTTCAAACAGAGGCACCGCCCCGCGGAGCCGCTCGCGCCTCAGGCACCGCCCGGCCCCTCAGGGCGGGACGGGCCCGGACACGGACACGGACACGGACACGGACACGGACACGGACACGGACACGGACACGGGTCTGGCACCGAACCTGTCCCTCCATCTGTGCCTGCATCCGTACCGATTGCTTGTACCTGTGCCCCGTCCTGAACCTGAATCTGTACCTGTGCCTGAACTTGAGCCCCATCATAAATCTGGATCTGTACCTGTCACCAAACCTGTGCTTGTACCTGTGCCTAAATCTGTACATGAGCCTATACCTGAATCTGTGTCTGTGACCAAACCTGTGCTTGTACCTGTACTTGTGCCTAAAGCTGTCCTCTGTCTGTACTTCTACCTACACCTGTACCCAAATACTGCCTGTGCTCATACCTGAGTCTGTGACCAAACCTGTGCTTGTACCTCTACCTGTGTCTATACCTGTTCCCATAACAGAACTTGTGAATCTCTACCTGTATCTGTACCTGAACTTTTACCCATAACTGTCTGTATCTGTACCTGTGTCCTTACCTCTACATGAAACTGTACCTGGATCTGTACATTTATCTATACCTGTATCTGAACCTGAGCCTCAACCTGTCTCTGAACCTAAACCTGAACCTGTGCCAATACCTGAACCTTTATCTATATCTGGACCTGTACCTTTATCTGTATCTGTTCCCAAAGCTGTATCCAAACCTAAACCTGAACCTAAACTTGAACCTCTTCCCAAACCTGTATCTGTATCTGAACCTGAACCTGTTCCCAAACTTGAACCTGTACCTGTATCTGTACCTGAACCTAAATCTAAACCTGAACCTGTATCAGTACCTGTTCCTAAACCTGAACCTGTACTTGAACCTGTACCTGAATCTTTATCTCATCCAGCTTCTGTACCTTTATCTGTACCTGTTCCCAAAGCTGAATCTAAACCTGTACCTGTATCTGAACCTAAACCTGGACCTAAACTTGAACCTGTTCCCAAACCTGAACCTAAACCTGTATCTGTACCTGTTCCCAAACCTGTATCTGTACCTAAAGGTAAACCTGAACCTGTTTCTCTATCTGAACCTAAACCTGAACCTGTTCCCAAACCTGGACCTAAACCTGTATCTGTACCTGAACCTAAATCTAAACCTGAACCTGTTCCTAAACCTGTATCTGAACCTAAACCTGTATCTGTACCTAAACCTGTATCTGTACCTAAACTTGAACCTGAACCTGGTCTGGGTTTACTGAGCCCCTCTCTGAGGGAGGGGGATTTGCAGGGGGCTCAGCTGTCCCAAATTTGCAGTTTCTCAGATCAGCCAAAAGCACCCAGAATCACTTCAGATCAATCCAGCTTCACTTCGGTGTTATAAAGTAACTCAAGCAGCTGTGTTTAATCAGATTAAAATACTACAAGCCACAATAATACTATTAACCACATAAATAAGGGGTTTAAAGAGAGGGGGAAAATAAGGGGAGCAACAGTGAAAGTTAAATTAGTATTTTAAGTCCATTTTAATCAGCAAATTAGTTACCTTCATTTAGATACAAAACTGATCCCCATCTCTGCTCCCAAACAGGAATTGATTACTGAGGACTTGAATTTGAGGATCCGTGAGGCCAAGGATTGAGAATCAACATGAACACTGTGTTACTCTGTGTTTGAAGACAGAAGAAAAAAAATATTCATATTATAAATATGAATAACAACAGGAACAGCAATGCATTATTGACATCTGAAATGTGACCTTCATTCCAAGTTTGATGCTTGGGAAGGGGATACAGGACAAGGTCTCATCCAGCTTTTTGTGCTTCAGGGGATGAAATTCTACTATTGAGATCTTTCACAAAGCAGAACTTTTGATTTTACTCCTATTTTCTTATCTAGCTTGCCTCAAAGACTATTTTATGTGGTGTGATGACTTTAGATGTGATACAGTTAGATGTAAGCAGCTTTTTCAATGTTATTTCTTTTCAATTAAATTACTTTGAAGTCTCTTTCATAAGCTTTGAGGGGGTTTTTAGTAAAGATGATGATGATTATTATTATTAATATTATTATTATTCAATAGCTATATGCTAGTGGAGAATCCTTAATTTACATATAAGCCATACCAAAATCAGGATTCTACCTGTAATTAGGTATCATTGATACCTATAATTAGGTATCATTGCTAATTAACAGATATTAAAAGATCCTTCCTGGGGCTCTCAAAAGATGTATCTAAAACAAACCATTTACAGCAGAAAAACTCTTTGAAATTGAATTTATTGCAGTCTCTGCCAGCCCACACGTGATCAAACAGCACAAATAAATAAATATGTCTGCACTGTGGCAATAATTCTATTTTCTGGCCTGATTTACCGTGGTGTCACAGACTTTGGGATGCAAACACAGCAATAATTAGAGGAAAATTCAAATTATAACAAAGATTTCCCATCTGCAAGAGCAGCAGTGCTCTCTGTAACAGCATCTGTACAAATATTTGCAAAAGTAGATTTGCAGGAGGGAAAAAACCAACACAAAAAAGACATTTTCTTCAAGCTTTAAATTTGCTGTTAGGTTAATTTGTGAGTATTTAATTTAGTAGTGAAAACTGACAAATATACCTGAATACACCATGAAGTAAAACAGTCAAAAATAAGGAGAAAAATAAACTCCTTGATAGAGAATTAAAAAAATCAGCATTTTCATTTATCACATAAAGATCCTTATACAGGGTTATTTATTCAAGTTTGAACAGGTGGTTTGGAAGCACTGAATGAAGCTCATTTCTACAGATTTTTAAGATCAGTGGTTTTTACTTTAAAAAGCACAAATTCTGGTTAAAGCTTCCCCTAAATTAGGGCTTTTATAAGGTATAAAGTAAATAAATATTCAGGCTATTCACACTGTGTAAAGCAAACCCTGGAGATGATAAGTTGCTGTATGAATAAGCCTGAAAATTTAATGTTTTGCAACAAATTTCTCTCTTAAAATCACAGTTTATTACACTGCCACATTATTGCACCCAGGATTTTTGGGGTGCTTGTATTCATGCACAGAACCTAATTTTGACAGAGGATTTTAGGTGGGAGGAATCTGCATAAATTTAGAAACAAATGGGATATATTTTAAAATTTTATCTATCCACAGTTAATGAATACTTCAAAATAATAAATTTACCTTAAGTAGCAAACGACCATAAACTACTAAGGGGAAAACTTTTAAATATGATGGACACACCAGTATTTTTTAAGTCAAATCCATATTTCAAATAATCCAAATTCATCTGGAAAAGCAGCTTTCCAGTTGTCCTTCAGAGCCAGGGAGGGTGGCTGGGAAGCAAAAGACAAAATGTCCCAGTGAAATACATCAAAATTAAAAAAAGAAAATGCAAATTAAAACTTTGCAGTGTGTTCTGGGTCTGTGTAACAGATTTGCCAATTCCAAAAATTATAAAACCACTCCTAAGGATGATGGAATCCAACTCCTGGCCCTCAAGAATCCCAGCTTGTGCCCAATTTGGGAATGAAATTCTTAATTCAGGAAATTTTGCCACCAGCAGATCACTTTCCATCCCAAAGGTGACTGTAAGAGGGATTTTTGCATCTCCCACTCAGTGCTTTACACAGCTGAGGTAGAAATTTGTCCATTTTATTGGGACTGGGGTGAGATTCCCTCAGATTCAGCAAATTAACCCAACCTCTGTGGGATTCTGGAGTTACATGATTTCCATGGATACTTACAAACAAGGCAGCAGAGCAATTCCATGGGCTGCTTCCTTGGGAACAGCTTCTGCTCCATCCACAGGCTTCCACATGAATCCTAAAATCACGGAATTGTTTGGGGTGGGATTTGAAAAATCACCCAGTTCCACCTCCCTCCATCGCAGGCTGCTCCAAGCCCCAGTGTCCAACCCAGCCTTGGGCACTGCCAGGGCTCCAGGGGCAGCCACAGCAAATCTGGGAATTCCAGCCCAGCCTCTCCCCATTCTCCCAGGGAATAATTCCTTCCCAAAATCCCATCTAACCCTGCCATCTGTCCCCCCATGCTCTCACAAACAGCCTCTCTCCATCTTTTCCAAAGGCTCCCTTCCCATTTTGGAAGGACAAAGTTTCTATAACAATCTCAACTAGAAAATACCCTGCTTAAGAACTCCTTCTCAAGCTCTTCCCACCTGGGAGAGTTTTCCTTGCTTTTTGTCCACCCAACTGGTGAGAAATCCCAGCTTGGATCTTTTGTTCTGTTTTTATGGATAGTTGGGAGTTCAGGAAACATTCAGGAAAATGCTGGAGTGGTTTCTGGTGCCATGGAAAGAGGTGAAAGGAGCAAACGATTCTTTGTGCAAAGAACTTCCTTGGCAAGGTGTCAACTCGATTAATGACTGAATAATTCCCCTCCTCTGTGCAAAGCAGCACAGAAAATGGATAAAAGTCATTAGAAGGAAGCTCTCACCAAAAGATCTAAATTACATCCTAATCCTTTAATTCCTCAGATGAAGAAAACTCCCCGGGAAGTTCAGTGGCTTGGAAAATTCTCAATTCAACAATTTCTGCATCAGGCAAAAACCAGAGCTGAGACTTGACTTAGGTGCCTTGCACAGAGCAAAGATCTCTTTGATCTGTCTTAGTTTATATTGTGTAAATATCCCATTAAAATAAATATATGGATAATGGATTTCCAATATATGGACAATGGATTTCAACTCTTTTAGAATGCTTAACTCAAATGAGCACCCAACACAGGAATGAAATTAAAAGATTTAAAGGAAGTAATGCTGAGACTTGACTTAGGTGCCCTATACACAGCAAACACCTCTTTGATCTGCCTTAGTTTATATTGCTTAAATATCCCATTAAAATGAATATATTTCATGGACAGGTTACAATTAAAGTTTGGGGTTTTTTTAATAAAAGCTTAGTTTCTAATAACAGAACCACAAGGTCTTTATGGTATCTCTTTCTAATGTTTAGCAGTAGGAAAAAAAAACCCTTTATCACCAGTAGAGTATGGAAATATCCATGTTTGCTGTGTGATCAACAACTACAATTATCAATATTTATTTAAATTAGCCAACAATTAATTAATAACTGATTAATATTCCAGATTGTCCTATTTTCTGAGACCACACCAAGGCACCTGCCTGTCCTCACACACACTTAACCCCCAGTGGTCCCACAAGCTGCATAAAAATACATGACCCAAAAGTGACACAAAATATTTGATCAACTCCTCTGGAATAAAGAAAAAAATTAACAGCTTTTACATGAGATGGCAAATTAGAATCAGAGAATTGCTAAGTTTGGAAAAGCTCATCAAATCCAACCATCAACCAGTTCAGCAGCAACCCATGTCCTCAATGCCACATCCACACGTTTTTTGAACAATTCCAAGGATGGGGACTCCACCACTGCTCCAGGCATTTTTCCAATGCTTTAAAACCCTTTCCATGGAGAAATTTTAATTTCCAAACCTCTCCTGGCACAGTTTGAGGCTTTTTCCTCTCATTCTGCCAATGTTAGAGCAGTGCCCAGAAAGGACACCCAGAAAAGTTGGTCCCAACAACCGTGGAAAAAAAAAAAAAAATCCTAAAATGACCTGTCCTGAAGAGGCACCTCCCAAATGGGAGGTGTGGGGTGGAGCAGGGGAGAGAGAAAAGGGGTCAAACAGAAATATGGTTTCATTAAATCCTATTTGTTTGACATTAAGATTTAACCCCTGAGCAGTTACTCCTGGTTTACACAAACCTCCTCTGCACCCCTTGGTACAACACTGGGGCTGCCTTAATTTTAGCAAGATGGCCAATGCAAAGCTTGTCAAAAATGAATTAAGAAATTGATGTTAATTAAAGTGAACTTTCATTTCATGATTGGTGACACACCTGGAAGTTTAGGTCCTATTTTTATCTTGGTATGACATAATATTTTACCACACTATTATTTTACTATATTTATTTAGTCAGATCTTACTCATCCATACAGTTTGGGGAGACCTGGATTTCAACCATTTCCATGAGTTTCTACACCCTTTATATGCACAATGTTCACTCCCAAAATAAATCAGAATTTTACTCCCAAATAGCTGCAGATAAGCACTGAAAAACTACTTATCTTGATAATGGATTTCAACTCTTTTAGAATGCTTAATTCAAATGAACACACAACACAGGAATGAAATCAAAAGATTTAAAGGAAATAATGCAGGTGGAGAATAAAAAGGAAGCTTTGTTCTTGCATCAGAATGTATTAGATCTTGCAATTTGCATATACAAATAATTCAGCCACATTCACTGGCATTAAAAACACAGCAAGATCAAATTAGAAACGTAAGAAAAGAAAATAATAATAGCTGAAACTGTATAATACATACATATATTATAAAGATTTGACAAATTAAATACATTTTGGTTACACAGAAAAGTTCCAGTAACTTTACATGAAAAACGGGACGAGGGGAACGCCAACATTTCCAAAGACTGAACATAGGGTGGTCAGGCTCATTTTAAAAGTTTAAAAAATACATAAAAATAGCCTAAAAAACACTGCTAATTACAGTATGCATTCTTCATTAAGGCCCAAGTCAGCCAAGCACTTAAGGGATTGCTTTGGGAATCCATGGCATTCCATGGATTTTGGGATAAGGGATGCTGGGAAGCCAACACTTAAATGCTGGGCTGAGCTGGGACCTTCTGAACACAGGAACAGTCAAAGTCACACAGTGACCAAAACCACAGACAGATCAGAAGGACCCTTCCAATCCAACTATTTGGCCTTTTAAAGGAATTCCAATGCAACTGATGGTTCCAAAGGAAAATTCCAATCCACCAAAAGACCCCCCAGAGCTCCAGCCACACAAGGACTGCCAAGGGAGCTCTTTTCAAATTCCACAAAAACCTTTATGGAGCTCCAGTTGTGAATCCTGAATTATATTTTAGGTATTTCCCATTCCTCCTCAATGTCTGCATCTGGTTATCAACTAAAATCCCAGTATCCACTGAGGGTTTGGTGTTCCAAACTCCATCCTACTCCAGGCTCTAAGGAGGACTTTAGTAAATCCCACAAGCAGCTGGAGTTGTGCTGCAGCTCCTGGGGGGCTGTGGGACCCCCACACCCTCACACCCCATCACTGCTGCACTGAGATTGACTTCATGGACAATTCAACCCCAGTTTGTACCTCAGGGACCCAAAAAACTGACAAATTATTATCCAAATATGGGCTAAATGGTCAGAAAGATCCTTAACATCAGGATCAAAAAATGGGAATTCCTTTGCATTGGTTTCCAACCTCTGGGAATCTCCCTGCACTGAGATTGACCTCATGGACAAACTCACCCCAAGGTTTTACCTCAGGGACCCCAAAATGTGCCCAACACAGGAATTCTTATTATTCAAATACTGGGTAAATGGCTGGAAAGATCCTGACATCAGGATCAGAAAACAGGAATTCCTTGACATTTTTTCCCAACCTTTTGAAGTCTCCCTGCACTGAGATTGACCTATGAGACAACTCACCCCAAGATTTTACCTCAGGGACCCAAAAATCTGACAAATTATTATTCAAATGTGGGTTAAAGGGCCAGAAAGATCCTTGACATCAGGATCAGAAAATGGGAATTCCTTTGCATTATTCTCCAACCTTTTGGAGTCTCCTTGCACTGAGATTGACTTCAGGACACAACCCCAGTTTTTACTTCAGGGACGCAAAAAATCTGACAAATCATTATTCAAATATGGGCTAAATTATCTGGGAAAGATCCTGATATCAGGAACAGAAAATGGGAATTCCTTTGCATTATTCTCCAACCTTTTGGAGTCTCCTTGCACTGAGATTGACTTCAGGACACAACCCCAGTTTTTACTTCAGGGACGCAAAAAATCTGACAAATCATTATTCAAATATGGGCTAAATTATCTGGGAAAGATCCTGATATCAGGAACAGAAAATGGGAATTCCTTTGCATTACTCTCCAACCTCCTGGAGTCTCCCTGTGCTATAAATCAGACTGAACCCCCCTGTATTATTTTCCAGGCTGGATTTATTTTGGCTCTGTTGATTTGGATGGAATTTCAGGAACATGCCCTTCCTCAGCTCCACTTTCACCACCCAACCCCTGTGGTTTGAGTGTTTCTTCTCACAGAGACTCCCTAGCAAGGTTTAGTCTTCAAACAATCTTTGCTTTTTTTTTTTTTTTTTTTTTTTTTTTTTTAAGTGCATAATTTACTGTACAAATAAATACAGGAGTGCAGTGATGGGAAGACAAGAAGCAGCCAATGGCACTGTGGGAATTGGGTGCTCAGGAATTCCTATCCCAAACCTTTTCCAGCCAGGATTGGAATGGAAGGAGAAACATGGACACCTTCCCATCCCCTTGCATTGCTCCAAGGTGGAATGAGATTATATTGGAGTGGGAATGGGATAAAATAGTGCAAGAAGAGCAGGGGAAAAAGCTCATTTGAAGCTGCTTGTTCTCAATAAAATAAGGCTTTGATGCTGCATGGCCAAAGCCTGGCTGGACGAGACAGAACTGTTGCATATTCGTTATGTAATTAATTACACATTCACCCCTTTGTGCTCATTAAGTCACAGATTAAGAGTGGGAAAGATAAACTTGGTAATTATTCAACATTCAGGTGCCCTGTGATTTGGGGATTTTCCAGCCCCTGGTCAGGGCTGCAATAAGAACTTTTCTATTTTCTGTTACCTATTCTATTTTCAGCAGTACTTTCAGTAAAAATATATCTCTGTACACAACCATAAAACCCTTAGAGAAAGTCCTTTTTAAATAACATTTCTGGGAAGGGAAGAACCTGGAAGAGCTTTTGCTATAACACTCAATGTTTCTGGCATTAAACTGTTCATAAAATGGTTTTTTTCCAATTTTTACCTCTTAATTATCCTGCTGAGTCAAATCAAGGAAGAAGAGCTCATCTCTTATTTTAAAGAAGTGGGAAATTCTGCAGGTGTTTATAGAGAAGAGAAGCTTTTAACTCCATTTTCTGGCCTTTCTCTTCAAGTAGACAAGTTCAGGTGCTGCAAAATATACTCTTCAAATATGCAAAATATTCTAAAAATCACATTATTGCCTTTCTAAGTCAATTTAAACAATACTTGGGAAAAAACCAAATTAACAGGGCTTTGAAAGTTCTGTTAATTCAAAAATTCAGATCTGTATTTGTACTCATTTTATCCTATGGACAGTAAGACTTCAAAATCCATCAAAACTTGGAGGCTCAAAACAGCCTGGAAAAATAAATATCTATTTTCCTGGTGAACAAAACATTTTTAAACATAAGCATCATAATTGCCTTTTTTTTTTAGGATGAACTGTAAATCACCTGTCAAAAAATTAAAGAATTGGGTGATAACATTGTTGATAAATATGAGTGGCAAAATTCAAAGGGAAAAAAAACATCAATAATTAATTTTTTTTGTTATTTAGAATAAAGATTTCTATCCCATCTTACAGTGCTATCCAGTATAGGAACATTATACTTTGCTTTAGAAGATATTTATATTTAAGAAACAACTTTATACAGCAAATGCAACTTTTAGAGCCAACACAACATTGTATTTACAGTTAAGTCAACAACCCAAGTGCAATGGAATAAATTAACATAATATACAACTATTTATACAGACAAATTAAAAAATAAGGCAGAATTCTCATTTGAAATTAGCATAATCTGAAAAGATGTCGATGAAATCTTGTACCACTCTGTAGCAGAATTCATACTGTTCCTGGAAAACAAGGAAAAGAGATCAAAATGTGAGTTTGGGTTACAAAATGTGGGTTACATTGAGAAAATCTGACTTCTCCAAATCCCAGTGATAAATCTCAACACGTCCTAACTGGGACCAGCAGCTGAGGATTGGTCTGTTCTGATTTATTTTAATTATTTTAAATAAAAGCAGTGGTTCCTCTTTCTTTGGTCAGACACAGGCTGATCGTTGCTCTTTGGTTAAAATGATTTCTTGAGTTTTTTCAGAGGTGGTTCCTAAACTGAATCAGTTCTTAGGCCTGGCTTTTGATTTAAACCCAGCTGCTCACAGCAGAAACTCCTGAGCACTGCTCAGGGATAATCAGGGAATCATAAAATCCCAGAGTGGTTTGGGATGGGAGGGACCTTAAATCCCATCCAGTGCCACCTCATTCCATGGGCAGGGACAGCTCCCACTGTCCCAGGCTGCTCCAACCTGGCCTTGGGCACTGCCAGGGATCCAGGGGCAGCCACAGCAAATCTGGCAATTCCAGCCCAGCCCCTCCCCACCCTCCCAGGGAACAATTCCTGCCCAACATCCCATCCAGCCCTGCCCTCTGGCAGTGGGAAGCCACCCATCCCTGTCTCAGCCTGACCATGGATAACCCAAATTTCATCTTTCAGCCCCTTTCTTCCTATCTGTGGGATGGAGAAAATATTTCCCTGGAAAAGGTGGTTGAGGGAATTGTTTCTAAAAAAGGTTTCAGGTTGCTGAATGGAAGCTGCTATGGAAATACAAAATATCAATATTTTTGCAGGTTTTCAAGTTAAGAAAAGTCTCAAAAAGCTTTTTAGTGTTTACTCAATAGGGAAAAGCATCGGGACTAAGCTTCACATAGTTGTTTGTAGGGACTTTAAGGAAAACTTTAAAGATTTTAAACAAATCAGAGACATTTCCAAGGATTTCCACACTCCTGGAAATGTCCAAGGCCAGCTTGGACAGGGCTTGGAGCAGCCTGGGACAGTGAGGGTGTCCCTGGGTGGCACTGGATGGGATTTAAGATCCCTTCCAACCCAAACCATTCCATGATTCCAATTTATGCTCAAACATTTTAAGGTAAGTAAGAACAACTGATAAATAGCTCAAAAGCCATTTATTTAATACATTTTATCCCCTACAACACTCCAAAGGAAATTCAGTGTAACTGCCTCAAGATCCTGGAGGACAGAGAATATTTAACCAAGCTGTATTTTCAGAAATGCTTTAAAAACCCCTGATGATGCCTTGCACACATACCCACCATACAGAATTTATATCAAAAAACCCATTTATTCTCCTCCCCCAAGAACATTTACCCACAGAACCCCCCTCCCCCAAGCCCTGGGCTGGTCAATCCCATACCAGTGTTTGCACCATGTGTGGCCTCTGCAGCCTCAAGCTCTTCACAGCCTGGAACACGTCCAGGAGCCCCTCGGCCTTCACCCTTTCCAGGATGTTGCTCAGTGCTATGAAGGTTCCTGTCCTCCCTGCTCCAGCACTGCAATGAAAACACGTTTTCTTGGCATGAACTGGGATAAAAGTGGGAAAAGAGCAACGAGAGGGGCACAGAACAGCTGAGTCAAGGTGCAGAGGGGGCTTGTCAGATAACCCACAGAGATGGGGCCACCAGGAGGTGATGCAAAAAGTCTTTATTTTCTCAGTCTCATGGTGGAAGGGTGAGACAGAAGGATGTAAAATCCACACTGTGGCACGAGAAGCTGAGGTTGTTAAGGTTACACTTGCTTAAATATGAAACTTTTCAGCCAATTAGCATCTGACAAGCAGTTTGTTGGCATCTTTAAGCACCAATTCCTAATTGCACTGTCCCACTCGGGCCTTGCTTCAATGCAGCTTTTACAATTCAACCTTACAGTGCTCTATAACCTCGTACCAGTGTTTTATACAAGATTATATTGTCACATTCTAACATTTTCACTGACTTTCTTGGACACTGAAAGCATGTTTTGTTTCTTTAAGGCACTTGAGTTCTGGCTTTAAAGGCTTTTGTTCAAGCTACAAGATTATTTTTTGTGCTTTGTGTTTTTGCCACTTTACTTTTGCAACGTTTTCAGCCCCGTTCCCAAAGCTGAAGCTCAAACTTCAATTCCTGTTCCATGATGTCTCCATCCCGTGGCTTTTCCACTTCTGCACTTTTTTTTTCTCTCAAGGTTAACACACAGATGAGCAAAACTACATGGATTTTCAATCTGACTCTGAGAATTCTCTAGAAACCCACTCCTGGCAGGGGCTCACCTGCAGTGCACAGTGATGGGGTGGTTCCCTGTCTGCTGCTGCTGCTTCTGCACGGCTGCAATGAGGTCGATCATCCCCTTCCCCTCGGCAGGAATCCCAATCTCTGGCCACCCATGGAAGTGGAACTGCCTGACCAGCCTGCTCTGCTTCTCCTGGTTGCTCTGCCAGCAGGAAAACACCACATTCAGCCACTTGGTACTTCCCAGTGGAAACACAATTCCTGCCTGGAACAGCAGCATGAATTCTGCATTGCTGCAGGAGAGTATTTGCAGCCTGCTCTGTAATGTACTATGGACATTGATGATCTTATTTCTAGTAATATTCTGTGATTCTGTCCTGGCAGGTCTGTTTCTAAACCCCACACACACTGATAATTTCCCCCTATAATTTTCCTTTGGTTTGCACAGGTGTTTCCTCTGGGAAGAATTTAGGATACACTGGAAGTGGCCAAGGCCAGGTTGGACAGGGCTTGGAGCACCCTGGGACAGTGGGAGGTGTCCCTGCCCATGGCAGGGGGTGGGATGGGATGGGTTTTAAGGTCACTTCCAATCCAAACCATTCCATGAGTCCCTGAAAAATCTTTAATCCAATTTTCTTCTATAGACCTGTGGGAGACAGTAGGAAAAACCAAGGGCAAACAGCAGCAACAAAACAGTTTAAAAAACCCCATTTTGCAACCAGCTGTTTTACTGACCAGAATTTTCAGGGACTTCAAGCTAAATTGTTTTCCTCTTAATGTCAGATTTTGATTAATGCCATTTAAGTTTCGATAAAAATCCTAAAATTTAACATACATAACTAGACTTATAAATACCTAACAATGGGGGGGAAGAAAAAAAAAAAAAAAAAAAAATTNAAAAAGGAATTTTAACAAATTACCTGATTGTATGTGACCAGGAAGTCCCTCACACTGATGGCATCCATCAGGCTGTCACTCTTGATTTCCACCGTGATCTCTCCATGAGTCACAGAGCCCTCTGATGGCCAGTACTGGCAGCACTTTTCCTGCAAAATGGAAAGAATTGCAAACATTCCTTGATTTTTTTTTCCCCCCCCAATTATCCCATTGTTATGAAACTCTGATAAAAGAAATGACACCCAGAATAATAAGTGTGTTCTAAACACTATGGATACAGTGATAAAATATCTCTGGAGTAGAAACCATCACGATGAAAAGGGCTCAGGAGGCCCAGATAGCAAATATTGCTTTAAAATAGAGTAGAATAATAAATTAAATTCCTGAAAGCAATGCAATATTGTTAAAAACCTCCCAAAACAACCAAGAAAAGACTTTTCACAACACTCTTGTTGCACCCAGAATATTCAAGATGCAGCACAGGACTCTTTCATTAATTAATGACAAGTGTTATCTGTGCTTAGGGCAATAATGAATTAATTTTTATATTTAAATCAAATTAGGACAGGCTCTGAATGAGCCACGGGAGCTTTTACTGGGAAAAATGGGATAAAAGTTTACACAAAAAGTTTACACGTAAGTTTGTTCCCAAATCCCAAAACTCTGTCTCGTGTCAGGCATCCCTTAATGTCAACTGTAAGCTTTCAAAAATCACAATATTCTGCAGTTTTTTTCGTGTTTTCTGACAATTCCAGCAAAAGCAGCAATGCTACCCCACACCAAAGAGTGAAAAGCCAAAAAAAAAAAAAA
>VZTR01012690.1:456583-517138 GCA_013400775.1 Chaetops frenatus
TGGAGAGAATTGTTGTGTCTGAGTGCCCTGTGAGGAGAGCTCAGTGACACTGAATGTGGAGCTGAGAGCTGCACACTGAAGCAGAACAGGAAAAGAAAGAAAGAAAGAAAAAAACTTAAGGCATCAGCTTTAGCACCCTGCTACTGCTTCTTAAATAGGGGCAGAGAAGGTGAGAACAGCTCGGAGTTGTTTTTGAACCTACTCAGCCTCCAGAGGTTTTGTTTATGTTTGGCAGCTTTGGTACAGGGTGTCCAGCTGTGGGGGCTGTGAGGTTCTCACTGTGATTTCAAGCTTTAGCTGCAGCCAGGGAGAAATTCATAGCAGTTCTTATTTGGAGACATCAGGAATATCCAGATTTAACAGTTCTGGCTGCTCACACTGGGAATGGGCTTTGCTGTCTGAGTTTCATCAAGCAGCAGTAAAAGTGCAAGAAAATCAAGCCCAGGAGGCAAACAAGGAATGCCCCTCTCCTCAGGGGAGCAGCGGGGGACAGGAAGGAACAGCAGCACCCTCACAAGAAAGCAGCTTTAATTCCTCATGGTTTAATTGACAAATTGTGCCCTTTGAAACCTAATACTCAGGAAAATGAATAGTGAGCTTTCCTCTTCATTCCTAGTGACTTCAGCCCCATCCACACAAGTGCAGGCCTACACTGGGATAAAACCACAGTTTTCCCTTGGCTGTGAGCTGTGCAGGACACAATTGGCCACCAGAATTTTCTCTCTTTCAGATCACCTGATACAAATGGCTATTTTAGAAATGAAAACTGCATTTTGGAGCAGGAACTCAGCTGTGCTGACAGGGGCCAGGGCAGGAAGTGGTCAGAAATGCACCTGGCCAGACCCTGAGCAGCCACAACTGCTTTTGGAGCCCAGGGGACATCCCAGAACAGAGTCAAAGCTCTTTACCTCTTTCCTTTCTTTCAGGTTGGTTAACATGACAATAATGGCTGATTTCTGCTCCCAAATCATCCTCCAGAAGTCATTGACTGTTTCCTGCTTGGGTCCTGCAGACAGAAGAGGGAAATGCTCAGGAGAAGGGATGGGGCAGATCCCAAACAGCTCCACAGCCTGCCCTGGCACCCACCCAGAGCTGTGTTTGCTATACCTGCACAGGTCAGGAATACACCAAATATATCTCTTTCTATATTAAATAAAGCCCCTCATGTTTTCTTTTACATAACCATGCACCCAAATCTACATTTTTAGCAGAAATTTCCTCTCTTGGAACATCACTCATAGAATCACAGAGTGGTCTAAGTTGGAAAGGACTTTAAAGTACATTTATTTTCCATCCCCTGCCATGGCAGGGGCCCCTCCCACTGTCCCAGGCTGCTCCAGCCTGGCCTTGGGCACTGCCAGGGATCCAGGGGCAGCCACAGCAAATCTGGGCACCCTGTGCCAGGGCCTGCCCACCCTCCCAGGGTTCCTTCCCAATTACCAATTATTCCTTCCCAATACCCCATCTAAATCTCCCCACTTTCAGCTTAAAGCCATTCCCTGTGTCCTGTCCCTCCATCCCTTGTCCCCAGTCCCTCTCCAGCTCTCCTGGAGCCCCTTTAGGCACTGGAAGATTCTCTAATGTATTCATTCCTAAATATTATTTAATCTTTCAACCAGATTGTGGCAGGAGCAACATTTAGAATTCCTACTTTGCAGCTCTTCTCCATGCCAAGGTTCCCTGGGACCACAACAAACCTGGGAATGGATTTTCAGGAAACACCAATTTTGAAGCCAAGAGGGCCTGGAGGGGGAAATGAGCCTCTGCTCAGAGCAGAATCTTGGTTACCTCACACACATTTCAAGTTCATTTCAACTGTGACCCCTAAATCCACCCTCACACTTGACCACCACCTGCAGCTAAAAATAACCTTTTAAACACATCTACTATTAAATATGCTCGGCCCTAAGCTTTAGAGAAGAGAGAAATGAGAACAAGTTACCTTGGGCTGCTATAAATTTATTCTTTTCTTTATAACCCTGTGGAAATAAATACCACAGCAGTTAAAAGGTGAAAGGCCAACAGGTTCTAGCAGAGGAATTATTGCTTTAATTCCCAAAGTTTGGCCAGCTCTGGGCAGCTCTCAACTCACATCTATGTATGATGCATTAATGTAGTCTGAAGGTGGGACTCCATCAATTTGGGTCAAAATCACTCTGGAATGATCATCTGAAAAAAAACCCAAGCACATTGGCAAGTTATTAAATCTGAAATATGGTATTTCCTTGCAAGCAGGAGGCCTGGAAAAGCACAGGCAACACATGAAGAACATTTCTGACCAGTGAAATTGTTATTATTTGAGGATTTCTAGCAAATGAACACCACCAGCAGCCTGCTCAGTGCTCGAATTAATTGTCTGGTTTGAAAGAAAAGGGCATGCTTACATGGCAGGATATTGGGATATCTGTTCTTCTCCCTGTTTTCTTCTTTATTTGCCATTTCAAATGTTCCCTGCACATATCCAGATGTTAATGACTGGGGAAAAAAAATATATAGGGTCAATGTGTTAAAAACCAAATAATTTTGACTGCACGTGGCTTGGGGAAAATTTACATCCAACAGAACTAAACACATTTCAACTTTTCCCCCTGAGGTACTTTAATTCCTCTATAACAGACAACTACACCCTGGCAGATTTCACTCCAGACAACGAGCTCAGCAGTTGGGGAGAGAGAGAAGGGATTTTTTTTTTTCTCCCCCCTCAGAGATCAGAGTTATTTAGCAAATTGTTCAACCCTGAGCTGCTGCCTGGAGCTGCCATCTGCCACAGTGACTCAGAGGCACAAGGCAGCCATGCCAGCTCCACATCCCCTTCCAGCAGCCACCCTGGGCTCAGGCACAGAACCAGGCCTGGGGCCTGACCCCCCTCACTGCTGAGGACATGAAATATCCAACACCTCCCTCAGCTCTGCAGGTCAAGGCCCAGCCCCAACTGCAAAGGAGAGAAGAAAAAGAATTGGTGGGGTTTTTATGTGGTGCAAGTTGAGTTCTGGGAGTTGTCAGCAGGGCCTGAGTGCTGATAAATTTAGTCTGGCTTAAAAATAGTCATGGAGGGCAATAAACCAAAGGAAAAAAACAGAGAAGAGGGTGAAGATGAAAGCAAGGAGGTGCCCAGGTGGAGCTTCTCCACAGCTGAGGTGCCACCACTGCAAATGGACCAAACCAGAAGTGGATTTTGTGAAGTTCCTTTAATGGATTTCATGAAGTTCCTTTGAGTGGATTTAATGAAGTTCCCTTAGCTGAACTCCAAAACCCCCAGTGCCAGCAGGGTGGATCCCACTGAGGCAAAATCCCAGTGGTTTGGGAAGGCACCACCACCTTCTGCCACTCTTGCATCTCCTCCTGCCCAGTTTGAGTCACACAGGGCAAGAAAAAAACGTGCTCAGGGAGGGCAGAGCTGAGCCAGGCAGCTCTGGCTGGCTGGCAGAGAGCAGGGCTGGAATTCCCCCTGAATTCCCCCCAAAAACCAGCAAAGGTGCTGTCAGGGTGGCAGGAGGAGAGGGAAGCATGGATCCTCCACCACACAGGAAACAGCCCCATGCACTCGTGGGTTGGGTTTGTTGGGGCTTTCATGGCACTTCAAGCTGTGAATGGAAAAGAAAGGAGGTTAAAAGAGGGTTGAGGAAGAAAGCTGCTTGCAGCAGGCTGCTTCATTCCTGATGTGAATGAAGCTCGTGGCTTTTTATCTGCCCATTTTGCTGATTAAAGTGCATTTCTGGTTTATAAAATGCAGAAACTAAGTTTTTGTGGAAAAAGAAATAGTGGAAGGTGTCCTTGCCCATGGCAAGGGGTTAGAGGAACTGGATGATCTTTAAGCTCCTTCCAACCCAAATAATTCTGTGACTCTATGAAATAATTCCCTTTTAAACACAATTTCTTCAAGCTTAGAGTCAGGCACTGTAATTTTCAATTAACAGCCAGAGAAGTTCTGCATTTTCATGTGAAAAACCCACGAAAAGGAATTATCTTTGGCCAAATTGACCTCTCCATCCCCTGCTCCTGACCCCTGCAAGGCCTTGGCATCTCCCCAGGAAGCTCCTTGTGGCCCAGAGTGGGTGGTGAGCCCAGAGAAGGGCAGAGCCCTTCCACTGGGGAGGATGTGATTCACCCCAGCTGCTCCTCAGCACATCCTCCCATCACCCCAAATCACGAGGAGCTGACGAGTCCTGCTGGCCCTGGGTCACCTCCTGCCACCACAGCCTGGCCTGGCAGCCCTCAAACCCCACTGGAGCTTTGAGAGGCTCAACCCACCCAGGATCAGCACATCTCCTCCTTTTTTGGCACTGAGTGAGTTGTCTTCATCAAGCCAGAATTGAAATTTCAAAAGAAAACCCTTACAAGAAGCTTCTCAGTAACTCATCTGAAAATCCAGGCAATAATCCCAAACTTCCAGGGTTTATCAACAGAGGTAGGGGCTTTGCAGAAAGGAATAAATTGGTTTTTAATAGTTTTCTTTTCTTCCCCTCTGAAGAAAAGGCACACTCTTCCAGTGCCCAGTGTTCACAAAGGAATCACATAACAAAAAAGGAGCCTCTGCTATTCTGGTGAGTGTCCAAGGGGTGCAGCTGGATCTCTTAAGGGTCATTCAGGCTTTAAGGACAAAATCAAAGGTGCTGGAGAACATCATAGGGCACATAAAGCTGGGAGAACTGTCCTCAAAACTCTTTCCTGCCTGCTGGGTGTCTTCACCTCCCAAAAAAACCACTTGGGACCAAACTTCTCAGGCTGGTGCATGTGCCTGGGCACTGCTGGCTCACAGGGCTCACCATTTGCAGCCTAAATTTATTCCTAATTCCCACTGGAGCTCCTGCACCTGCATTTCCAGGAATGCTTGGCTCATTTTTGGGGATCAGAGCCCAGGATTTTGGGTGTGGAATCCCACACACTCACAGCACAGGGTAGAAAATTACCAAAGCAGAGAGGGGTTTAAAAATTACAACAGATGGTTTGTTTCACTCTGAACCTCAGAGCAAATTCACCAGGAAAGTAAAAATTCACCAGCACACACCTTGTCAACCCACTTTCATTTTGTCAGCTTTGATAGGGATTTCCACATTGTTCCCTCCCTGATAAGGCAAAATTCTGTGGTTTAAATTTATCATCAACCAAACTGCAGCTCTAAATCTGCTCCCAATTAAGAAGGTAACTCAACAGCCTGCCCTAATCAACACGTGCATTGGCTCCCACAAACCCACACTTGACATTTAAGCTTCTGCTGTGGGGGGAAGTGTGAAGAAGTCATAAAAAGTCTGGAAAAGGCCCCAAAGGCAGGCTCCTCACAACAGGGGTTGTGTTCCTCCACAGGAATCCTGCAGGAGCTCAGCACAGACCCCAGGTACTGCTCATCCCTACGACCATGACAGCAAAACCCTCAGAGACTTCATAGAAACTCTGTTGGGGCATGAGAGCAGCAAAGAGGGAAGTGGTGGGATGGTAACCAAGAGCAAAAAGTCAAATTATCAGGAAAAAAAGTCAAACCCCAGCAGGGCAATTTTAAGGCCACGCTGTGGCCTCTCCTCAAAGTACTTCCCACAGAGGTCAAACACCCAGATCCCCCAAAATCCCTCCACCACCATCACAAAAATCAGTGCCAAAGAGCTTTATATTCCACATTCCTCTCCTCCAGCACTAAAGACCTTCTTTAAATGTCAGCAAGAGGCGAACAGTTCATATAACACCAATTTAGCATCATAAAGCAGTAAAAATTCCAGATTTCATCCAGATGAAGGGTCCCCACCCACAGCACAGCCTATAGGAACAGCCCCAATCAGGCACCAAACACAAGAATTATTCACACCCACAGATATTTTGGTTTTCCCCTCCATTTTTAGCCATCCATGTGTAAAAACTCACATTAAACTCCTCCCTGAAGAGCTTCCCCTCGTCTGCTGAGCGTATCCGGATTTCCTCCTCCAGGTTTTCCACTGGGATAGGGAAATACTTCTTGGGGCCCGAGGGAGACCTGCTGAGCAGCATCACCCTTTGCTGTTCTGTCAGGACAAGGGCAGCACGTGGTTAAAGGCATGGCCAGGGACAGAGATTTCCAGCTACAAATTAATCCTGATGCTGAAAAACGCCCAGGCAAAACTTCTACCGTGACACTCTGAGGTGATAAAGGTGATTTAAAGGAAATAAAAACCCCAAATCATAGGCCAAGCTGCTGCTTTGAGAATGTAATGATATCAAGATTAATTAGTGATTTCTGTATTTACACTGGATTAAAAAGTGACCAGGTTTTATGCAGAAAAGGAGATGGTTCTTTCTGCTCAGAGGGCAGGGACAGCTTTTGGCACCTATCAGCTAAGAGATGCTGTGAGATGATCATAATTTCCCCTCAAAATGAAAAAATGATAATAATAATAATAATAATAATAATAATATTTGATCTCTAACTTGGCAGCCAGCAGAAACTGTGCCCCAAGAGGAGCTGCTGCCCTTGTGCAAAAGAACAACCCAGCAGGAAGCTGATGGGTATTTTTAGGGTTTTGACTTTCCCTCCAACTGCCACCCTCTCATCGCTTCACACATGGCCCAGTAGGACCCACAGATCAAACCCACAGATTGATTAATTTATCTTTAACTTGATCATTTCTCTCTGGCTTGTGGTTAAGACACATTGCCCAGCCCCTCCAGGTTTGAGCTGGGCCCCACAGAGGAGCCAGCCTGGGGCTCCCCACAGGCGGAAACAAACCCAGCACAACTCAGACCAGACATTTGTAACTCCTCAGGGGGTTTTATTTCAGTGCCTCTGGTTTAAAACTACCCCAGCTCAGCCCCTGCTTCACGTTTAGAAAGCAGCCAGTGTATTCACAAAGTGTTAAGGACTTTTTCCCCCCCATTTCAAGAAGAAATACTGCAATTCTTCCTCTAAATGCAAAGACCAGTGCCACAAACCTGGATCTCAGCTGGCAAAACATCCCCAAAGAGCCCAGGAAAGTTTTGCAAAGGAACATTTGCTGCATCACAACTTAAAGTGAAACTTATTTCAAACCAGCAACTGAAAGTTAAGACTTTCTACAGACTGCTTGAATAGGGATTTCTAAATATGGATGTCTAGTCCAAGGCCAGGTTGGATGGGACAACCAAGTGCTGGAAGATGTCCCTGCCCATGGCAGGGGTTGGAACTGGAGAGGTTTAAGGTCCCTTCCAACCCAAACCATTTGTGACTGTATTTTTTCAAACCCTTTTCTCTTTAACAACAACCCTGCCACTGGTATTAGAAATAAAGGAAACATTTGAATAGTTGTGAATTAGAGAACAAGGTGCACACAAACAAAAACAAGAGTCTGAAAGCCAATCCCTCCATACCTTGTTCTTCCAAGATCCCATTTGGCATCTTTTTGTCGCCGGAGTTGACCACAGCTTTCCTGTGCCTCCTGAACCTGGAACAGAGGCACCACGTTAATCTGGCAATTCTGGCAGGAGGAAAAGCAGAATTTCCTCCCCTCCCCAGCCCTTTATTTTTTGTTACAAACCAGGTAATTCTGGAGAAACTCTTTCTGTTCATGCTGGCAGCGAGAGCGGGGCGGGCACGGCCCCGGCTGAGCCGCGCTGAGGCTCTGCCTCCCCTTCTGCTTCCGTGGGAGGGCACAGGGGATGGGGCTGAGCCACCAACACCCACCTGAAAAAATACCCCACCAGCACCACGAAAATGATCACCACCAGCACCAGGATCAGCAGCGAGGTCAGCAGCTCCTTGTGCAAGGTGTTCTCCTCCGTAGAGTCTGGGGATGGAATGAGAAATGTGGAATATTAGACACGATTGCCTCATCTGCCACAAAAACTGTGCTTGCTGCACCAAAAACTCCCTCCAAAAACTGTGCTTGCTGCACCAAAAATTCTCTCCAATTATTTGCCCCTACTTACTAAAAGCATCACAATTACTTGACACAGGCAAAGCTCAAATTTAAAGTGGTTTGTTTTTTTGGTTTTGGGTTTTTTTTGTTTGGTTTTTTTTTGTTTGTTTGTTGTTGGTTTTTCTTTGTTTGTTTTGTTGTTGGTTTTTTGTTGGTTTTTTCTTTTATTATTTTGTTATTTTTTTTTAATTTTTTTATCCCTCGTCAAAAGCCCAACCAATTTCCTGCTGCTCAGGAAATCAAGGATATTTTTTAATTTACCTGTAATCAGAGAAATTTGAACATATATAAGGCACCAAGCTGAATTTCGAGCCCATGGAAAGGTTTGCTGCAGTGCCCTTTAAGCACGTCAGCTGCTTCTCAACCAGACAGAAACCACCCAAAAATGCCATCTTTCATACAGATTTTATTCACTTATATTCTATACAACTATAAAAGTCAGTAGGAATAATGATTTTTTTTTTCTCAGGATGGAGATTAAAGAACATCTTTGTTTTATCTGAGTCTCACCCTTCTGTTCACAGTGTTTTATGGATGTGTCTCTTTACCTTTCACTTTCATTATGCTTCTGTAACCTTTCATTCTACTGAATAATTCAATCTAGAACAGATTAAAATCATTAAAAACCCAACATGTTTTATTTAAGGAAGCCAAACTCCCAGCCTGAACCTTCAGCAAGCAAAACACAACCCTACAACCCCTCCTCCAAAATTAGGGCAGTTTCTGTTACTGCTGGTATGGTGGATTTTTTTTTTCCCCTTTTAAAATACATCTACACACTTCTAATGTTTTTTTTTTACCATTCTAACAGTGGCTTTTGAGAGCTGACAGATGGAAGGGCTGGATGGGATATTGGGAATGAATTCCTGTGAGGGTGGGGAGGGGCTGGGATGGAATTCCCAGCTTTGCTGGGGCTGCCCCTGGATCCCTGGCAGTGCCCAAGGCCAGGCTGGAGCAGCCTGGGGCAGTGGGAGCTGTCCCTGCCCATGGCAGAGGGTGGCACTGGATGATTTTTAAGGCTCCCTACAAACCTAAACAATTCTAGAATTCAATACAATATTTAGGAATAAGCAACACCTGCAATAATCCAGAAAGGATTCAAATGGATCAATCAACTCCCCAGAACTGATGGCTACAAAACCATTTGAGTCTTGGGAGCAGCTGGAAACTCTCTGGATGCTCCACCAGAATATGGGGAAAAAAAAAACTCCTTTAGAGGCACAGGTGAGCTCAGGACACACAGGGCAAGAAGGGCTCCTGAGCCAACACCACAATCCCAAAGCCAGGGAAGGCAATAAAACACAGGAGGGATGACACTGGAGTGCTGAATAAAGATCAAAGTGACAGGCATGACAAAACTGCAATCAGAAGCCATGGCTTGGCAGGGGTTCAGGAAATCACTCTTGGAAGGAGTGTCTGGATGAGGATGAATCACCACCCAACACTTTCTGTGGGGTGTTTTGCAACTCTGTCTGGAAGCCCAAGGTTGGCAGGGAAACAAACATAAAAAAAAAAAAAATTAAAAAAAAAAAAAAAAAATCCCTATTTTTGTCCCTCCCAGACAAAATGCAGCCACTTCCACGGAGTTTAGAAATGTCACCCTCAGGATGTCAGAATGCTGCAGGATTTTAGGGGTCTTTTTGTGTTCTCTTTAGCTCTGTGACAAAACCCAGGACATGAGTGGGGGGAACAACCAGTTTGTATAACAAGGGAATTAAAACCTCCCTCAGACAATTACACAATTAAAAAAAAAAAAAAAATCTCCCCCTCTTCCTTTCACAGAACTGCTGCACCATTTTTGGGGTGTCTTTGGAGAACTGATTCCCAGACAAACACTGAAAGCTCAATCCAAGCCAGGAAAAGAGAAGCTGAACCTTCTGCCAAACAACTGCCCCCATTTCTTTAGTTGAGGACAGAGCACCCCTGCCACCACTGATTTCATTCTCTGCCCCAAGATCTTTCCTCTCCTCCTACCATTTCACAAAGAAATTGGGTCAAAATCCACAAAAAGTCCCTTTCTCTTTATACCTGGGCACATCTGTTCCCAAATCCTTGCAGCTGCTCACCAATGGCATCATCCTGCAGAGCCTGGGGGTAAGGCACAGTGTGGTTTCATTTTTTTACCTGAATTTTCTTTAGTAGGAGTAAATTTATAAATGCAGCCCCAAAATTGCACGAGAAAGTTAAAACTGTGCTCAGGACACTGCAGGCTCAGAGGCTGAAACATCTCTGGCCAGCACAAGTGTCTCCAACCAAGGGAGATTTCAAGGGAAACAAAGGCCTGGAATAACTTTTAAATCTCTACTGCTTCAAAAATTGATGACTGAAACACTGGAGTGAAAGGATGCAGGAGAGGCAAATATTCCAAAGCAGGGAAACTTCCTCTGCTCCAAGAGTTGTGACCCAAAATCACTGGGATTTCTGTTCACAGCCAACCAAAGATCATCCCAAGGATATTTTTTTAGAGATAGAATGAAAAAGTGAGGTTAATATTGACTAGAAAGGGGGATTATCAAGCAGGAGGATGCTGACAGCCCCTTGTGCTTCCTCTGGCTGACTCAGGGTTCTCCCTGCCCCAATTCCTGGTGCTGCTGGTCCATGGCTCTTTCTGGAGTTGCATCTCCATTTCCCGCAGGGCTGGGATGTTCCCACTTTCCATTTGTGTCAAACACAAGGTCACCCCCCAAGGAAAAAGGGAATTAACAGCATTCCCTTGTCCCAAATCCCTCCCCTCTCTCCTGGAGCCCCCTCAGCCTCCACAAGGCCAGAATGAGGTCACCAGTGATGCTCCCTCCACTTCCCCTCCCAAGCTTTGATTTTCTCCATCCTTGGATCAGCTCCTTTGCATTCTTAGGTAAAATGGATAAAAGTGTGATTAAAACACTTCTCCCCCTCCACAAAAGCAAGGTGGCAAGGCAAGGTTTGCCCTAACTCTGAAATTACTCTGAGTGACACAGAAAATCTCCTTTATCTGAGCACAGGAGAAATCCCACAGGATTTCTGCACAGGTCTGATCTTCTTTCCAAAAACCAGAGCTATCACAAACAAATGTCCAACAGGGAATATGCCAAAACCCACACTAAACTCTATTTTTGGAAGAGAAAACCCCAACCCTGCCATGCCTTTGCTGTGGGAAGGAAGCAGCTGATGGGCAGCTGATAATCAGGAGGTTTGTTTGGTACATGGGAAGCACAAGCCCAAATCAGAGAAAAAATTTAAATAAAGGAAGGGCAAAGGAAAAAAGACAGGTAGGGGAGGGAAACCAGCACCCACATCCAGGAGAAAACAGGAGGCAAGCAGCAGAAAATGTGAATTTAACATCTCAGAGCTGAATCCCACTCACTGCAAGCACAGAATCCCTGAGCAGTCTGGGCTGGAGGGACCTTTAAATGTCACCCAGTCCAACCCCCAATCCAAAACCACCCATTTCTGAAGTTCTGCTTTCCAAACTAATTCCTGGAATTGACTGTCTACCAGCAGAGCAGCCCCTTCTGGCATTTAAATACCAAGTAAAATGAGCCAGATTCCTTCTTCCTAACTCAAGTTTCTGATGCTGCCTCATTTTTTCCGTGGCACAACCACCACGAGTCTCACAGGGAAGTTGCACCTCTGGGTCCCTCCTGGATATTACAGAGTCATGGAATGGTTTGGGTTGGAAGGGACCTAAAATATCATCCATTCCATGGGCAGGGACAGCTCCCACTGTCCCAGAGTGTCCCAATGTCCAACCTGGCCTTGGGCACTGCCAGGGATCCAGGGGCAGCCACAGCAAATCTGGCAATTCCATCCCAGCCCCTCCCCACCCTCTCAGGGAGCAATTCCTGCCCAAAATCCCACCCATCCCTGCCCTCTGGCAGTGGGAAGCCATTCCCTGTGTCCTGTCCCTCCATTCCCTTGTCCCAAATCCCTCCCCATCTCTCCTGGAGCCCCCTCAGGCTCCACAAAGCCACAAATGAAGTCACCCCAAAGCTTTTTCCTCTCCAGGTGAACAATCCCAACTCTCCCAGCCTTTCCTCCATCCCATTAAAGATTTTGGTGCCTCCTCTGGACTTGCTCCAAGAGCTCCAAGTCCTTCCCATTCTGGGGACACCAGGGCTGGACAGGGTGTCCTGGGTGGGGCCTCTCCAGAGTGCAGCACAGAGGGAAATAATCCTATTTTCAGACTCCCACTGATTCATTAGAAGTTGAAACCAGCACTAAACAGGACTCCCAAAGCTGCCCCATTTCCTGGTTTTTAACCTGCAATTCCTCTGATAAATTCATTCCCTCTGAATGAATTCAGACATCAGTGGTGGAAAGGACTTGCAAGGATTCAAAGGCCCCATGAATACTCCTGGAATAAACACCAGTGGAATGTAAACAGTTGGAAAGGTATTTAAAGGTTTACAACTGCAACTCCCAGGCTGCTTTCACATTTCAGCTACTCAATGAGTAAAAATACAAGAGGAAGTAAATCCTGTCCATGATTAATCCTGGAGAACTTACAAATATTTGATTTACCAGGAGTTATAGGAATGTCATGGACAACATCATGAATAAACAGTCTGTAACAAGGATCTGAGAGCATTAAGTTGCCTTTACGGGAAATATACATTTATTTATGCAAATCCTAATAAATATTAGCTTGGAAATTGGAACCACATGGTCCTTCCAACCCAAACCATTCTGTGGCTTTAATTTATTTATTTAATACAGTTGAATACTTTCAGTAAATATCAGGGCAAACTTCCAGTAGTAAATGGCAGTGCAATAAACCCCAGAATATTCTCATTTTCTGAAAGGGAAATTTCAAGGTAGCAATTTCATGGCAGCAATTTCAGGGTGTTCTTGTAGGAAGTGAAATGGCAGCAGTGCTAAAAATCGACCCATGCAGGCAAGGTAACCATGTTTTAAATAAGAATAAAGCTGTCATGGTAATTCAGCAAATCTTTGGGAAAAAAAAAATCAAGGCAGCTCAAATAATGACATGAAATCATTTATATCTATTCCTTTCAGAATCAAAAGCATCTTATCTTTTGGGATCACTCATCAAATTAGCATGCAAAAGGAAAGCTGGATTTTTTTAGGATCTTTTAGTTCTTTCCAGAGTCAGTTAAATGGAGTTTTCTTTATGCTTCAATCAAAAATCTTTATTTTTGTATTAAACAATGTCATATGAGTTCAAAGGCTACCAAATTTATCAGATAATCCTATTATTTTGGCACTCTTTCTGCAGCAATGTATTTTCAGCGTGCACCTACTTGTCTTCAGACAAAACTCTCCCTTCATTGCAAAGTCAGAAAGGTTTTCATATTTATGAAAAACCCTTTAGTCACACCAATCATTTCTGAATCATATCACCAAAATTAAGATTTAATTAAAACAAGGATGATCAGATTACTCTTATCCATATGATCAAACTGAAATTCAACACGATTTGCAATTAAGCTTTGAGGATGAACAACATTGATGGCAAAACTCCCTTTGCACTCATGTTATTAAAATTCTGGGAAGTGATAAAACCAACAAGTGACTTCCCCTTTTCAATTCCCATATTCTGACATATTCAGCCCAATATTAGTAACTTGTTTTTCTACAGCTCCAGGTGCCAGACAAGAAGCAGGGGCCAAAAACTACTTGACAATACTTCAAAAACGGATTAATTAGCAAATTGACACTGGGTTTCTATGAATAACTGGGTTATTTTGGAAGCACTGGGCACAGCCACGCTCAGGCTGGCACTGCTGATGGTGGAGCCCCTTGTTCCCCACACAGGCTCCACTTCCCCTTCTGAGCTCTGGCAGTGCCCAGGAAGAGCTGCACCCACCCTGCCCTCAGATTCTGGAGAAGGCAAATTCCTCTCACCTAAACTGGCACTGAATCAAAACCAGGTTTGGGATGGAAAAACCCTTAAAATTATCCAGTTCCACCCCCTGCCATGGGCAGGGACAGCTCCCACTGTCCCAGGCTGCTCCAGCCTGGCCTTGGGCACTGCCAGGGATCCAGGGGCAGCCACAGCAAATCTGGGTGAGCACCCTGTGCCAGGGCCTCCCCACCATCAATTTCTTCCCAATATTCCATCTACATCTCCCCTGTTTCCAGTTAAATTACTACAGCCAAGAACAAAAACAATCCAAGGGGTCACAAGCCAGGCCTGGCACTGGATTCCTCTCCTTTTCCCCAGGGGTGCAAAATTCACAGCCAGATTAAAAGCAAATAAAGCACAAATCAGCCTTCTATAAAACACTGGGTGTCTACAACAGTGATCTGAACAGTCTCCAAAAAGTGCTCACATTGTTTATATGGGACAGCAGCAGCTTTATCTCCCTGGTCTGGGCTGGAAGAGGCCTCAAAGATGATCCCATTCCACTCTGCCATGGGCAGGGACACCTTCCACTGCCCCAGGCTGCTCCAAGCCTGTCCAACCTGGCCTTGGACACTTCTCAAACCCCCTGAATTCTCCCTGAACAAGCCCCTGCCCAGGATTGTCAGGTGTTAGGATGTGATTGTGGGAGGGTTTGAGGAGGCAGAAATTCTGCAAGCAGAGAGGAGGATGAATCAAAGGTGCTGTGGTGGCCCAGTGAGGAGGAGATCACTCTCAGCTCTTGGCACAACCCTCTCCTGTTTTCCACCTGCCAGGACCTCACACAGGACACCTGCACTTCACCCCCTCCTCGAGTCTTTGCAGGAGAAAGCACAGAACTCGTGTAAGGGCCCCTCACAATGTTTAAATTCATTCACCCTGTTGTGTAATGAAAATTTCCTTCCTTTTCTCTGTGTCCCCATCCCCAGGGGCAGCTCCTGGGCTGTGCAGACCCAGGCAGGAGACTCCCTGTGCTCCTCCAGCTCCCCCAAAGCTGCCATGGGTGGGAATTCAAAGCACAGAAAGTCTTCAAGACCTCGTGCCTGCAGACTCTGAGTCTGAAATGACTGCACTTGACTTGAGGCCATGGAAGAGACTTCCATACTTAGGTACCTATAACAAGAACATAGGTCTGTAGTTTAAGAAGAAGCACATGAAGTTAGATAATAGAAGGTTTTGAAGTTTAGATCTAGAAATAGTTCTAAAATATAACTATGAAAATGTTTTTAATTTATATAAATTTTATNCAGCAGGACGTGCAATGCAAGTTAAATTAACTATTGGTGTAGAAATTAAAACAAGTGTGTGTGGCAGTAGTTTATTGGCCAATTAACCTTTAAAAGACCTTGTAACCTGTGGTCTTGTGATCACTTTGAGCTCTGACTTCCTCTGTGAAGATGCTCTCTTGCCTTCATGAGACTGCAGCAATAAATCAAGCTTTAAATCCCACCAAAGTGGTCCCGTCTCCTTCCCCAATAACCCCAACACCCTGTGCTCTTCCCATCCATGGCAAAGAGAAAGTGAAACCCCAGCACCACTCACATGCAGACCAAACCCAGAGGGCACCTGGCACCATCAGAACTGTGCCAGTGGAGTCAAAGTCCTGCAAGAACATCCTGGGCTGTGCCACCAGGGAAAACTCCCTGAAGCCCATGCCCATCCCACCCCCAAAATCGTGTCCTTACTGGTTGTTGTGGTTGTTTTGGGCAGGTCAGTTCCATTGGGTGGCAGAGCTTGTGCAAAAATGAAACTAACACAGAGCAGCAGGAACGAGCAGGAATGTTCCATCCTGGACCTGGAAGAAAGCAGAGCAGAAGATAAATTTTCAGGTCAAATCAATATTATCTCGTGGTAGAAGGGAGCAAAAAGAAAAAGCAGTATTTGCTTGAAATTTAAATTGATTGAAGCCTCGTTTTATACTCTCCCATTGCCTTAGCACTGAGTTTTGATGCAGAAGGAAGAGGAAAACACAACTTGTGCACACCAAAAATTCAGTAAGGAGATTTTTAAAATCGAACAACAGAATGGCAATGCTCGGTCATGGTTCAAAGACAACACCAGAATTCAGGGCAAGAATTCCCCATCCATAAAAAAAAAGGCAGCTGAGGACACTGAGGAGACAATCCTGTGAGTCATTCCCAGAGAAAAGAGGAAAACTCATAGCAAAGAGGAAAAGTTTTCACCACCAAGCAGCCCAGCAACCCCAGAAAGTTTCAAGCCCCTTTAACCCACACTTTCCAAAGTTTCCTTATCCCACTTGACTCCTTCCCCCACACAGAAGGTGTTCCATGGATGAATTCCTTGGGGGAATGTTTGCCACAGCTGAGTCTGCTTTCCAAACACACAATTTTGGGGTTTGTAAAACCAGGAAACCATTTCCAGTGTGAAGGAAAATGTGAGGAAAAGTGTGATGAGAATATCTTGTCTCCTAATTCAGGGAAATTCATAGATGGAGATAAATAAACTGGGCTAGAAATACTCCAGTCCCTCTAAATCGAGGTGGAAAATGGAAATTTGCTGTTTATTTATCCAGTGCCTAATGAACAGGTTAATTAGGAGAGGCTGCCATCTCAGCCATTAGCCAGTCCTGGCTGATTTAGAAATATTTTCACACAACCTTTACTCTGTGCCTTCCACAAGTGGCAGGATTTATCCAGATGGTGGCTCTGCAGCCACTGCTAAAGTTCTATCCCTGGAAATGCTGCTCACCAGAGCTCCCTGTAATATATTGAATTTAACAGTACAATTTCCACAGCGTATTACACAGTCCTGCCTAACAACACTCTAAAAAAACCCAGGGACTTGGCAGTTGTTAGAATAACCATTAGAAAATGCTGCCTTTCCATATAAAGTGGGATAACCCACCAGAAATAATCCCTGGATAAACTCAAATGTAGAAAAATTGCCCGTAACAACAACTTTCACACCACCTTTTCACTGCTCTCACAGCTGGTATTCAAAAGTGAAATATTCCCAGTTATTCCCAGCCTCTCCAAAGCCTGGTCCTACACCCAGGAGTAAATTCAAACTCAGCACACACCTGCTATTCCCTGGATACACAGTTGGGAAGCTCAATAATATTTTTCTCCAATACAATGAGCGAAAAGAGAATAATAAAAAGTATTATTAGCATCAAATGTTATTTTCTTAACTTTTTTTCTCCAGTCCTGCTTCCTCCTAATTCACTCCTTTATTTCCCTCTGCTGCTATTTCTAATTTAAGCAGACTAAATGTCTTACTATTTAATCCCATTCTTGGGATTTCACAATCCCATTCTTTCCCAATCCCATTCTCAGGATTAGACAATGAATTGTGTTTAACACCTCACTGCAAACTGTGCCTGCATCATTTTTAGCATTATATAAATGTCCCAAATTAACAATTTATAATTCTATTATATTTATAATTATGGAGCTCAAGATACACAGCAGCAGTTAATAGAAACTGAGGGGAAAGGAAAGGAAGGAGGAAGGTTTGGAAATGGGGAATAAAACCAAGATAAAAGTGGAATTAACAGGGAGAAGGTGCTGAATGCTGGGATGCTTTCAACCCTCAGCAAAGGCTGCTGAAATCCACTGGAATTTTGGGCAACCAATCCTGGCAGTGGCTGAAATTCCACTCTCTCATCCTTAAAATACATCCAGCTCCTAAAAAAAACCAAACCAAAACAAAACAGAAACACAGAATAATTGAAGATGCTGGAAGGTTTCCAGGAGAGCAGAAAGCAAAAGGAACATCAGCACTTCCCTCCAGATCCCTGTCAGGAGGGTTTTCCAGATGCCAATTCCCTGCCAGACCCTGGAATCTCTTCTCTGGGATGTGATAAAGAGTGGCTGGAACACTCTGTGGTGTCCCACAATTTATCAGGAATAAACACAGCAACAAAGATTATGCAAATTCTAATATCTCAGTGTTGGCCAAAAGCCCTTTGCGTTTCCACCTCCTAAAGAGAGGAGGAGGAAAATTCCAAGGAAATCCAGGAGCTGCAGCAGAGGTGGAAGCAAAGGACTGGGCTCAGCAGGACCAAGCAGAAAATAATGGAATTAAGGCTGGAAAAGACCTTTAAGATCATCAAATCCAACCATTCCCCAGCACTGCCAAGGCCACCCTGCCCCATGTCCCCAAATGCCACATCCACATGGATTTTAAATCCCTCCAGGAATGGGGATTCCAACCACTGCCCTGAGCAGCCTATTCTACCCTTCCCATGAAGAAATTCTCCCTAATTTCCAATCTAAACCTTTCCTGGCACAACCTGAGGCCCTTTCCTCTTGTTCTGTCACTTCTCTTCCCACTGGGATGGATGGGGAGGTGGCCAAGCTGCAATCCCAACAAAAACACCATGAATTTTACTTGATATTTGTATTTATGGCCTTCATGTACAGGCCTGCAAGGGTGTCATTTTCTGAACCTAAAAAAAAAAAAAAACCCACTGCTGTAGGCACAGCAGCATTTTCCACATTTTCCTTACTCACAAAGGCACAATGTCATGATACAGCCTGGTAAAACAAGGAGGAAAAAAATAGTGACAACTCTCCTGGGAGAGCAGGCAGGGAGAAAAGCAGAACTGAACAAGGAAGGACAACCTCGTGCTACAAAAGAAGCCTCTTGTTGATAAAAGTGGAAAAGAAAAGATCCAGGGAGAGACAAATTGTTATTATTACACAGCTCTGCTGCAGGGTAAGTGCTGCCCCTCCTGGAAATGAAATAGGAACTGCCTGTGAAACCACCCAGGGATGCAGTGAATTTCTTGACTTACATCCTACTGCATCCAGCCTTTATTCCATGGATATTCCCAGGGAAATAGCAACAGGACAGGAGGATTGGCCTCAAGCTGGGCCAGGGGAGGGGCGGGTTGGACACCAGCAGGAATTTGCCCCTGGAAAGGGTGATCTGACATTGAAACAGGCTGCCCAGGGAGGTTTGGAGTGCCCATCCCTGCAGGTGTCCAAGGAATTCCTGGAGGTGGCACTCAGTGCTCTGGGCTGGGGACAAGGTGGGGATCAAGCACAGCTTGGACTGGATGGGCTGGGATGTCTTTTCCAACCTCAGAGATTCTGTCATTCTATTCTGGATGGCTCAGGCACTTCAGGTTTAACCCCATGGACTGATTTTTTTTGGACCTCCCACTATCCCAGGCTGCTCCAAGCCCCATCCAGCCTGGCCTTGGACACTTCCAGGGATGGGGCAGCCACAGCCTCCACTGTCCAAGGAGGCAGAGCACCTGGAATGTAAATGCAATTCCCCAGGGATCAGCTCAGCAATCAGGGCAGCCTGTGAATCCTCCCAGGATTGCCACAGCCACTCCTCACCAGAGCCCAAGGAGGTGCCACAAGGACAGCCCAGCACCCCAAAACGTGAATAAATGGCATTATTTCCAGGGATTAATGGATTACCACACATGGCTAATTTCTATTTTGGCCACAGAACTGAATCCTCATCTGACCTGACAGTTCAAGAGTAAAACCTGGGCTTGGAGAAAATAGGGCAACAAAACCTCCATCGTGTCACATGGCCCAGCTACAAATCTGGAGTCCTGTTCCTTTTTCCAAGGATGCATCAGCTGCTTCAGAACAGGTTAAATTGATATTCATCCCTTACATCCTCCTAAAGCAGGAAAAAAATCAGTGAAACACCCCAGGTAACACAGAGGAGAGTGGAGAGACTGTTGGGATTTGTGCTTTCCCCCCTCCAGGCTTTTGAATCCCAGAGCTCAGGTCCTGCCCCAGACTCTCAGTACTATAAAAGTCATATTTACAAGGATAAGCAGCATCAATTCAGAAAACAAAATTAAAAATGAGAGACACAAAAGCATCATCAGTGTAGGCTGACCAAACCATTGGCCACACTAAGAGCAAGTGCCTACCTCAAAAATTTGGTAGTTTCATTAAAAATAAAAACCAACATAAAAATAACAATAAGAGGATGAGGAGACACAGCCACCCTCTCCCTTTGCTCTTCCTGCTTTCCACCCATAAACCCCAACTCACTGCTGCTCCCTGTACAGATTCCCTGGAGAAGCTGGGGCTGCCCCTGGATCCCTGGCAGTGCCCAAGGCCAGGCTGGACACTGGGGCTTGGAGCAGCCTGGGGCTGTGGGAGCTGTCCCTGCCCAGGGCTGGAATGGGTTGGGCTTTAAGGTCCCTCCCAACCCAAACCATTCCATGATTCCATGATAAGAATCTCAAGCCCCAGTGCCTGCTTTTCCAGCTGCCTGGGGGTTCCCCTACCTGGAGCAGGTGAGCCAGCACAGCAGCTCCTTCTTGGCTGCAATCCCAGGCACCAGGAGCTGCTCCCACTTCCAGTCGGGATGATTGCAGCTGTTTTCTTTTTTTCCTGAAGCTCAGGCTTCAGGAAAGCCAGGGGCTGTGTCTGCTGACCCATCCCAGGCCCTGACAGGTTACAGTTTAACTGGAATTGCTCTCCCATGACCTCGTTGTTGGTTAGGGCTTTATTGCCCCATTATGTCATCAGGGTAAGCAATCAATGCAGCAGAATTCCCAAGGAAACTGTTCCCTTGAATTATGTGTTTACAAAATAGCAGGGAAAAGAAGTGCTCCTCCCTTTCCCAAAGGAACAGAGGGAAATGAGGAACTTGCAGCAATCGTGGAATCCCAGAATGGTTTGGGTTGGAGGGGACCTTAAAGCCCATCCCACCCCACCCTTACCAGGGGCAGGGACACCTCCCACTACCCCAGGTTGCTCCAAGCCTCATCCAGCTGGAGTTAAACCCTTCATGCCTCGTGCTTCCAAGGAAGATGAGCAAACAGCTCTGGGATGAGCCCCACAGACCCCTCTGGGCACACCAGGCCCTCCATCCCCATCCCCATCCCCACCTTGGGCACCAAAGGCTGTGGAGCAGCAGGAGCTGGGATTGCTGCCCTCAGCTCAGCAGGACACCCCACCCTCCCTGAGCCACCAGCTGGAACCAGAACTCCTCCTCCTTGGGGTGACCCCTCCATAATCATCTCTTACTTGGGTAGACATTAACCCCCAAATCCAATTTCCAGAAGTTTGATCAAGTCCTATGTCTTGACCTGCTTCCACATTCAGGAGCTCAAAAAAAAAAAAAAAAAAAAACAAACCCAACTAAAAAAAAAAAACCCCCCCCCCCAAAAAAAAAAAAAAAAAACCAAACCAAAAAATATATAAAAACACAACAACAACAACACAACACCAACATTGAGTCTTCATTTTCTTATTTTTGAACCCTTGTAATTCTTCCTCAGACCCTCAGAATGTCCTAAAATCCAGAGGGGGAAATAAAAAGAATTGGAGTTGAGATATTTATGGAGATGTTTGGGCAGATGTTCAGTGCAGCCCAGCAAGAAACTCAGGAAGGGATCTCTCCACATGGGAAACATTCCTCAAAATTCAGCCATGTGATAAATTAGAAAATGTTCTGTAATGAGCATTGAATTTCACCATAAATCCCATAACTTTCTATTGGGACTGTTCACAGCACGCTCACTGTTGGGGTTATTGTACAAGTAAAAACCAGGCAAGCTTTTTTCCAACCCCTTCCAAATTAACAAGAGAATTTAAGGGATAAATATCTAATTTTTAAATAATTTTTAATTTAATATAACTGCCCATAAAATTATATCTGACTATAAAAATTCCCCCTGTACTCTATACAAGCACCCTCAGTAAAGATCATTTCAAAGAGATGGCAATAATTAGATTTAAAAAATTACAAATCACAAGAATCATTTACACGTAAGAGACTGAGCGAGGCAAACCACCAATTAACTGAATAAAATCAATTTCCATTTGGAATAATCAAGCTTGATAGACTGTCTTATTTATTTAGTCACTTTGTGTCTAATTCAGGTGGACAAATTATTATATTTGCTTTGATTTCCATGGAAGAGGAGGTCAGCAGAAGTGGTGAATGCACAATTTGTTCCAAAAAAAAAAAAAAAGAAGTTTCAAGAGAAATACCTGAACACAGACAAGAATTACCACATTTGCAATACTGATTTTTAAATTCTATCCAGTTCAGCTGTTTCTCTGTGTCTTTCCCAGCATCCTGAGTTTCCAAACCCAGCCTATCATGGAAAACACGAGTTCCAATCCATTTCAATTAGCAAGGCTGGGATCTCCTGGGAATATAAATCACGGGTTGTCACCAGCAGATTAAGCACTGCATTAACAGGGCTGCTGCAGCCAGGATTAAGTGACAGTGGTGACACTGGGGGTGACTTTCCACCCTTACAAAGTGACATTTCCCACTTAAAGAGTGGCGGGGGAGTTTTTCAATCAATGGGATTTCTACAAAAGCACCCAGGAGTCGATGGGCTGGGCCAGAGGAATGGGTTGGAGCTTCCAAGGTCCCTTCTAATCCCAATTATTCCACTGTCACCAGGAGGCAGCAGCACTGAGTGTAACAGGGATCCCTTTTCTCCTGAGCACTGAGTGTGACAGGGATCCCTTTTCTCCTGAGTACTGAGTGTGATAGGGATCCCTCTTCTCCTGCTCCCTTGTGCTCCTTGCTCACCAGGATTACTCAAAGCAGTTGTGTAGATATCCTGTGGGATAAACTGAATTAAAACCAGGATGGTTTTGGATGTTTAGATGTTTTTAAAACCCAGAGCATAATGAACTCTGCAGCCTTGATTTGGGAATAATCAACATTGTCTGCTCATGTATTGCACATCTGGCTTATCTGCAGCCCCACAGTTCTGGAAATGAAGGGAATAAAAAGAAAGAGAGATTTCTTTTCCATGCCTGAGTGGCTCTGAATGAATCAATGCAAGGGCTGTGAAGATATTGGGATGTCATATCTAAAAACACACAGGTCAGGCTTGGAATACGCAGCTGTCAGCTCAAAAACCTTCATCAGAGAATCATGGAATCATTTAGGTTGGAAAAAGCTCTCTGAGATGGAGCCCAACCATTCCCCAGCACTGCCAAGGCCACCACTACCCCAGGTCCCCAAGAGCCACATGGACTTTTAATCCCTCCAGGGATGGGGAATCTACCTCTGCCCTGGGCATGAATTCCATGAAGGAATTTCCCAAATATCCAACCTGTGCCTGCCCTGGCCCAGCCTGAGGCCCTTCCCTCTCCTCCTGTCCCTGTTCCCTGGGATCAGATCCCAAATTCCCCCCTCACTGCCCCTCCTGGCAGGGAGTTGTGCAGAGCCACAAGGTCCCCCCTGAGCCTCCTTTTCTCCAGGCTGAGCCCCTTTCCCAGCTCCCTCAGGAATTCTCCAGCCCTTTCCCAGCTCCCTCAGGAATTCTCCAGCCCCTTTCCCAGCCCCATTCCCTTCCCCAGACATGCTCAATGTCCTTCTTGTCACACGAAGCCCAAACTGCCCCTAAAATTCCAGGTGTGGCCTCCCCAGTGTCCAGCACAGGGTGACCACATCAGGAAAAGAGCACACAAAAAAACCAGAACAAACCATTCCTCTCCTGCTTCAGAGAGAGAGAGAGATATGAAAAATATTTTCAAATTCAAAGCTCTGTTTCCATGCTGCATCAAAAGAGGTCAGGATGACTAATGCATTCTCTCAGTGATGTACATTTACCCTCAAACTCTTTTTCAAGAACTCTTTAGCCACTTTTGCACTTTCCCCAACCAGCTTTTGCAGGAAATATCCTGCAAAACTCAGCAGGTGCATTTCTGAAGTGATCAAACAGTTCCAAAGTCAACACAGTGAGGACACTATTTCCCTATTTCCTACCTGATGTATAGAAAATTGTTTAAATATTCCCAAAAATCTTTTAAAAATTCCTGTAGTTCCTTCTGTTATGAAAAACAACTCCAAACACAAATAAGTAGGTTAATTTAAAGTCCCCTAATCATATCTTTTTTAAGATTCATTTGTGTTGTGTCACGAACTGAGGCTTTAATCATTAAAGCAGATAAAATAACTCCTACCTAAAGTGAAGTGTAAAGTCCCATGATTTCAGTGTAATTAATTAAATGAGTCATGTTTTATTTAGGTGCTTACACAAGTGCAAGAGGATTAAATCTAAATAAAACCAAGAGAGCTGTAAAATGCTCATTTGGAGAAAGGTTTTTGCCAAGTCCACAAGGCCAGTCCCTCACCACAGGCTGGACCTATCCCATTCCTGCCATTTTGGTCTGAGCTGCCCACCCAAAAATCTCAGTTCTTCAGCACCCCTGTTGTGGGTTGGCCTCTGCCCCTCCCAACCTCCCCAAGGGATGGCCCCAGCCTGTTCCCAGATCTGAGTTTCACAGAGACAACCCCAGTCTGACAACACCCAACTCCACCTGAAAGCCAATCTGTCCTTCCTTTGTCACAGCCCGAGTCCCAGCCCTGCACCCACGCTCCCACGTGGCTCTGGCAGCTTTGGTTGCCCATTCCCTGCTCATCCCAAGCAGGGCAGGAGCCTTTCCACCACCCTTTGCTGATGAGGAGAGCAAATCCACCACCTTTCCATCTGTTCCTTCACCCACCTTCAGCGTTCCCAGCGGAGCCCCGGCAGGAACGTCCCCTCAGGGACACAGAAACCCAACCACGGCCACCTCGTGAAGGGGCAGCTGCAACAACACCCTCTCCACACCCCCACAAGTCTTCTCAGGAACCACAAAATTCGTGAGAAGCCGATTCTTCTCTTTTCAGCCCCACGGAGAATTTCCTTTGTGCCTTTGCTGCCCAGTTGTGCCTCAGCCAGGGACAACAATGCCCTAAAATACCAGCTCTGAGCCCAAACCCCACTGCACAGCCACAAACTGGGAAGCAGGACAGCAAATCCCAGAGCTGGGTGCCACCATCCCTCCACCTGCTCTCCCCCTCCCAGTGTCCCACCCGTCCGAGCTCACCTTGTCCCCTGTCCACGCTCGGTGTCCCAGGCCAGCTGCCTGCAGGTGACTCCGTGCACAGGTGCCATCCTCAGCCAGCTGCCTCCATGCAAAGCACCAAACCTGCTGCAAAAGGCTTCCTGCAGCTAAGGGACGTTTCTGGAGCTCCAGGAAGAGCTGAATTGGCTGCCTGCAGTATTTAAATCCCCATATTTCCGCAGGTTCGTGTAATCAATCCCCTGAGGTGAATCTCTGTTGTATGACATCTTTGCAGGAAGAACTGACTCTTTTCAGTTTGTGGGGTTTTTTGTTTTTGTTTTTTTTTTTTTTTAACTTCTCCCCTGCAGTTGGGCTTGGACTTATTCCCTTTCTTTCAGGCTGTTTCACCATTTCCTCATCGCTGACATTCGGGGTTGCGGCAGCAGCGCTTCTGCAATGCAGGGCTGAGTGCCTGCAATTAACAACTGGCTCTCAATTAGCAAAACGACTTGGGGAGAGCCAGTGACACCTCGTGTACCTGCTGCTGATGTGTTGAAGAGTTAACAGAAGGTTTCATTAGCGCTATCAGCAGCCAGCCACGCAGTTTTATATATAGCAAAGCTTATCATGAGTGAGGAGCCAGCCCGCCCTGGTCCCCCTTCCCCAGCAGCATTTGAGGAACATCTGACTAAGCCCAGCTTTTGGAGCCTACAAAAAGGAGCCAATCTATTCAAAGAGAGAGTGGGAGAAAAGGCCTGGGCTGATTTTGGGGCAGAGGAGGTTCATAAATTGCCTGGGCTCTCGTTGGTAACCCCGGCTCGCTCTGTCAGTCCCTACCCCCAAACCACTGGGGATTCCAGATCAGAGGCAAAACACCTAAAAGACAGGTGAAAATTTCGAGACAGAGGCTCAGCACAGACAAAAATCACACCCGGATAACGAGCTCCAGCTCGAAATGGGGTCGATCCGTGGGGCTGCTGCCCGCGGTCAGTGGCAGGGCCAGCGGTGGCACGGCAGGATGGCGGTGCTGAGTCAGCAGGAAGGCCCAGGCCCAGGCCCGGGCCCAGGCCAATGTCGCTCTGTCACTGCCCCCACAGCCAGAGGAAGTGGTTGGGACTCTGGGGCTGGCGGTGGCAGCTGTGACAGACACCCTGCCAGGGTGGCAGCCGTGACAGACACCCTGCCACGGTGGCAGCCGTGACAGACACCCAGCCACGGTGGCAGCCGCGACAGACACCCAGCCAGGGTGGCAGCCGTGACAGACACCCTGCCACGGCTGTCACCTCCACGTCCCCACCGCTGCCACCGTTCCCCAGGGCAGCCCCGGTTAAGGGATGCCCTATGCCCCAAGGGAGGATCAAGCCGTGAGAGACTGAGCTGAAATGAAGGCACTGAGGGTTTTTAGGTGGAAAATGAAGGAAAAAAAATCATCGCTGGATTGTTTTGTAAGTTCTTGTCGCCTGCTATCAGGTCAATGCCACAGCCATTTCACACTCCTGTGCCTCATCCAAACGTGTCCCTTGTTGTGTATTCACTGCCCATCCTGTTTGGTCTCCTCCTAGTTAAGAAAGGTCTCTGCAGCAAGGCTCTATTTTGAATTATTTACTATTTCACCTGCAAGCTCAGCAAAGGACTGAAGGCATTAACACAGAAACACAGAGAAAGAAAAAGACTCATCAGACTAATCAGGGCACTAATCAAATGATTCAACATTGGCCAGCAACAAAGCTGCAGGATTTGCTTAGAAAAATCTTACAGGAACAAACATTTCAGATAAAAACCACTTTGACTGCTTTTAACATCTCAGTGATATCTTTTGTAACACTAAGCAGCTACCCATACCCCAAATTAATGACATTTTACTGAACAGGGACAGAGAACCTTTCAAGCCAAGGCTAAAACTTGCAGTTCCTTTTTCCCAAATTTCCAGTACCCCCGTGTCCCAACAGGCCTGTGACTGAGGTCCCAAATTAGGGTCACCTTTCCCCATGCACTGTCAGCAAATCAATCTGGGCTGCTTTTCAAGCAGGGATCACACATAAATTAGGCAGCCTGCCATTGATTCACACGAGAAACCCTTGAGCAGTGGAGTGAAACACCAATAAAATCTCACAATTAACTTGAGAAGTTGCCTTTGGTTGCATCCCAAAGGCCCTTCTGCTCCTCAGCTGCAGCAAACATGTCTTCACACAGATGCTCCCTTGTAAGAGCTCTGGATGAGTGTTGAAAATTGCTTCTTGAACACAAAAACTAATTACAGCCGAGGGGAAATACTCACACAAGAGTTTTATGCTGCATCACGGCCAGATTGAAAGCTCGTGTTTCATTTTGGAGGAGAGAAGAGGAGGAAGGGAAAAAGCAAAAGCAGAAGTGTGTGCCTTGTCTGACTCTTGAGGGTCAGAAAAGGAGAACACACAAGTGGATGTGTGAAAATTCACTCCAACACGTCCTGAGGTGCAACACAGGAAGGAAGGAAGGAAGGCAGCAGGGCTGTGGCTTCAGATTTTCAGCTCAGCAGTTTGGAAACCTTACAGGTGTATCTAAAGTCTAGCACAGCTTTGCAGGCAGAAATCCAAATGCAAACAATGAAAGGAGTGCTCAGGTTGAATGGTGGATTTCAGTGGGCAAGGGGAGCTGTCACACTGCTTTTGGTGCCAGCAGCAGTCACTAAACACGTGGCAGAGGCACCAGCTCACTCCTCATTCTCCTGAGCTCCTCCACACCAGGTCCTTGCAGATCCAGAACCCCAGAGCCCCTCCAGGCAGGAAACAGCACCAGGGATGATGCCTGGGAAGGAAGTTCAGCAGCAGAGCCTTTGGCACATTTTTCAGTCAAATGCATTCATTCCTTGGCCATATTTAAAGACAGAAGGATGTTTTCAGTGATGAAGATGGAAATGGACATTGATAATATGAAAGTCTATAGTAAAGGTTCTCCTGGGTGGGAGGTCAGCTCACTGGTGGGATGGGTCAGGAATTCCAGCCCCACCACAGAGCTGCTCAGATCTGCTGCCTCAGGGAACTCAGGCATCCCCATCTCCTCCTCCCTGCTTCGTGCCCTCCATGGAGTTAACATGTCTTATGAAAAAGTAGAGAAAGAAGTAGAAAAGTTCTTGCTTTGAAGCTTTCAGCTGCTTCCCAAGCACAGCAGTACAGCTTTTTAGCTGTGTAACTGCAGAAGCAGCGATGGCAGTGCTGCTTCAAGGCTTCTAATTCCTCTCCTCACCTCTGCAGTGGCCGAGACCCTCTTCCAGCAGCTTCCCATGGAGCTGCCAAGACTGAAAGGAAAAAGCTCTTTATGATGAGGTGGAGAGGCCCTGGCACAGGGAGATCCCTGGCAGTGCCCAAGGCCAGGCTGGACAGGACTGGAGCAGGTCACTCGATGATCTCCAAGCTCTTCCCAATTTAAATCATTCTGTGAGTCCATGGCCCTGCTCACTGTGGGGGGCTGGAGTAGGTGCCCTTTCAAAGTCCCTTCCAGCCCAAACTGCTCCATGTTTCTGTGGATCCTCCTGCTCCCAGCACACACAGATCAGCTGCTCTAGAGCACAGAGGGTTTTGCCAGCACGAGGCCCTGCACATTCTCCTGCCTTTTGTCTCCCACGCCCCGCTTGTTCCCACTACGCCAACACACCCGTGCATCACCCTGCAAACGAGGGAGGAGCAAGGAAAACTCACTTCTCCCTGAAATCTGAACCAGTTTAATGATCAAACTCACAGTGACAGCCCAACCTACGGCTGAGCCACCAAAACTGGGCTGCCAAAACAGAGGTGGGCAAGGGACTGCAGTGACAACAGGGCAGGAGCCTCCCCTGGGGTCTGGAGGTTGGGACAGCAGTGTCACATCTCCTTCCACCCTGGGGTCTGGAGGTTGGGACAGCAGTGTCACATCTCCTTCCACCCTGGGGTCTGGAGGTTGGGACAGCAGTGTCACATCTCCTTCCACCCTGGGGTCTGGAGGTTGGGACAGCAGTGTCACATCTCCTTCCACCCTGGGGTCTGGAGGTTGGGACAGCAGTGTCACATCTCCTTCCACAGCCTCCTTGGCAGGGCTCTGTCAGATGAGGTCTTCTTGATGTCACACAGACAGGCAGGATCTGCTCTTCCAGCTGAAGTAATGCCTTACAGACCTTATTCCTTAAGGCCTCCACCCCAGGTTCTCCCCCTTTTTTTGAGCTCTGAGTATTTTCCATAACCATGGCTCAATCTTCTTCTAAGCTGCTGCTATGACCTGGCCAATGTGGGCCACTCACATCCCAGGCAGGAGTGACTGTCCCCAAACATTCCCCCAAACCCTCCCAGGAAAATCCCCCTCTCTGGGGAAGTCTGCACACAGCTCCCCTCATGCTGAGCCAGCAGCATCCACACTCTGATGAAAACATGAACCAGAATCTTTCCAAACACCATTAAAAAAGTCACTTTGGGGATTATTTTTAAAGCCAAACCAACAGTTCTTGATGTTCAGACTAAGCCACTACTCACATAAGGGGAGCACAGGACCTCAGCTCCCTCTGTACATCTCAGGGGCTCTCAGGAAGCATCAGCTTCAAACCAGCACACGCTGAAATTTACACCAGGAAAAAAAGAAAATCCATAGTCTTTGTAGCCTTTTTCCCCCTGAAGCTTCCACTTAGGAAATGCGTATTTATTTATGTGTATTTCTATACAACTCTCAATTTTTTTTTTACAAAACAGCACTAAAACTCCAACTAACAAAAGCTACTCCAGAATATTTACCCTCCACAAAGTCTCCTGGAGAGCAGCAGCAGTCACAGCAAAAAAGGTTCCTGGTACCAACCTGGCTTTTCCAAGCCCTTCCTATTGACCAGCAGGGAAATTAAACGAGTACAAAACAATTACAAACCTAACGAAGCAAACGCTGCCAGATGTTGAACTCACACCCCAGATAATTCCAGAGAACACCTGGTCCCTGCCTGGGCTTGTGTCCCAACAGCAGCACGTGGAAATGTGAGCAGGGATTCAAGGAACATCTGTTTTTCCATGAGTTGCTGGCTGAGCATTCATCAAAAGGCTGATGGTAATATTCCAGTTATTTATTTGGAATGGCTCTTGTGGGCACAGACAGCTCCTGCAGCACCAGCCTGGCCTGTGGTACAGATTTAGCATCTGCCACCAGTGCTTGCTATTCCTCTTTTCCCTCTGACATTCCCAAAGTTGGCAGATAGAGATTTACTCCCCAGAACTAAACTTATGGCATCAACTGCACCAGCTTTAATTCCACATCTGGCTCTGGGACATGAAATGCATCTGATTTTCTCATCCATTATTAAGTCCCAGGCATGCTAATAAGGCATTTATCTCCAAAAAAGATCCTTACCCATGTGGCTTTCCAGGGATAGTCAAGTTCTTTACAGCCTGGAGTCTCAGGACATAAATAGTAACTGCATTTACTATTAAAATTAAACCAGTGAGCCTGGGAGTTATTAGAAAAGTAAAAGCCAAGCCTGCAGCAGGGTTGTGCAGGCAGCTCTGGGAGCCTGCAGCACATCCCAGGGATGCAGGCACTGCAGGAATGCTGAGTGAATCCCTGGAATTCCCCCCATCCCAGCCTCACAAACGGTGCTGAAAGCACAAACACGAGCCCCTGCTCTGCAGTGAGAAAATCAATTCCCCCCTGAATAAACCATCCGCAGCTTTTGATGCATAACACAGGGTTATGCTTTCCTGGCAGGGGGCAGATTTTTCTTTGCTCAAGTGTGGAAAAGAATTCCTTTCATAAAAGAGGAACATCAACAACAAACTTTTAACCCCAAGAGGAAAATGCTGACACATGCTGGAAGAGCCACTGGAGAGAAAAATGACCTTATTAACAAGGTTTCTGCAGCAGCTGGGGGAGAATAAATGCAGCAAGAACTGCCATCCCCTTCTGTAATTCAGATTTTGGGGGTATTCGCCACACCTCTAGGGGATTGCATTAGATTTTCCATCATTTCAGCTCAAAAATCAGTCTTGGGCTGGGAAAATTCAACAAAACCCAATAAAACCATGTCAGTCTGAGCTAAGTTTTTAGAGCATCTTTCAAAGTCTGAAGACTTCTCAAGCTTTAAGCTGGTCCTGGATTTGGAGAAATGGTAAGATACTGAAATATATTGAAGGAGAAAACCAAATTACTCTCATAATTTCAGAGATAAATCCTACCTGAGACACGTGTAGTGTTGGAAGACCGAGCAGCCAGAAATCAGCTGGAAAGGAAGGAGTGGGAAGTAGAGCAGGAAGGCACCACTTAAATGTTGGAGTCTCCATGTAACATCATCATCTCACATTCAAAATTGATTATGGTGGCTCCATTCTCCAACTTAAATGTTGGATTCTCCATTTAAAACACCTGCACTCCATTCACTCTTCAGCATGAGCTGCATGATATAAACAATAAGCTTCAAAAATAGTTTAATATTCAGCTTAGAAGAAAAAATAAAGCATTTCTCAGTTTTAGTTGGTGCCACTCCTGGCAAAATTAAGCTGAAAATTCGAGTTGACAATTTAAAAATGATGCTCAGTATCACCTGCAAATCACAGACAGCTGAACACCATTTCAGATAAATGATTCTGACACCAAAGATAGAGCTGGGCTAAAACCTACCCAAAGAGATAACAATCCCTGATAGCTGCGCTGATAACAGAGCTGCACAAACCACTGACAGCTCCACCAGCAGAGATGTCCTTTCCCTGTGCCCACCTCACCCCTCCCATCCATCATCATCATCATCATCATCTCACTTTTACAGCCCCAAGAGCTGATGGATTCCTGTTTATTCCTGGAAGCAATGCCTTTTGTACTGCACAGGCTCCTGAGGAGCTCTAAAAGATCATTTCTCACCCCTTCAAATCTTGGCTGGAAGTGTGGGCTTTTCCACCAGTTCCACCACAGCCCATTCAGGTTTCCAACTGGGGAATGGTTTCCCAGTGCCAGAGGGCAGGGATGGATGGGATTTTGGGCAGGAATTGTTCCCTGGGAGGGTGGGGAGGGGCTGGGCTGGAATTCCCAGATTTGCTGTGGCTGCCCCTGGATCCCTGGCAGTGCCCAAGGCCAGGCTGGAGCAGCCTGGGACAGTGGGAGCTGTCCCTGCCCATGGCAGGGGGAGGAACTGGATGATTTTAAGGTCCCTTCCAACCCAAACCATGCTGGGATTTTATCATTCATCCAAAGTCTGAGCATCTCATACACAGCCCCTCTGTTCCCTGTCCCCCTTTGTGTGCAAAACCTGGATTAAGCCTCAGCCTGAAGATGCCCTGATCCAACTGGAATGATTCCTGTAGGGGATAAAAATCCCCAACCAAACAGATCAAAATCCCCACTGAAAGAACACTCACACCCCCAACAAGGCATTACCCACCTCCCTTGTGCTTTGTTTGGGACCACATAAATAATCCAGCTAGAAATCAAATCAATTACAACAGCAACGTGTCCAAAATACAGAATAAAAGTCTGGGAGATGTGGCAAAGACCATCCAAGTGAGATTTTAAAAAACCCCACACTAACAAAAACTGGAAGAAATGACTCTCTAGTTATTCCTCTCACCCCAGTGAGTTTCTTGGTGTGAATTCCCAACTCCAAGTCTGGCCCTTCCCCTCCCAGTCCCCCCATGCAAACCTCATCTCCATCGATCCAGGGTTGTTCTCTCTAAGCCTCTGGCCTTGCAAGGCAGCAATTTTCTCACAAATAATCGTTGCAGTTTCATGCTCTTTCATTATTCTAGTACAGGAAATGGCTCAAAACAAAAGTGAAGGCTTCCAGTTATGTATTTTTTTTTAGCTGACCCACAAGCACATCACTGCTCTGGATAATTAAATTGTTGTCATATCAATCAGAAGTTTCTAAAAACACTGCAGAATTGGGGTGGTTTTTTTTTTTCTTATTAAAAAGTCTCTCTTGTTTTTGTGGTTCTATTTGATACAGAGATATGACAGGCATCCTGTTATTTTTTTGATTCCAAGAGTTTCTGGAGCAACAGCTCATCAGGCTCTCCCACAAAAGGAGCTGAATAAAATCCTTTCATTTCCACATCGAGCCCCCTGCTGAGGAATCTGGTGTTGCACATCCCCTCCCAGCAGAGGTACAGCCATCCTCTTCAAAGCCTACACTGGGGAAAAAAGGGAATTTCCCTTCAGAATAAACACAGGGGTGGCATTTCCATTATCCTGTTGTCACAAAAAGCAGAATCAAAGGGATGAAACACAACCAGAGCCACACAGAGGCCCTGAGCTTATGTAAGGTGCCATCCATTTTGATGTTATTTTAGAAATAATAACCCAAATCTATTTTCTTAGTAATTAAAAAAGCTGGGAGACCAATGATTTTGTGCTACTGTTCTTAAGCAAGATCCACCTGATCAATAAATACCAAATTACAGCATTTTAATGTCTTTTTAAAATGTATTTTGAGGAAAAAGTGTCCTAGGCCAGGTTGGGTGGGGCTTGGAGCAACCTGGGATGGTGGAAGTTGTCCCTGCCCGTGGCAGGGGGTGGAATAGGATGGGATTTAAGGTCCTTTCCAACCCCAACCATTCCATAATTCTATGTAGAAATTCCAAGTGGGTAATGATGCCCTGCCCATCTTACACTGAGTATCTTAAGTGAAGACTGGAAACCTTAAATGCTGTTATTTAGAAAAAGATTTCCATTCTTGGCTGTGAGACAAACTCAGAGAAACTCATTTGCCTTCTTCCAGAATTAAATTGCCCCAGTGCTGCACAGTTCAGGCAGAAAAAGGTTGAAGCATCAAGAAACACTCAGAGAACTCTTCCCTAACTTCTGTCTAATGTCTGTTTTTTTTTTCCTTCTGAATGAAAACATAAATTTCATTACTGGAACATGATTAAATGTTGTTTTTTTCCTATCTGAAAACCCAGTGATCAGCACCTGAGCATCCCAGCTGTCAATGAGAACAGCCTCAGGCTCTGATCTGCAGGAACTGAACAATTAGTAATTAATTAGAACAAAGCTGAGCAGTACAACACGAGCTGTATTGGCAGCTAGGGTTATTAGAGTTGCAAAAATGAGGGTTGGGCCTCCTGCTATGTGTGAGCACAGCAAGCTCATGGTTTCTTCAGCAAGTTCACAGAAAACTTCCCTTAAAAATGTGATTTTTTTTTTTCTTTTTCTCCTTGATGTGACAGCACAAAACTCCTGTCCCCAAAAATACCCTTCTCCTCCCCACCTCTGCAGGGTGTCAGGCTGCCTTGTGACAGGCACAGTTTCTGCCTTGCCCCAGTCCTGCTCCTTTTCCACTCAGTTCTCTCCAACAAAAAAAAGTTCTTCTGCCTCCAAAATAAACCTATGATCATCCTTGATGTCTGGAAAATCCTTCAGAGAGATTAAAACTGGCTGACACTGTTCTTTAATTTGAATTTCATCCTCACAAATTCTTTACTAACAACACCCTACAGCTGTGCCCAAAGAGCTCAGGGAAGGAACAGGTGATATCCCAAATTTTGGGAGCTGTGATTGTGCAGAAGGAACAAGGCCTTTGCAAACACACCCATCACTGCTCTGCCTCCCTTTGCAGAGAATTCCCTGATCACCACTTCTCCTCCAAAGCACAACCAGCAGCCTCAGGGCTCTCTGGGGATGGGCAGGTACAGAGAGAGGCTGGCAGGCAGCTGCAAGGGAGTTCAAGTGGAAAAAAAAATTAAAATACACCCCAGAGAGGATGTTTGCAGCCACTTTAGTGCATTAGAGATGCCACTTGTAAGGGTGAGAACGGCAGAAAACAAAAAGTCTCTGCTCACAGCGTGGAGAAATTACTGACAGTGGGGCAGGAGTAATGAAAAATGTTCCTGGTGCTTCTGAGTGTTGAGGAAATTTCAATTGTTACAGCCAGAAAATCACCCAAGTATTAATGTAAAACGAATGGAAAGTATGATATCAGTCCCACACCAGATCTGCTCCGTAATTCAGAATAACTCACATTAAAATATATAAACAATCAAGCCAGTGATAAACTGTGCAATAAACACAGAATAAAGCACGAAAAATCCCTGCCAATTCACTGGGTGCTGTAACTTTGGGGATCTCCAAACCTGCTGCTGATTGAGAGGATGAATATTAAGATTAAACCCCCCCTAAATTGAGTAGTTCTCAGATAAACATGTATTTAGGTCAATGATTTCCCCTCCTTCCCCAAAAACTGTGCCACTGACTCCAAATGCAGGAATGTCTCTGCTGCAGCTTTGGAGAATTTGGATCATCAGATCAGGCAGCCAAGGGCAGCACTGATTCAGTTCTGATGGCTCTGTGAAATGACTCCATCAGGAGCTTCCTCTCTCCACTCACACCTAAATATAAACAGCCACCTTCAATATTGAAATAGGTTTTCTGGTCAGCTTTGGGAATTTGAAAACCTTAAGGGAAATAGAATTATAAAATGGTTTGGGCTGGAGGGGGTGTTAAGGATTAACTGGTTCCACCCCCTGCCATGGGCAGGGACAGCTCCCACTGTCCCAGGCTGCTCCAGCCTGGCCTTGGGCACTGCCAGGGCTCCAGGGGCAGCCCCAGCAAAGCTGGGTGAGCACCCTGTGCCAGGGCCTCTCCATTTCTTCCCAATATCCCTCCTAAATTTCCCCTCTTTCAGCCTGAAGCCATTACTCCTTGTCCTGTCACTACAATTCCTGATGAGAAGTCTCTCCCTGACTTCCCTGTGTTCCCTTCAGATCCTGGCAGGTGCTGTGGGGTCTCCACACAACCTTCCCTTCTCCAGGCTGACCCACCTCAACAACCCAGCTCACTCACTGCTGCTCAAAGCCACACGTCTGGGCCATAAATGTTGTGTTTGGGAGATCTGATTTGGCATCAGGGACCTCACACCTGTGGAAATCCTCTCATGAAAATGTGAGGTAACTGCACAACCTTCTCCAGGTTCAAATTGTCTGGATAATCAGAGAAGTTTCATCTATTTTAGGCCTCTTTGCAAAATCTTGATTTGTTACCTCTTCACTTTTAACCATTCAATGTTTCAGCCTATGAGGTCACACCTCCATCCTCCATAAGGAATAAAATTGTGCCAAAAGGTGCAAATTGTCTGAAATGCATCAATCTATTGACAAGAAAGCCAGGAAGAGCCAGCAAGAATATTTGCATACACCCAGCCAAACTTGAAATGCCAAATCATTTCTGCCAGAGCTCCTGTTAAANAAAAAAAAAAAATTAAAAAAAAAAAAAAAAAAATGTTTAAAGCACTAAGGTAGGACACAGGGCTAAAGCCAAATCTCCAGAGTTAGTCCAGCTTTGCCAAGCCAGGTCCTAAAGCAGATTAAAAATGCAGTGACACCCCTGGGGGCAGGATTCCTCCCTAGGAGCAGGATTTAGCCCATTCCCATTGGGATTCTCCAGGTTCCTGCAGGTTCAGATCTACCAAATTTACCAGCCCCTCCCAGTTGGGTGCTGCTGGCAAACTGGGCCCAGCTCCAGTGCCCAGGATCCCACGGGATTTGAGCAGGGTAGGAGAACAGCTTGGAAAACTCATGTGCAACCTCCAAACCTACAAATGACTTCCAGTGCTGCCCACACACTCCACAGTCAGATTCAGCAGCTCAGAAACTCGAGGAGAAGGAGCTTTTCTTGCCCCAAAGAAGAGCAGAGAATGATAAATGAAATACCAGCACTATATTTAGAAAATAAACTCTTTCCGCTGCCGTTCTAATTCGCGGAGTGTCACAACATTTTGAGTTTCCTTGGAAATATTATCTGCAGGGGGAAAAAAAAAAAAACACATTTAAACACGGCACATTCTCACTCCCATTTCCAGCTGCAGCAGAGGACAGCTCAAAACCCTTCCCAGGAAGACGTGGCACAAGGATTTGGTGGCAGTCACTGCTCTGCCCCTGGGCTGCACCACCCCTGCATCCCTGACACTCCATCCACACATTTCCCAACTCCCACCTTTTACTATTCCTAGCCCCACTAACCTCACAGATTTTCAGTTTAAGTTGGTTTATTTGCATGATGGAAGTAAAAAAAAAAAAAAAAGAAGTTTTTCTCCTTGGAGAGCAGCAGAGTGAAGGTTGGGAGATGCTGAATGGCCTCCTTTGATGTGAGAGGTTTACACTTGACCTTCTGTTTTCCTTCCTGGATATTTATATCCTCTTGGCTCCCACAGCAGAATAACAGTGAGATCCACACTCTGACCTGCTCAAGTGAAGCTTTGATCCCTCTCCTAAAAGTGAATCCATGGCACTTGGTTCTAACAATTTTGGGGAGATAAATGAGTAATTTTCAGCTTAATTTAGCTCTCATGGCACTTGAGCAGCTAAATAGATTATTCCAAGCCAAAATTTATCACTTCAGTAATTCCAACGCATCGCCTCAAAAGGCAAGGATTAGCTTTTCAAAGACTCAAAATTAATCCCAAAAAATTCTTCCCTGTGAGGGTGGGGAGGTCCTGGCACAGACTGTCCAGAGAAAATTCTGGCTGCCCAATCCCTGGAAGTGTCCAGGCCAGGTTGGAGCAGCCTGGGATAGTGGGAATTGTCCCTGCCCATGGTAGGGCTGGAACTGGGATGGGCTTTAAGGTTCTTTCCAACCCAAACCATTCTGGGATTCTGTGATTCAATCCAGAGCACCAATGTTTTGACCCAACATCAACACAAAACCAGGAAAAAACATCAAAACAGCCTCTGAAAAAGGAGGACATTCCCATATCAGTTCTAAAATTCACATATGGGATCTGAAAGTAGAACTTTATGGCTCATTTCTTCCTCAAAATGAAAACTCCTTAGGAAACAGCAAATTTTCTATATAAATAACTGTCAAAGCACACTATTGTGATGCCTCAACACTCATTTCTGAGACATTTCCAGGATTTTTATTTGCCTTTCTACTGCTATAATCTTTAATTCCTTTTAATCAACACGAAGTATATTGTTTAGCTGAAAGTAAGCTGATTTTTATTTGGTGATATAATAACACATACAAGAAGCAAGGCACCAATGAAATCTGGGGAAGAGGAAGAGATTCCACTTGAAATGAGGACAAAAAAAACCTTGATTCAGAAAATCTGTTGCTTTCCAAGGAAAGTGAACCTATGTGGCCATTTCCAACAGGAAAAATGAATATTCCATATTCATTTTTATTGCAGAGCAGCTTTGCAGCCCACACTGGGTAAATACACTGGACTCAAATTATTTTCATTGTGACCACATTGAAATTGCTTCATTTATATTATTTTGTGAGTAACTTCAGGGAAATCTATAAAACAGAAAATAAAATAGCAATGGGAAATATAGCATTCCACAGCAGGGCAGAATTTTTGAATGGATCTGCTGAAACGCCTCAAAATAGCAAAAAAATAGGTATTTCCTACATCCAGCTTTAGGGAAAGACTGGAGCCCCTGGCAATGGAAGAGCTAAGCCTGTAATACTTTTCCCTTCTTGTAAACCCAAGGATTACAATCCCTTCCCATCCCTGTGTTTAATGCAGCTAATACAGCTAATACATATTTATTGGGATTCTCCATGCAAACCCAGCAAAGCCCTTGGAAATTGAAGCCAAAAAGCATTAAAATGATCTTTTAGTCTTCTTTAGGGCTGCTTCAGACGTGTATTTTATAGGGGCATCACTAATGTGATAATCACAGATTCTGGGGGCTCCAAACTCAGAGGGAATTCCCAGAAATGCTCAGGATCAGCTGGAAGTATTCTGGTTTGAGGTTAGCTTGGGTGCAGTTCTCTGAAAAAAATGTCACTTCAAACCCTCGTCATGGTTTAGAGTGTCCTGAGGTGCCACAACCTCAGGTCAGAGCCAGCAGACAGTGACTTCCCACTGGGAGTGTGGCCAGGGATTCTTCTCCCTCTCCTAGGGAAGGGAATTACCCTGGGCTGCAAATGGCAATGCTGGGTTCTGATTAAAAATAAAGAGGTTTTACTTCATGGAATCACAGAATCCTCGAGGCTGGAAAAGCCTTCTGAGATCATCAAACCCAACCTCACCACTGCCCCACGTCCCCAAGTGCCACATGGATTTCCAAATCCCCTCCAGGGATGGGAACTCCACCCCTGCCCTGGGCAGCTGGGCCAGGGCTGGACAAACCTTTCCATGAAGGAATTTCCCCAATATCCAACCTCAGCTTCACCTGGGGGCCTTCCCTCTCCTCCTGTCCCTGTTCCCTGGGATCAGATCCCAAATTCCCCCCTCACTGCCCCTCCTGGCAGGGAGTTGTGCAGAGCCACAAGGTCCCCCCTGAGCCTCCTTCTCTCCAGGTCACTGTGGAGTATCCCAAAATTCCATTTCTCACCATTGCTTAGGCTGGAAAAGCCCTCTAAGATCACCAAGTCCAACCCCAGCACTGCCAAGGCCACCACTGTCCCATGTCCCCAAGTGCCACATCCACACATCTTTTAAATCCCTCCAGGGATGGAAACCCCTCCACTGCCATAACAGCAATGAGGATTTTCAAAAGAAGATGTTTTAATTATCAAAATGATGAATATTCAATACTCATAATATTTACAGATTCATGAGAAAACCCCAAATTTTCCACTTTGTCAGGCCTAGGGAGCTGATTGATCCCACTGCCAGTTATTGCCATGGATAAACAAACACAGGAAAACCACCACAGTTTTCAAAAATTAATAATAGGAGGAAAGGAGTAGAGGTCAGGGCTTTATTGCCAATTCCAACTTCCTCACCTCAGGAAAGGCAGATTTAATTAAATATATGTAATTTAAATATATTTATTGAAAGTAGCCCAGTTCTTACACGTACAAAAGAAAGTTCATGTGTTTTCATGAGTCATGATTGTTCCTCGTCTTCCTGAACTCATAGCAAATCTTGGAAACTCTTTTCAGACACTTCAGTGAAAGCAGAACTTCCCATATCATGTAGAGGGCTAAAAATATTCCAGCAAGTTCCCTCAAAGTCTAAAGTATCTGTGAGAAAAGGGCTTTTCCCACAGATAAATTCACAATATCGACCATTTAGAACCTGTTCGTATTTACTTCTAAACAGCACAGGTGGGAGACACTGCATCAGCTCCTCAAATAAAGGATAAATGTGTTTGTGGAAGGGTAAGAATAAAAATCATGGAATGGTTTGGGTTAGAAGGGACCTTAAAGCTCAGGTCCTTCCACTGTCCCAGGCTGCTCCAAGCCCTCTCCAGCCTGGCCCTGGATATTCCAGGGATGGAAAAATCCCTGTATTAAAGCTGAATTCTGGTGCTTTGATACTTTGGAAAATTTCATTGGAGCTTTAAGGGTCTGTAATACCTAAAATTATTTGAATAACCAGAAGGAATAGTTCCCCACTTGCACAGGACTCACCCCTCTTAAAAGAAATATAACTCCATTAAAAATAAATAAACTAAATCAAAATCACCATCTCGCTTACCAAGCAAGCTTGACTTTCCCTTAGAAATTCTAATACATCCTCTCAATTCTCCATTTCACACTGCTGGGTTTGGCTGAGCAGAAGCCATGTGAAATAGGTGTTATTAAAATGCCATATGCAGCATCAGATGGTATTTCCTTACACAGTTCAGTTGCTGAGCTCTGGAGGAAAAGAAATGGTAATTCTATGCAAAATAAGCTGTGACTCACCAGCACGCTGCTTTTGCAATTAGCAGATTCCCCACTTTTATTTACATGGGTTTGAGCTCTCTGAGATAGTTTAAAAACTTCCTGATTAAACAAAAATCAAAACCAAAACCAGTTTCAGAGATTTAAAGTTCTCTCTCTAAAGACAGAACTGATACCCTGAGGACTGGCAAAGAAGCTCGATATTAAAACCAGGGATTTCACATTGAGGAAATGATGGGATGCATGGATACCCCTCCAATTTGTAAAATACACCCCAAAAACTTTAAACTTCCCTCAAAGACTCAAAGTATTGTGATTTTATACCCCCCTCATACACACATTCCATGGGGGCTGTACACAAAACTGAGGACTGCCACAGACTTTATTTAATCTCACACTTAATAGCTTTATAAATTCAACTAATGCAGCATTTTTTTTCTATTTTTTGGCTTAATCCCAGTTATTTCTCTGAGTTTGCAAGCACCTTCACCTGACCATTAGAGAAACACCCACTGCTCTTTGGTTTTGTTGGTGAGAATTTTGGAACATGGATTTGCCAGAGCTGCAATCAACACTAATACTAACAATAATAACTATTATTATTATTATTATTATCATTATTATTATTATTAGCTACACCAACATTTGGTATCTCTCCTTTTCCCACAGGGGCCCTTTTTTTCTCCTGGTTGCCTCGGTGATGCTGCAGCAGAGCTGCTGTGGGTTGGTTTCTGTGGCTTCCTTGGCTCAGGAATGGCCAATCAGCAACACTTGGAATGGTGAAAGCAGAACCAAACTTCTAAAAAGATGGAATTAATCCTTATTCACTTCTTACCCTTGAGTTTCTCCCCACCCAGACAAGGTTTGCAGTGCTCCTGTTGTTCTGCACAACTTGGACACACTGAAATATCCACTTGAGAACATCCTGCATTTATTCCAGCAAAATTACTGCTGTATTTGGAACAAGTTTATTCCCATTATTCCTATTACATTAACTTCCACTCAGATTTTCAGCATTCCAGGAAAGGAAAGGCTTTGGATCCCACCATCCTAAGAGGTGTCATGAAGAACAACAGGATTAACTCATCCATTCAGGCAGCCAAAGGTACAAGGTGCCATCACCTCCAGTGCTTTGCTCTGGAAAACCAGGATGGGACAGGATAGGATTGGGTTGGACTGGATCCCTGGTCTGTCTTTATATCCACATACATTTCCCCCACTATTTACTAATTATTCACCTTTCAGACTGTAAAATCCAAGATGAAAACATAGCACAAACCAGCTTATATCCTGGAACCACATCTTTTTAATAAAATAATCCATTATTAAACTAAGGGAAGGCAGACTAAGCATTAACTTCAACACTTCCTGATGCCAAACTCAGAATAACTGCCTGAGAAGAGATGCTTACAAAGTTGAGAGTCCAAAAAAACCTCCACAAACAACCCAAAAAGTCCCCAACAAGCTGCAGGTTTGGTTTTGTTCTTTCTTTTATAAAAATGAGAAATCAGAAGCCCAGAGAAGTCCCAAGGCCCAGGGCAGTGCTGGGCACTGCAGAGGCACCTCCAGTCTTGGAGGCAGCTTTGGGTCACAAAAAAAGGACATGGAGGGGCTGGAGCATGGGCAGGGAAGGGAATGAGTTGGGAAAGGGCTGGAGAATTCCTGAGAGAGCTGGGAAAGGGCTGGAGAATTCCTGAGGGAGCTGGGAAAGGGCTGGAGAATTCCTGAGGGAGCTGGGAAAGGGGCTCAGCCTGGAGAAAAGGAGGCTCAGGGGGGACCTTGTGGCTCTGCACAACTCCCTGCCAGGAGGGGCAGTGAGGGGGGAATTTGGGATTTTATCCCAGGGAACAGGGACAGGAAGAGAGGGAACAGCCTCAGGCTGGGCCAGGGCAGGCTCAGGTTGGAAATTGGGGAAATTTCTCCACAGAAAATGCTGTTAAACACTGGCAGGGGCTGCCCAGGGTGGTGATGGAGCCCCATCCCTGGAGGTGTCCAAGCAACACCTTGAAGGTGGCACTTTGTGATATGGTTGAGTTGGCACGGTGGGATTCAGCTTGATGGTTTTGGAGGTCTTTTCCCACCTTAATGATTCCATTTTAAAGGCAATTATAAATCCCTAATGAACTGGTTTGCAGCTCTTGGCCCCAGTGTCACAGTGTCCCCCCTGCCCCAGCTTAACACGGGCCTGTTTAACACAGCAAATACAACCATGAGGGGGCTGGGCGGACTGAAAACAAAAATCAGCAACTAAAGCTGCCTCCTTGCCTTGTACTGATCATAGAGAAAAGAAAAGAGGTCACATCAATTCAGCTGAAGCTGGTGCAAAGTGTGTTTTTAGGTTATCCTGCATATCAGCACTGCCAGCACGATGAGCAGATGCCTGGCTGGGTTGGGCAGAGCCCCCTCCTTGTCTTGCTGAGCAAAGTGACTCCTGCACCTCAGAAAGGTCATTAAACACCACCCAGGGAGCACTGCACTAATCAAAATAACCCAATCATAAATTATAAATTTACTATCTGAGCACATAATCCTGGGGTGTTACAAACGGTATTGGGAAAATCCTGAAGAAGCTGAAGGAAAAGCAGTGAAACAGGAACTCTGCCTGCACACAAAGCTCCAGGGGCTGCTACAGCCCCTCCTGAATTTACAGAGCCCACAAGAGTTGGTTGGTTTGGAACACGAAGGTTTTCCTCTGCAAGCCAAGCTGACAGCAAACATATGCTCAAGTGCTGCTGCAGCAGCCAGTGAAGCCTGGCTACTTTGTAGTAATAAATATTAAATAACTACATATGTTAAAGAAATCGTTTTCAATTACATCACTAGAATAATTCTATCAAATAATATTTAACAACATAAGATTGTTAAATACTAAAATAAATAAATAATGAATTAATATTCTGATTTTTTATTTCAGTTGGGTACAGATTGGGTTACAGTAAGTGCCTGCATCAATGAGCATCACGTGGATACCACAGCTGCTTTTCTGAAGGAGATGAACACTGGTGCAAGGTTATCACCATGAATAAACCACCTGAGAGGTCGATATTCCCTAATTTACAATGCCAAGGGGTTTTTTTCTGACCTCACAGAGCGAAAGCAAATGGAAATGAAAGGTTCTGCTTCCTGCAGACCTTGTTTGCACCATTCCAACACACCTGGTACATCCCTGTGCCTGACGTTCCCCTTTTCACCCCAAATTTGCCCCTCAGCTTCAAACCTTGCTGGACTACGGCTGAATACACTCAATTATTGCTGCAGCTTGACCTGGGAACAGGAGTGCCTTTCCTTTATTTTCCTGCTCCATTCCAGCCCAGATTCAGCTGGGACTGATTTTTGCTCCCCTCATTTCTGTTCCATCAGTCTGGGCCTCCCAACCAGTACAGCAACCTCAAACCATTCTGGAATTTGTACCTGGAGAAAAACAGCAAAATTCCTTAAAAAAACAGCCAAGATTTGTGGATGAGCCTTAGTATAGCAGAGCCAAGGAAAAGCTTCAGCTCAGTCACAGGATGGGTTGGGCAGAAAAGGACCTTAAAGACCGTCCAGTCTGCCCATTTTGCAGTTCAGACAAAAGAGCATCAGGGATAATATTCAGCTGCTTATCAGGAGTGATGGTTTCTCATTTCAAATCAGACCTTGCCACCTGGCCAGTGATCCTCAAAAAGCTGACACTTAGAGAAAGAAACATCACAGCTTTGGGATGGGGAGAAGTATTCACCAGAATAGCTCCAAGGGCTCAAATACTCTGTATTTTCCATTTATGTGGGGAAAAAAAAAAAAAAAAANAAAGAAGTGAAAAAAAAAATCTCCTCAGAACAGCGTGACCCTGCTGGAGAACAGGGCTGCTGTGTTTTCCCACCGGTGCCTGGAACAGACAAAAGTGGAAGCTGATGACTAAAGGAACAGCTAAAAATACCCCAAGTAGTCTGGATCTGAGAGTTGTGTGCCCTCACTGCAATTAGCAAATTGCATATTCAGTTTCACTGACACTAATGAGTGCAACCGAGTTCATCTACACCTCAATTAACTTCAAGAGACGCTTCTTTTCCACAAATAATGGCAATTCCTCCTTGCTTTTGCACAGTCTCTCTTTCTGCCTGACCCCTCGGGCAGTAAATCACCGCCTCGTTTGCTTCAAATAGGGTTTGGAGGGATTAAATGGGTGAAAGAAAAGAGAAAAATGCACTTCCAGCACAGGGAGAAAAGGCGAAGGAAACTCTTGCACTGGATGGGAGCAGATGGATGCCAGCAGGTTTTGGGGATACAGCTGTAATTGTGTGTACTTAAGGAAAATCAGGAAGATTCATTGAAGGAAAAGTCCAGCCCAGGGAACAAGGCACCTCTGGTACTGCTTGGGACCTTTCCAGGTCTGACCACCACACTGAATCAGAGCTTAAAAATCAGTTTTCAACTCAAGTTGGAGGAGAAATCCCAGCCTGTATAAGAATTCCCCCCAGCAGGATTAGCAGGTGGGGCCAAAAGGCTGCAGTTTGGCACTGCTAATTCATTAATAAAGTCCTTGTAGATCTTTCTCTATTTCTTTTGTTGAAGGATACAAGAAAGAGATTGGTAGGGGTTGGACTTCAATCAATAAATGGCAATGCAGTGTTAATCAGGTAATTTTAAGCATTACATTTAAAGCAATGAGGTAATGGTTGAAGCATCATCCAGAGGGGAGGGAGAGGAAATGGATTTATGGTATCTGAGAAAATAAGATGAGAAATAAATCAAGAGATGAGGAGATTTCAACCCCAAACCACCAGTGAGGATGATATTGAGGAAGGATCACCTGGACACCCCTGGGAGCAGCAGGCTGGGGGAGGACACTGGGATGGTCCCCAACCCTGCCACCACCAGACCTCACTGCTGGGTTTGCTCTTTATCCCATCCGCTCCTGACACACAAGCACAGAATCATGGAATGTTTGGCTTGGGAGGGACCTCAAAGCCCATCCAGTCCCACATCTTCCAAGATGTTCAGCCTGGAGAAATGGAGACTCAGAGGTGCCCTTATCACTCCACAACTCCCTGAAAGGTGGCTGTGCTCCGGTGGGGTTGGGCTCTTCCTCCAGGCAGCACTGACAGAACCAGAGGACCCAGCCTTGAGCTGTGCCAAGGGAAATGGAGGCTGGATATCAGGGAAAAGTTTTTTCACAGAAAGGGGGATAAAGTATTGGAATGGTCTGCCTGGGGAGGTGGTGGATTCACCATCTCTGGATGTGTTTACGACTGGATGTGGCACTCGGTGCCAGGGTTTAGTTGAGGTGTCAGGGTTGGGTTGGACTCGATGATCTTCCAGCCTGCTGATTCTGTGATTCTGTAATAGCCCAGGCTGCTCCAAGCCCCAATGTCCAACCTGGCCTCGGACACTTCCAGGGATCCAGGGGCAGCCACAGCTTCTCTGGGCACCCTGTGCCAGGGCCTCCCCACCCTCACAATCAACCTTCCCTTTTGTTCAGCTCCTGACAGCACTAATTACCAGAGAAGTGTGCAAACAGATGCTAATTTGGAGCAGTATCACTCAGGAGAAGCCGTTTGGCAAGAGGCAGTGGCTGATGGAAAATCCAGCTATTGATTTTCCTATCGGCTGCTGTCATCGCTGCTGCTGCTGCTGCCTGTGAACAAACAACCCAGAGAGTATTTGCTTTCCAATGACAGCTGGTGTCAGCATCAGCAGGCATTTGCTGTCATGCTTCCTGCAGAATAAACTGATATTTTGCTATTTAATGTGTTTCAAAATCATCGCTGCAATTCCTGATGGCATTGTTGTATCAAATGCACGTGGAGCTTAAAGCCCTGGCAGAGCACTGAGCATCCACAGCCAGTTCCCACTCAAATCCTTAAAAACTCTCTTCAAGACATGGCATTAAAAAGGATTGCTCCTTTTGAACATATTTACTAAGGAGCAGAAAAAACTCCATGTGAATAGCAGCACAATAATCACAGCAATAACACAGAAACATCCTCTCGGGAAATATTTAGCACAAGTTGAGTTTTGAGTGCTGCTCAGGGTATTTACAGCTCACAAAAACCTAATTTTGAACTTGGAAGGGATTTCTATAATTATTGATTTCTCTTCCTTACTTTGCAAGTTGGATTTTTGCATAAAGGCCTGGGTTTTTTTGAGGATAGGAATAAAAAAAAAGGCAGTGTTTTCCCAGCAGCCCTTGACAGCTGCCTCAAAGGAAACACAGAGGACGGTCCAACTTGGAACCTCCTTGGAGTAAAACTCTGATAACAAAGCCGTGGATTTGACCATCACACTTAGAGATGCTGAAATTCCATCCAAAACTATTTTTGGGTGGAAAATACCCCTTGGTGAAGTGTGGCTTGTTACCATGGGAATAATTCTTTGGACTGAGCTGCATCCTGGACCTAAGATCAAAGCGAATTATATTTCTATTTTGGAAATAAGAAGTGGCTTAAAAATAAAATAGAAATGCAGCATTTGTGCAGGACACGGAGTCCTAAATGTGCAGAGTTTATTTTCCTAAATAAACCAGCAGCTGAGGCAGGGCAGAGCCCACAGGCTGGTCCTGCCCTGGCTCCTTCTGTGCCAAGCACCAGCAGCACCCACTGAGATCCTGCCCTTGGAAAGGCCCTCCTGTTGGAACACCAGTTGTTTGCTCAGAGAGTGGGTTTTTGCTTTTTGTTTTTAATTCAAAATGAGCCTTTTCTCCCACCCAGTGTTTACTGTGGCATCCTCTGATCCCAGGGAGCTGGCAGGGCCCTGTCCCTGCCCAGGCCATCTGTCTGTGCTTACTGGGACCTACTGGTGGCCCCAGTGCCATGGGGGTGATGCCTGAAGTGGCTCCCCAGAAACAGAGACCGGACAGGAGTAAGGGAATAACAGTGGATATTTATTTGAAGGCCTTCTAGGCCCACCCTGGGGAGCCAGAGGCTGCTCTCACACCCTGGGCCCCAAGATGGACGACAAAATGGACAACGAGTCACGAGTTCCTCACACAGTTACAAGTTTTGGTCCATTTGCATATCAGCATAAATTCCCCAATTACAACTTTAGCTAATGATGTAATTGTCCCCAGTTTGCCCCCTTTTCCAGCATGTTGGGTTACACATTCTGGGCCCAGGACAGTCTGGGTGTCCTTGCAGAGCAGGCCTTGTTATGTCTACGTTAACGTGGGAGAGAGAGCAGCAGCTCACAGGTTTTAAGACAGAGTTACACACTAAGCACTACAGGATTAAGTTAAAATCAAAGGCACCAGAGGAGGCACAAACACCCAGGGCCTGTGCTCCAGACAGGGCTGGCGGCCACTCAGACCCTGCAGTGGCATTTGGGTCACTCCTTGCACATCACACATTGAGGACAAAACAGCAGCAGGGGGGGACACAAGGGGATGCCAGGTGAAAAAAGCACATTTCACACCCCAGCAGGAGAGCCAGCCAAGGCACCACGGGGATCCTGGGGATGGCTCTGTCCTCTGCCAAGGGGTTCCAGGGACACTGAGGTGTCCCCAGACACAGCACACACAAACACAGCCACTGATCCAGCCAATGCCTGCCCAGGGCTTGGCTGCTCCCAGGCTTTCTCCAGGGAATATTCTATAGATATGAATATTATACAGATAATAAATCCTTCCCTGGGAGGGTGGGGAGGCTCTGGTTCAGGGTGCCAGACAAGATGCCCCATCCCTGGAAGTGTCCAAGGCCAGGTTGGAGCAACCTGGGATGCTGGAAGATGACCCTGCCCATGGCTGGAGATGGAACTGGGTGAGCTTTAAGGTCCCTTCCAACCAAAACCACACAGGAAGGCTCTGAAATCCCTGAAATGACATTTTTAGCCTCAGGGGATATGGAACTAAAGCAGCCAACCTGACTTCCTTTGAAGAACCCTTCCAGATGAAACAGGTTTGAAACAGCATCACCAAAATCTCCAGCAGGGTCATTTATAAACACAACCCCCCCCCCAGTATTTTCACTTTTTCTGTTTGTTTTCCATTTCCATCTCATGTTTTCACTAACCCTTCCCACACAGTAACAAATGGATTACTCTCAAACAAGGAAACTTTCAAAGCAAGTCTTTCTGTATTTCTTGAAAGATACTTAAAACTCTTATTTCAAGTATTTTTCCAGCTCTTTGTGTTTCCTGCTCCAGGGATCTTGGGAATTTTTCCCCTGGTAGATCTGGACCACAATGACCAAAGCGCAAATACATCCCCACACTTTTAACCACGTCCCAGTTTCACAGAGATCAGTCACACACAGGTACATTTTAGAGTAAATAAATACAGGCCCCAGAGACCAAGGAAGGAGATATTTTCCCCAAATTATTCATATTTTGCTGTTCTACAAGTCCTCCTCTAATATTTTTAGTTTTTATTTGATATTCCTGGAGAGTTTATTCCAAATCAATCAATAGACAGCTTATCAAGGTAATTTTGATTAATTTGCAGTCCTTCAATGTAACTAGCTGAGCTACATTTCAGCAAGACCTGCACATTAGGCAATATTTTTATTTTTCTTGTATTTACCTCCTTTCCAACTGATGCAGAGATGCCCAAGAGCTGCTGCCCCAGAGGACCCATTTTTTCAGATCAGCTGAACTCTGCTGCCTGTCAGACTTGTCTTTGAGGATAGATCAGCCCAAAAAAAAGGGGAGAGCTTTTTATAGAATAAATTCAGATTGTGCAGTCCCACCCTGAGGATGGAAATCCTGATTGCTGAATATTTTGCTTGTGGCTCAAACATGTGATAAAAGCTCATCCCATGGATTCAGTGGAATAACCTGACCGGCTCTGGCCGTGTTATAACACCAAAATTTTCCTCCTGTGACTGGAAAATAAATGTTCAATGACTGGCTGAAGCTGCAACAAAGTGAAATCCCCTCTACCAGAGGACCTGGCCACGTATTTGTATCCCAGGAAATATCAGAGAAAAATCTACTCGTGGTACAGTTAAATAAAATATTCCATGGACAGCCCTCAGCCTCATCACACCCTCCTTGCAAAGACTGGGGGAGGATGCAAGGGGAAGTCACAGGAATTCTTTTTTTTTTCCTGCAATTTTCCCTCTTCCCTCCAAGTGCTCTGTCAGCAGAATCCCATGCCAGCTGTCATGGGAAAACCCAGCCTGGGAAACTGAGGCTCAGCTCCTTTCCCTCTCCCCAAAAGTTGGTTTGGATTAATTGTTTGCAGGATATTAAATCCAAAATCCCATCTCCACATCTTCATGTGTGTAAGGAAAGGAAGAACAGAAATTCTGTGTCTGGCACAAAGCTGAGGCAGCAGGTCCCTGTGGAAAAAGCAACCAGGTTTTCATCTCCCAGGCAGAATAATTTTTATTATTTTTCATTTTCAGGCTCTGGAGAACTATTTCCAAGCATTTGAAAGGACCAAAATCATGCTCTGAGAGATGGCAAAGCTCATTTAAAGCCTTCTGGATGTACAAAAGCAAGGAAATCATATCCTGGGAAGCCAGAGCAGCTCATTTTGAGCAGGGATATGGGAAAAGGAGAGGTGAGAGGTCACCCTTGTGCTTTGTGGCTCTTACAACCACAAGGCCTTTTCCTTAGGCAATGGCTGATTGTGGAAAAACTGGGAAAAAGGCAGATAAATGGGATGTCTCAGGAAGATTTTTGAACTTGAAGTAGATGGAAGAGCTGAACTGATTTGCTGGCCAGAAATTGTCCTGGCAGCTGCAAAGCCATGCACTGATAGCTCTGATTTTGTGAGCTCCGAGTCAATCTCTTCCCATCAAGAGAGGAAAATGAGGATAATTTGCTCACACAGCCCCGAGCTCGGCGTGGCTGGCAGAACTGTCTGCCCCAGTGAGGATCATCCCTGAGAACTCCATCTCAGGAGGCACTGAGGGCTTCTCACACATTCCTCCACAGAAGAAAAAAATCAAATATAAATATAAATATCCCTCTGCAGGGAGAGAAACAGAATGGAGCTGCATTTTCTCTCAGCTGTGCAGTCTCATCCCTTCCTTGCCCATCACATCAGGCAGGAAAACCTGCCCTGGGGCACATGGATTTGGTACTTGGGATCTGCTTTTCCAGCTTGAAAACATTATTTTCCCAGTAGCTGTCACAAAAAGCTGAGCTCAGCCTTAGCAGGAGCAGCACCCAAGGAGTTCTGAAATCACATCCTTAATTCTATTTATTTATATATTATTTTTATATATATATATAAATACATATATAAGTCTTTCTAGAAATATATATTAAAATAAATAAATAAATAAATAAATAAATTTAGATATTATTTATTTATTTACACTCAAGTAGGAGGTTCAAGTGGAACCTTCTCATTCCACAGCTCCCTGACAGGAGCCAGGCAAAGGTCAGGCTCTGCTCCCAGGAAACAGGGACAGGATGAGAGGGAAGGGCCTCAAGCTGGGCCAGGAGAGGTTTAAATTGGATATTAGAGAAAATTCCTTCATGGAAAGGTTTTCCCAGCCCTGGGCAGTGGTGGAGTTCCCATCCCTGGAGGGATTTTGGGGATGTGGCACTTGGGGACGTGGGGCAGTGCTGTGGGAATGGTTGGGCTCCATGATCTTACAGCTCTTTTCCAACCTTGACAACTCTGGGATTCTTAAAGATTCCAACTGGACCAAATTCCTTTCCTGAAAGGCCAAAAAAAGAATCACACTCATATTGCTGAAAAACCCACTGGACAAAATAATGGGACTGGAACTCATTTCTGGCTGATTTTGCACCTGTTTCTCTGTTGTTCTGGCCATATCACAGAATTAAGCTGCATAAAGATATATGGAAATATTATTATATATTTCTGGAGAGCAGAGAGCCAAGTCTAATTATCCCCAAAATTCATGGTCACTAAACTTAGGTCAACACCAAGTCAATCCTACTTTGCAGAAAAAGCACTTTAAAATAAGAACAAACCCCAAAACCACACAAAATGGAACCATGCTGGCTCCCAAGGGACCTTCTGTCCACAGGTCAAGTACAAACTATAAAGTGCTTTTGTAGAGGTGAAATTAAATTATAAAAACCCTACGAAATGAATCCCCCTTGGTCTGAACAGAAGCTTTCCAACCAACTTGAAATCCTGAGAGATACCTCAAAATTTATTTCATGAAAAATTATTTACCATCCACTGATCTTGGGAATTTTGCTTCTCCTCTCATGGACTGATTCTTTCAGGGAACCAACTAAAGGCATTAACTAAAAATAAAAAGCAAACGAGATCAGCTTAAGCAGCTTCCTTAAAAAACATATCCTATTTCACAGCATGCTAATTAATAGAACAGAAGTGATATTTTGATATCATGATTAAGAACAGTTCATTTTGAGCATCTTTCTCACCAGCAGATCAAGGCAATTAACTGGCAATTTGCTCACTAAATGACTTCCCAAGATGTGCTACTGAGATAAGGCAAAGCCCTTTTGAAAGTGCCTTTGAGCCAGAAAAAGATGGACCTGCAGGGAGTATTTTTATAAACAATGTACAACTCGATTCTTCAGTAGTAAAGCAAAGCTTCTGCTTCAAGAGTATGACAAAAATATTAATTTATGTGGAACAGCAAGACACTGGGGGGTTTTCTCCTTATTTCCCAAACTATAATGACTGTAAATAATGCTGTGATGGAGGACACATCCAAAACATCATTTTTAGAAAATATAAAGCTGGAGTGCTTTTATACACAATGTGCAACTCGATTCTTCAGTATTAAAGCTTCTCCTTCAGGAGTAATGACAAAAAATATTAATTTATGTGGAACAGCAAGACACTGTGGGGTTTTCTCCTTATTACCCAAACTGGAACCACTATAAATAATGCTGAGATGAAGAACGCACCCAAAAACATCATTTTTTTAGAAAATATAAAGCTGAAGTTCTTGACTTCTTTTTATTTTAACCATGGGACACAGGTGGGGAGCTGAGAGCAGATAAATCCCTTTTCCTGCCCTTTCATCTTTCTGCCCCAACACTCCCTGGTTTTCACAGTGAAGCTGGGGTTGCACACAGATGAGTTCCCCTTCCTAAGTCATTCCAAGGACATTTTTTTTCCCCCCTTAATTCACAATTAGCAGTAACAGCTCACTTCCTGTCATGTAGAGCTTCCTGGAGAGGATTTCAGGTGGACAAAAGAGCTCCATGGGACAGAATAACTGAGGCTGAGAAGAGCTTTTGGGATCACCCTGCCCAACATCCTGCTAGAAGCAGGGCTGAGCTCCAGGCTGAGGGATGTGTGCTGGGGCTTCTGAGGAGGGGATGCTGCAGCCCCCAGGCTCCTCACACCACCCCCACAGGGAATTTTCTCCTCCCCATAAAACCAGCTCCCATTTGCCCTCGTAGAACCGGTTTTTTCGTTCTGTACTTTGGGCTAGAGCTCAGTTTGGTGACTTTCCTTCCCAGCTCAGCCCTCACCCTTCCCCTCCAGACTGTACTTCACATCCTCAGAGCCTCAAATTCGGCTCTGCCCACCACCCTCACAGGGAATTTTCTCCTCCCCATAAATCCAGCTGCAATTTGCCCTTACAGAACCAGTTTTTTGTTCTGCACTTTGGGCTAGAGCTCGGTTTGGTGTTCTCCATGACTTTCCTTCCCAGCTCAGCCCCCACCAGGTTGTATTTCATATCCTCACCTTGAATTTGGCTCTGGCCAGCCCCAGGAGATTTTTGGATGTCCCTTTACAGAGCATCCCTGCCCTGGAGCACAGCAACTGCTCCCAAACAGAGCCATCTGCCAAGGTGCTGAGTGAGCACTGCGTCCCCTCAGCCAGAGGTGCTGCTCAGCTCCACAGCATCTGCTGGAAAATGATGTGCAAATGATGCCTTCAGTTTTAAGGTTTTTTTTTTTTCTGTTCTGCTTTAGTGTGCAGCTCTCAGCTCCATATTCAGTGTCCCTGAGCTCTCCTCACAGGGCACTCAGACACAACAATTCTCTCCAGCCCAAGATCCAAGGCCAATCCTTCCCAACCTCAGCCCCAAAAGCACCAACAACGTCAAAAAGAGGAGGCCAAGCAAGGAGGGTGCAACTTCATCATTGCAAGTGATTCGTTGGGCAGCTCCCCTCAATGTGCAAATGGAGCAGAACTGATCAAAGTGTGGAACCCCGTGGGCAAAGCCCCTTTTCTGTGTCCATCCTGAGGCCCATCCTGGCAGGGGCTGCAGCCGGGCTCTGCCATTGCCAGGGTGGGGCCTTGGGAGGCCTTGCAATAAATCAATCCCTGCTTTATTCCTCTCCTTCTGCCTGCCCTCTGCTCCAGCTCTCTCTGAGCAGGAATCACAAAGCCCTCCCCTCTCCCAACACTCTGGATTAAATGAGCAGCAGCTGCTGGGCCAATCTGCCTGCAGACTTTGTCCCTGCTGCAGCACAGATTTTTGTCTTGCCCGCCCTTGTGGGCAGTGATGAGGTGATGTTATCACCCCAAAGTTCTCCATGAGCTCCTGCAGGGTCAGGAAGCTGCAGAACCCTGCCAAGTTTCAGTACCTACCTCACACAAGCTTCCACAGCTGTGAGCTTATTTGGTCATCGCCTGCTCAACAAAATAAATCGTTTTTTAAACGCCCGGGCCAACATAAACAGGAAGAAAACAGAGTGTTCAGAGGTCAGGCTTTGCATGTTTTCCAGGGTTTTGATGTCCTAAGGATGTTTGTGAGGATGTTTGGGACACACACAGAATACAAAATCAGGCCTGTGTTAACCAACATCCAGCCCTTGCAGTGAATCTTTAAAAAACCCCAACAGACACTGCTTCTTGATGAATATAAAAAGCTTCACGAGGCTCAGTTATTCCAGCAGACTGCAACTGCTGATGCTTTGAGCGTTTGCCTCAAGCACTCGAGGGAGATGAACTTGCAAATGCCACCACACCTCACTGCAGCAGAAATGCAAACAGCTCAGCCTGGATGCTTCCCTGACAGGACTGCAATTATATCCCAAATATGCACGAAAAGCCTCTCCTCAAAAATAAAAATCAATAAATAAATGCTTGACTCCTGTTTATTTGTGCCCACTAAGGTGTTTTAAGCCCCCTTTTCCACCTGATATGAATTAATTGCTTCTACCAAAAAGGCTGCACACCCTTCAAGAAATATTCCAAGTGATTTTAGAACTGATCACAGCAAAGCTGAGCTTGGCAAGGAGCTCTGGACACCACTCAGGCCAATCTTCTGTGGAAAGCTGGGCTTTAGTTTAGGTTTTCCAGGAACTGTCAAGCAAATTCATCAGCATTTGATGAGAGTCTTTTAGAACAGCAATTATGAAAATTACTTTTGCTCCGTGCTCATTAAGGAACTTCCTTTCACACAGGAATGAAATGACAACAATGAGGCACTCACTGCATCTCCAGCTTTGGATTAACCCACAGAAGCAGCTCCTGAGGGCACCAAGAGGTGAAGCCACTCCAGACCTGACCTGACCAAACCCCTCCTGGGTTATCCTGGGAATCTCCTCTCCATGGACCTCCCCCTCACCTCCAAAACTCCAGGGAACACTGCTTTGGGGAGGGCTGGGAATTTGTTATCAAGCCCAGATAATTTACAGGGACTCCTCACATCCTGAAGCTGCATGTCAGGACAGCAGGATCTGACTCATCAATGGGATTTCCATGGCATCCATGTGATGCTGACACCCTTCCCTGGGCAGCAACACAACACAAATCCCATTTTCCTGGAGATCCCAGTTCGCTGTGACACCACAGGGTGGTAGCACCACGACAGGGATGGAGAGCACAGGGTTCTCACACAGAATTTGGGGTCAGCTGCAAACTTTGATGGTTGATGTTCCTCTAGGAAGCCAATTTCACCCAACCTCCCCCCAGAGCCAGAACTCGACAAAATCTTCATTTCCACGAGAATAACAATTTGTAGTGGAGTTCCAACTCCCTTCAGTCATTTCCCAACATCTGGGCTGGGATGAAACAATGGAACACAGAGATGCAACATAGATGGCTTCAAAGTCATTTCAAACACCCAACTGTTGTGGGTTTTCACCACAAAGGCATAAATTGGCTTTAATAAAGCTGGGTGTGGATGGCTGCTGCCAACTCCATCATCCCAAAGCCCTAAAATTACAAAAGAACCACCCTGAGCAGCACTCTGAGTTCCTTGGTCTCATGAACACAACCCCAAACCAGTCATTTATTATTATTTACAGAGCAACAAAACACAGTGGTCCCATAAGATGATTATAACCATCCTTTTAATTGTTACTCAATGTAAGAGTCCACTAAAAATAAGAAAAAAATAAAGACACGAAAGGTCTGTCCAGCTCTACTTTCTAAGTGTTATTTGTACTTTGAAGATACAGTTTTCCTACAGCCCAATGTATTTCTACAGAACAGAAATCCATGGCTTCTCAGGCCAGAGTTTGCAAGAAATTTCTCACTGGAAAAAATCCACTCCAGACATGAAAAAAGGTACAACCATCAGGAATCTGCTCCAAGAGAGGACACAGCAGGGAGGAGGAGGAACACCTGCCCTCAGGAGACACTTTGATCAGTACAGGTGACTGGACAGGTGGAGGCTCTTTGGGACAACATCAGTGAGACACAAAAGGCAGTTTTATCAGAAAATAACATTGAGATTTCATGGGTTTGATTGCAGAGCAAGAGACGAGCAACAGGTTTGGGAAACAAGAGTGGAAGAAAAACAAATAAACCCAGAAGCTTCAAATTGGAGCACTCAAGTGTTGCCGCATCCCTGGAAATGTCCAAGGCCAGGCTGGAGCACCTGGGACAGTGAGAGATGTCCCTGCACATGCAAAGATTAGAACATTTCAAAGTTAAATCCCCTCAAAAACCCCAAAATCTCACGTTCTGCAAGTGCTGAGCACAGCCCTGTGCCCTCTTCCAAGGATCTGAGCAACCTCTGACCTCCTCCTGAGCAGCTCCTCTGTTGGAGCAAACACTGCTGCATTCATTTCGGGAACAAAAAGAGTATTATGGGAAAATCTGCTGCTCACAGTTCTGGTGTGACATCCTCAAAAAGGCCATTTTCCTTCCCCAAACTTGAACAAGGGAATTTTGGACACTCTCTAAGCAAGCAAAAGTTTCGAGTTTTCTTCTTTTGAGAGCAGAGGAGCCATTTTTTCAAGACACGACTTTATTGGGAAATAACCATCTTTATGTTGTGCTTAAGGACTTTGTTCTCGTTTTCCCTCTTAAATACTGGATATTAAATTAAAAACTCACGGCATAGTCCCTGAATTTCTGTCTGAAAGCACATGGGGAAATTCTGCAAAATTCTTACAAAAGGTGCCATCCCTAAATCAGAGCTGTCCAAACTCACAGAATCACAGAATTGTTCAGATTGGAAAAACCCTCCAAGATCATCGAGTCCAACCATGGTCCCCAAGGCCACCAGTGCCCCATGTCCCCAAGTGCCACATCCACAGGGCTTTGAAATCCCTCCAGGGATGGGGACTCCACCAATGCCAGGGCTGGAATTCCCTTCCATAACGGAATTTTCCCAAATTTCCAACCTAAACCTCCCCTGGCACAACTTGAGGTCATTTTCTCTTATCCTGTCCCTTGTTCCTTGGGAGAAGAGATCAACTCCCACCTCACAAAGAGCATGAAAAAAATCTCAGCATTTTCTCGACTATAATTTATTCTTCTCCCAAAACAAGAACCAATGTAGCAACTTCTCAAGGCTCTGGAAAAATTCCTTGCTCCTGCAGCCTCCCCCTCTCCCTTGTTCCTCTGTCACCTCAGCTGCAACATCAAATTCATCCCTGGAACTGCATTATCCACAATATTCCTTGGATTTCCTCAGGTTTCTGTGCTGACCCAGGGTTTAATACCTCAGCAAATAACCAAAAAGAAAGAAAGCACCCCAAAAGTCATTTTAAAAAAAGTAAAAAAAGCCCTGTTTCATCTCTTCCTTGGTAGTTATTGTGGAATGCACAAAGAAATTGTAGTAAAGTCTTCTTTAGGAAAGGATTTTCTTCATTTTTTAGTATTTGCATTGTATTAAGATCAGCTATTTAAAAGAAAACTAATATGACTCTATTTACAATCTATGCAACACTTTCCATTTTAATCCATCATTTCCTTTGGGAATTTTCTGCAATACGTGCATTTCCTTTTTGAAAAAAAAGAAAAAAAAAAAAGGTATTTACATGAATTTTTTTTTTTCCTTCCAACTGAATGAGGTTGCAAAAAATAAAGCCCTGCCTATTTAAATATAGTATCCAGATAAGCTATTTATGGAAGGGCAGTGTTTACATGTTGGACTACAACTCATTGAGAGCAAACAAGTACAATAAAAGTGCTTGAAAAGCTGCTCTGTAATTGGGATCTGAGGCTTTGAAACAAGAACAAAAAAAAAGAAGGTAAAACTCTCCTTCATCCTCAGCTTCCAGGTGAAATCTCAGCATTACATGAATTTGCATTCTGTATTTTATATCCGGCATCACAAGTTTGTGAGGCGCCTCGGGACCTCTGAAGAAGGCCCAGAATAAATGAAAATCATTTTAATTAAAAGCAAATTAAAGGGGCCTCTAATCCAGGCAGCGGCAGCAAATCCACAGAGAGTTTTTAGAAAGAGGCTCCTTGAAGTTCCATTGCTTTTAACCCTCCCTAATTCCAGCTCCCTCCCCTTGATTCTCCCCAAAGGAGCCTCAGAATCGGCACGAGATCAGGTTTATTATGAAAATTCTGCTCCAGTTGCTAAAAAAAGCTTTTGCTCCAGTTTTCTCAGTGGCCAGAGGCGCTCGCACCCTCACGGAGCAAATAAAAATAAAGCAATGACAAAGGCAGCGTTTCTGCTCACTGCAGGGGGGAAAGAAGAAATAAGAATCCATTTTAGGCTTTTAAGAAGTCGTTTCAGCCCTGATTAGGAAAGTTGGAATTCTCCTCCCTGACAGGAGGCTTTGGAAATGCAGCTCAAAAAATCAACTAAGTAACCACGGAGGGAAATGTTATCGAGGGAATGGCTTCAGATTAGAGAAGTCACTAGGAAGGAGAATGTGGGCAACTGAAATAACTTTATTTCTCTGCTCTTTTTCACTGCTGCTCCTCCAGCAGGAGGACATTACTGGGAAAATCTCCCTGGTTTTCCCCTGCCTGTCCCCAGTTCACCGTTGCCTATCCAATAAATTCCAGACTGAATTTACAAACGCTCCCAAAAATAAACAGGAAGCTAAACCCAGTCCTAGTGTTTATTTCTGTCTAAAAGGCATTTTAATATGTATTTATCTCCTTAAATAACTGAATTCCTCCGCTTTGAGGAAAAAAACCACATAAAAATCCCAACCTTGAGGGAAAGAATCCAAACAACTGAACAAGAAAAAATAAAATGGGCAAAACGCCTGGAGAAATTCTGCTTTGATTTTGACACATGGGAATAAATGGGAAAAAAAATATTCAGCTAACCCTTCTTTTAATCAAAACATCTTCCATCTCGTGTGCAAATTTCAACAGCTGAGAAAGCATCCTACTCAATCTCCCCAAAGTGGTGTCAGCATGTTTTATGTAAATACTGCTTAACAAGGGATGGGTGTTTGCAGCAAACATTTTCGAGTTCTGCTTTAGGAGCTCTGGATCCACCCCTGGATTGGAGGAGGAATTGGAATTCTGGAGAGGATAACAGGTGAACACAGAGGAATTCAGATTTATTTTCTGTTAAATAGTCAGGATGTGTTTGTTAATGAGGAGGTTTAAGTAGTTATTTAATAAATTAACAGGAGGAAAACTTGGTGACTCAGCTCTGCAGCAATTTGTGGCATGAAATATTTTAGAAATTACTTTAAATGTCTGGAAATAAGGTTGGGGTTTGGTGAGGTTGTCACTGAAAGGGTCCTGAGACCAAGGCAGCTCCCCTGGGACAGCCAGAGATTGTGACACACAAAGGACAAACAGAACATCCTGCTCCCACTGGGGATATCCAGGAAAAGCAAGAAATTCCCAGCAGAGTTCGGGGTTTGGGCAATGCCAGTCCCTCTGTCCAAGGGCTCTGCTGGTCCTGGCACCTCCTGGCACTGCTCCTTCCCAGCTTCTGTGCCTTCCCAGGCAGAGCTCTCCTCCTCACTGGGGTCCCAGAGCTCTCCTCCTCACTGTGATCCCAGAGCTCTCCTCCTCACTGGGGTCCCAGAGCGCTCCTCCTCACTGGGGTCCCAGAGTTCTCCTCCTCACTGGGGGTCCCAGAGTTCTCCTCCTCACTGGGGTCCCAGAGTTCTCCTCCTCACTGGGGGCCCAGAGCTCTCCTCCTCACTGGGGTCCCAGAGCTCTCCTCCTCACTGGGGTCCCAGAGCTCTCTCACTGTGATCCCAGAGCTCTCTCACTGGGGTCCCAGAGTTCTCCTCCTCACTGGGGTCCCAGAGCTCTCCTCCTCACTGGGGTCCCAGAGCTCTCCTCCTCACTGGGGTCTCAGAGCTCTCGTCTTCAACAGAGTCTCCGAGCTCTGCTCCTCACTGGTGTCTCACAGCTCTCCTCATCAGAGTCTCTCAGCTCTCCTCACCAGGGTCCCAGAGCTCTCCTCCTCACCAGGGTCCCAGAGTTCTCCTCCTCACTGGGGTCCCAGACCTCTCCTCACCAGGGTCTCACAGCTCCCCTCAGCAGGGTTTCAGAGCTCTCCCCACCAGGGTCCCAGAGCTCTCCTGGGTCTCTGAGCTCTGCTCCTCACCAGGGTGTCACATCTCTCCTGGGTTTCAGAGCTCTCCTCACCAGGGTCTCAGAGATTTCCTCACCGGGGTTTCAGACCTGCCCTCACCAGGGTCTCCTCACTGTCTCACACTGACTCAGCAATAATGGGGATTTTATCCTTCCTGCTCTGTTTCTGAAATTTTCCTTTCTTGTGGTACCTAGAGAGACACGGCCACCACTTCTGATGCAGCCATCTAAAGCACCCCATAACCACCTAAAGCACCCCAAAGCCACCTGAACCACCTCATGGCAATCCTATAACCATCTAAACCATCTCATGGCAATCCTATAACCACCTGAAGCACCTCACAGCCATCTAAAGCACCTCATAACCATCTAAACCACCTCATGGCAATCTCAGAACCATCTAACCCACCTCATGGCCATCTAAACCACCTCACAGCCACCTAAAACATCCAGTAGCCACCTTATAACCATCTAAAACACCCCATAATCACCCTGTAACGATCTAAAACACCCCACAGACACCCCATAACCAGTTAACCACCTCCTGGCAATCTAGAACCCCCAGCAGCCACCTCATAACAATCTAAAGCCACCCCAAAGCCATCTAAAGCACCCCAGAGCCATCCAACAGGTATCTAAAACATCCTATAAACATCTAAAAACACCACAGCCACACAAAAGCCATCTAAGACACCCCATAGCCATCTAAAACATCCAAGAGCCATCTAAAACACCCCACAGCCATCCAAGACACCCCAATGCCACCTAAAAGCCATTTAAAACACCCCACAGACACCTAAAACACCCCATAAACACCCCATAGCCATCTAAAATGTCCAAGAGCCATCTAAAACACCCCATAGCCATCCAAGACACCCCAATGCCACCTAAAGCCATCTAAAACACCCCATAGCCACCTAAAACACTCTAATGCCACCTAAAAGCCACCTAAAACCCACCACAGCCCTGAAACACCCCATAGCCATCCAAGACACCCCAATGCCACCTAAAAGCCATTTAAAACACCCCACAGCC